>NMRB01000104.1:166164-200709 GCA_002633025.1 Notospermus geniculatus
TCCAAACTACCTCTGAAAACGATACACCCTCTCGGACGGTCACAGTTGGTTTCACTTGCCACCACGCTCTTGAACAGTAAAGATCTCAGCACAGCTGCCAAATGAGAAAAAACGAAAAATAATCTGTGATGGCACTGAGATTCGAACCCACAACCCTCTGATCGATTCGCCAATCTTTCTGTACGCGCCACGAAGACTGCTTGCGTACAACGACGCCGATCTACAATAAAGGCGCTGTGGTTTTGAAGATCTCCATGAGGAAATAAAACGATCAGAATTGTCGTCATGCAAGCAAGCAGTCTTCGTGGTGCTTACAGAAAGAGGTTGGCGAATCGATCAGAGGGTTGTGGATTCGAATCTCGGTGCCATGACAGATTATTTTTCGTTTTTTCTCATTTGGCAGCTGTGCTGAGATCTTTACTGTTCAAGAGCGTGGTGGCAAGTGAAACCAACTGTGACCGTCCCAGAGGGTGTATCGTTTTCAGAGGTAGTTTGGAAGTGCCTTGTGGCTGTTCGTAATTTCTACCTCTGCCGCTTGGGGTTTATATCTATTAAGTTCAGCTTTAAACATGCCTCTAGTATTCAACATGTTCAACATATACCGGCACCCACCATACCCAGCGACGACCCAAGAAAGCGTATTCGCTTGTATGTACACTTGTCACTCCCATCCCTGTTGCTAACTGTGATTCGTGTCTGTTGCTCGTCATTGGTCCACAGTATGACATACTGGTACAGTAATGTGACTCCCAAGGAGATGGGACGACCGCCATCGATGATATCGTGTATGGATATGATGTTCCCTGTTTCTGGATCCAGCACCTGGATCCTACACCCATTTCCGTTAGCTCCATCGCAGAGAAGGGCCAGTTTGTTATCAGGGGTGGCAGACATGTCATGGAAGAGTCCGACACCATCTCTTAGTGTTCGTTTCAGTAATCCAGGATGTTCATAATCGTAGATGTCAATGGCGTCTGACAGTCCCTCCTCAGCAACTGGATGGGCGACAGCATAAAATTGTGTCCCAAGGGTTACTACACATGGGATGAACATATCTTCAGAATCTGCGTGTATTGTGTGGTTGAATATTTCCTCGACTTTGAAATCATCTTCCTTGTTTTTTTTCACGTCTTTGACTATTTTCCCCAGACTTACTGGTACTTCTTCCGCTTGAAATCTGTAGTTTTCATCACACACTTCGTGGAGTTTATCACGATGGTTTCTTCCTCCCACTTCAATTCCCATCTCTGCAGTTTGTTCCAGTTTCTTGTTCAGCGCCGAGAGCTTCTCAAGGTATACCATCTGGTGCTCAGTCTTGGAGAGAATCACTCTCGCTTGGTTTATTTGGGCTCGTAACTTGTCCACCATCTCAGACACCTTTCCCAAGTCATCGTGAATGTCTCGAATGATCTGGTATTGCATCCTTACTTCTTGTTTCCTCTCCTCCTTCCATACGATGGCCATGTCGATTACTTTCTGTGCCTGATCTTCAATTTGTTTTAACAGCATATCTTGCTTGTCAACCTGTGGTGCCATGGCATTCAACAGGGTCAACTCGTGCTGCAGATTTTGGAGTTCCTTGAGTTTTTTTTCGGTCTCATCCAGTGTGGTGTTTGTTTTCTCAACCTCTCTTCTGATTGTATCTCCAAATTTTTCAACCTCGTGATCGCCGTGATCAGCCGAAACACAAATATAACATATGGGTATCTCACAGGTTTGACAGAAGTTAATCAAGTTCTTATCGTGCAAATCGCATTTTAATGCTTTTTGTCGCGTTGTGCTAACTGTAGGCGTCAGAATATGATCACGTGTTGCCTTCGACATTTTGTGTTTCTCTGAACAAGGCTGGCAGATTTTGAGGTGATCGCACTCGGGACATATGTTAACCGCTTTCACTTTCTCCTTCATCTTGTGGTTGCATACGTCACAGATAGCCTCGTCCCCTCCTTGGCTTTCTTCTTCCTTGGTAGCAGCAACTGTTCCCGCATCCGATTCTGTCAGTTGACCAAAGTCACCGGTGAAATCTCTCAGGCCCTCTACCCCATTCCATGGACGTGGACAGTCAGAGCGACACGTTGGACACTGGAACACTTCTTCCTTGCCTTCTAGGACCTTGGACAGGCACTCGGCGCAGAAGCTGTGGTTACATCTGCCAACCACCTTCAAGATGCGGGACTCGAAACACATAAGACATGTTGACGTGTTGTCTGGTGTTGTTGATGCCATCTTCTCGCTGTCCAGAACCTGAAACAAAAAAGGTCATGACATTATATGGGTGAATGCACTGCTTGTCAGTATTTTGTTGTCTAGAATTTTTGGTCCAGATCAACCCATCGAACAGTAACACATGACAGTGGTCCAGTCTGCCCATGCAACAGTAACATGAGACTGGGCCAGTCTGCCATATAGCAGTAACAAGAGACATTGGTCCAGACCGCCCATATAGCAGTAACATGAGACATTGGTCCAGTCTCCCCATATTGCAGTTACATGAGACTGGGCCAGTCTGCCATATAGCAGTAACATGAGACTTTGGTCCAGACTGCCCATATAGCAGTAACATGAGACATTGGTCCAGTCTCCCCATATTGCAGTAACATGAGACTGGGCCAGTCTGCCATATAGCAGTAACATGAGACATTGGTCCAGACCACCCATATAGCAGTAACATGAGACATTGGTCCAGTCTCCCCATATTGCAGTTACATGAGACTGGGCCAGTCTGCCATATAGCAGTAACATGAGACTGGGCCAGTCTGCCATATAGCAGTAACATGAGACTGGGCCAGTCTGCCATATAGCAGTAACATGAGACTGGGCCAGTCTGCCACATAGCAGTAACATGAGACTGGGCCAGTCTCCCCATATTGCAGTAACATGAGACTGGACCAGTCTGCCATATGGCAGTAACATGAGACTGGGCGAGTCTCCCCATATAGCAGTAACATGAGACTGGGCCAGTCTCCCCATATAGCAGTAACATGCGACGTTGGTCCAGTCTGCCATATGGCAGTAACATGAGACTGGGCGAGTCTCCCCATATAGCAGTAACATGAGACTGGGCCAGTCTCCCCATATAGCAGTAACATGCGACGTTGGTCCAGTCTGCCCATATAGCAGTAACATGTGACGTTGGTCCAGTCTGCCCATATAGCTGTAACATGTGACGTTGGTCCAGTCTGCCCATATAGCTGTAACATGCGATGTTGGTCCAGTCTGCCCATATAACAGGTTGCCTTAGTTAATGAAGTTGCTAGAATATTGCTCATTGTGTGTATCAGAAAAACGCCTCCAACACACTGTACTGTGGTACATCAGTGGCAGTTGACCTACTTTCAACTTTTCAGCAAGTGATTTGAGCTGACTGACTGACTACAGGCCTGCATAATATTTCACAAAACAGGCCCAATATCTGTTCGGAATGATCTGTATGGACTCACCTTTATGTCTCACTTGAAATTTATCAAAAATGGTTGTTTGTCTCTTCACAGACTGGACAACACATTCCTTCTAAAATGTCTGCTGCTGTGTCTGATGAAAGTTTATCTGTGAATCATTGATTTAGAGGATTCCTCGAAACCTAGTGACCTGGAAATGGCCAATGAAACTAGGGGATGATGGGATGGTGACGTCTGCTTCTTTCTAAATTGTGAACACAACTGTGAACAATAAATTAGGAAATACCGGGTAGGTTAGGCCATTCTTTTTATATTACTTGTTTGGCGGATTTCTTTGCTACAAACCTAACATCGGAGATAAGAATAAAAATTTTAAAAAAATTACTAAGGGACCGTCCAGAAAAATCAATGTGTAAAGCAATCCTAACAATGTTAGGACTGCATGAGTCTGACCCCCTCCCTCCCCTCTCTAATCCTAACAAAGAAACATTGACAAAATGTTAAGCTAAACACTATACCGTGCTATACTTTCCATCTGGTGGTAGGCCCTATAATCAGAATAAGCCTATCTACATGTAGGTACTTGAAAAGCGATAAACTGGCATTTTTTCTTCCTAAATTTGTCGAAATATTGCTGGCTGTTCATTTTGTTTGGTACTTCCTGATAGTTTAGTGGGCACCAAAAAATCAATGTTTCATACCTCCATTTCAATCCTAACAAGGCCTTGACCCCCTCCCCCCTTTCCTAACATTGTTAGGATTGTTTTACACATTGATTTTCTGGATGGTCCCTAAATAAAAAACCCTAACCCAACCACGGCAGGATCAGGATGAATGAAGGCAAAACTGAAGCTACACGGCTGGACACATCACAGACCGAAACAACTTTTCATTAACCCCGGGCGTCGGCGCGCATGTGGGGGCTTCTCCCTCTCCTGAAGTGCCCCTTTTGGATGGATTGGACACGCACCCTTGGCAAATCCTATATCTGCCCCTGTCGATTGGGTTAACTGCAATGAGGTACCGGCACACCTAATCCGCAACGCGGCGCTGACTATCAACTCGGTCAAACTGCGTCATTGAAAGTGAGGCTAACGTTATTTTCCAATTAATTCTGAATAGCACACCCTGTTTCTAGGCCAAATATAACTACATGTAAAACATTGCACTCAATTTCTGATTTTAATTTTCTATCATTAAGTACAGAAGTGCTAAAATATATCTTATGGCTTTTGAGCAAAAATCTCAGCGGGAACATGATGAATTTAATCGATAAAGTTGACCATTTTAGCGTAAACGACAGGCGAATGGTCGACGTCATGGGTTGTGAATGACGCAGTTTTTGTAACGTCAGAATGACGCACGACGGCTGATGACGTTCAACAATCGCAAAGGTATGCGCACCTGCGTTTTAATCGAGTTGATGATCAGCGCCTCCTTTTGTTTGCCGGTACCCCATAAAGCCGCTCTGTCCTTCAGCATTTCCGAATTCTGTCAAAGATGCTCAAGGATTATCGATGAAAAAAACCCAACCGGCCTTTGGAGAAAAGACCTTTTTCATGGAAAATAATTCTATTACGCTGCCGCATACGAGAGACATTGCCAATATTGCATGGCGATAATCTTATTAATGATTAATTCGATATAACGAATTCGAATTCCGGAGACCGATATACGGAATTCGAATTGAATTCGCATTCAGTGAGAACGTAGCTTATGGCACGGCTTAACCCTCTGGCCATGGAGGATTTCCTTTATGGCCTAGTGGTTAGCACGTTGGCCTCGGCGCTAGAAGATAAGCAACGTTGATCGTGATCACTACGACGATGGGTGACTGGTGCGTATAATACTTCTGGCTGACCTTCCCAGTCGAATCTGGGATGTGAAGTTCGGCACTGACTGAGATGCAGAGTGGCGCTAAAGCATGCAGCACACTGGCTGCCAACTTCGGCGTCCAGAGGCGTTTTTTTGACGCCAATGTCCGAACGCCAGAAAAATCCCCAATGTGCTACGAATGGAATCTGGAGAACGCTGCCGGACGCCACTGAACTCCACTGAACTCCAGATATCAAACATGTTTGATTTTGGACGCCTGTGGACGCCAGTGAACTCCCGAAGCAGCCAAGTGTGCTACCGATGGCAGCCAAACTTGGAGTCGGTGGCGAGGCTTTGGCCAATCAGCTTGCGTCTTGATGTCACGTGATTTCAAAGTGGAAGCCTCAAGTGGCCCGAAAAGATGTTACTGAACGCCAAGTCTGGGCAGGTGTGCTCTCACCAGGATCCACTGGCAGCCAACTCTGGCGTCGAGAGGCGTTCAGTCGAAAGCTTCTGGACGCCAGATTTGGCGGCCAGTGTGCTGCTAGCTTAAGTGACTCGAGGACGAGTCATCTCTGTCCAAAGGGGGAGATGGTGCATTGAACCCCTTGCAGCTACTATATGGCACGGCTTAACCCGCGGGCCATGGAGGATTTCCTTTATGGCCTGGTGGTTAGCGCGTTGGCCTCGGCGCTAGAAATTAAGCAACGTTGAGCACGATGACACTACGTGGATGGGGTGATCAGTGCGCGTATAATACAGGTGTCGCCCAATTCGCCCAATTCAATGTATATAGCGGACTCATTCATTCTTGATTGAGCACCAATCAAGAGAAGTTTCTTTTGTATTGGTCCGCTAGAACTTAGCTGCCATCTTTTGGTGAAACACACAGCTGACTGCTCCTATTGAAAAGCTGTGGCTCAACCTGAGTTCAAGATAGTCTTCGTTGGTGCATATGGCTGCCCATACATGTTCAATATTATTGCACAATATGAGGACCAAAATGGGCGATATTATTGTCAATCTTTCTTCCACCCATCATGCCAGAAGCACATGCCCCTATTTTGGCCCCCATATTGTGCAATAATATTGATCGTGTATTGCCGGCTTAAGGGTGTTTTTCTCAAAAGCACAAATTCGCCAAGTCCGAACTTTTTCAACAGTGAACGCTCACCTTTTGTCAAGCGGCGCGTTTCTTAATTCAGATTCGCTAACAATACCGTCATCCAAATCCCGCGTCATTGTGTCGACTCCCGGGACTCCTGCTCTTCCTGATGTCATCTGGACCTAATAGAAGAGATAGTATTAATTAATTTGTGCCGCAGGTGCCCCCGGGGCTTTGCTTTCGGAGGGTACGACAAATCATTTGGGTCGTTATAGGAAGAGCACTAACGGTAATGGTGCCTGATAATTTTAATGGTTAATTTGTGTCGCTGAGTGGTTTTAACCATTTGACCTTTGAAAGATCTGATTTGCTGTCTTCTTTTGTACCATTTAACACATTCAGTGTGAATGTTGGGAATTCCTGGAGACGCCGACAAAGACTTGTTCCATGTGCAGGTGTCGATATTTTTAGCTCTCAATTCAATATTTTTAGTTCTCAATTCAATATTTTTAGCTCTCGATATTTCCAAATTGACAGCTAAAAACATCAAATTGAGAGCTAAAAATATTGAATTGAGAGCTAAAATTGCTAAATCGAGAGCTAAAATTGCTAAATCGAGAGCTGAAAAATATTGAATTGAGAGCTAAAATATCAAATTGAGAGCTAGAAATATCAATTTTAGCTCTCGATTTAGCAATTTTAGCTCTTAATTCAATATTTTTAGCTCTCAATTGGATTTTTTTCACTCAATTTGATATTTTTAGCTCTCAATTTGATATTTGAGCTCTCAAATCAATATTTTACAGCTTTTAAATCAATATTTCATCACAATTTCTTTATCTTTCATTCTTTCAGGGTTACCTTGCTGTGAGAAGGCGGACACACAGACTTGTAAAGCAACCTGTGAGCGCGTCCTTCACACAAAAACAACAGAGAGAGAAATTGCTGATGAGCTCGAGATTGCGTGTGGTAAAGTGGACCTCCTGGTAGGTGAATTTTAAAATAATCATTTCAGGAGTGCAAGTGGTGACTCAGGAGTCATTAGAGAGGATGCGCAGCTTTCCGACTCTGACTTCAACTACGAGAATGAATTGCAGTCCGCTGTAGACATCCTTGATAAAAACGATTTGATAGACGTTTGCAAATCGTAAAATACCATAACTTTGTGGCAGAATAATTTTGACTCGTAATCGGAAGTGCACGTAAATCGCAAATATTATAGTCGTGTTTCAAGTCGTAACGACTAGGATTACGACTTCAATATTCATTATTTATCCGCACTTCCGATTTATAAGGCCAAATTTTTCTGCCTTCAATTTATGGTGTTTGACGAATTAAAAACTTCTATCAAATCGTTTTTATCAAGGATGTCTACAGCGGACTGCAATTCATTCTCGTAGTTGAAGTTGGAGTCGGAAAGCTGCGACTATCCTCTCTATTATTTAGGTGATGTGGGTGAAAATCTTGGTTAATTTTTCCCCACATCACCCTCTGGTACAGCCCCTGCCAGGTCTTGCGGATAATGCTGTTTAGATACTGCAGACCACTTCAATTTCAACGATGCAATCGCCTTCGACTTGGATCAAACGCAGATCAATTCTCCCATTGTTTTCCTAATCACCGAATGCCCGCCAGAATCTCCGACGCTATCTCCAATCACCGATGTAATCACAGGTCATCTTGCAACAATATTACAGACATCAGTTATATTAGGGTTTTAGTGGACACTCATCCAGGATATCGGGTCCAGGGACCCGATGATAGGAAATGCATTAGATAATTGCCGCAGAGGCTGGGGACACATCGCGGAAACACTCCGGGCAAATTGGTCAGAAGCGCTCGGTACATAACCACGATAAGTGGCGTGGAAGTTCACTGAGTGGACATTCTGATCTGTGTAAACAAAGATATGATTGAAGATGAAGTGGAAAGTTTGCTGAATCATCAAACTCTCAACCCATAAGCAGACGTTCATCTTGTTTCATTCTTAGCTCAACCCTTTTCTTGCCACAAATGGAGTTGTGTGGCTCGATCCCAGTTGGGCCCAGGCACACCCTCCCACAGTAGGGCTTTGCACCTCGCAAACAATAGAAATTCTATTGTTTGCAAGGCGCATGCACATTTTAGCACCTGTCAAACGGAAAGGCCTGCATACACGTACGACATGCAGCGTCATTCGCATACCATCCTCGTATTTTCCATTGACGTCGTGCGCCGTCATGGAAGGCACGCAGTGAAGACGTAACGTCATTCGCAGTGGTGCATGGACATCACACAGAAGAGACGCAGGATGCACTGGTACCATATGCAATGAACTGAAGTGTATCTTCCACGTGATGTACACGGAAGGCACGCGGATAAATGTAGGTCAATTGTGCAACGTACATGTACATGTACTACTGTACCTGACACTTGGTATCAGAATATGGGGCTCAACTTCGTGGTTTTCTTCCTCCAGAATCTCTCACCGTTATGGGCCTGCTTTTTGTCCAACTCGCACAAGAAGAAAGAAGAGGAGGAAGCGAATCAGGAGCCCTCGTCCCCCCTCAGGATGGATGGCGCAAAGCTTCATTGTTGCTCAAAGGCTGTCTCGACAGCATGCAAGAATTCATGTGTGAAGGTAAGGTGTCACATTGTTTCTGACACCACTTTGTAGGCTTTCTTAGATAAACATTCTCTTCCTACCACCAACTTGAAAAAGATGTTATCTGCTTTGTTCTTTATGTCATCTGCTATTTTCTTGATGAGGATGCCATCTGCTCTGTTCTTGAAACAGATGTCATCTGCTCGGTTCTTGAAACAGATGTCATCTGCTCTGTTCTTGAAACAGATGTCATCTGCTCTGTTCTTGAAACAGATGTCATCTGCTCTGTTCTTGAAACAGATGTCATCTGCTCTGTTCTTGAAACAGATGTCATCTGCTCTGTTCTTGAACCAGATGTCATCTGCTCTGTTCTTAAAACAGACATCATCTGCTGTCTTGAAAAAGATGTCATCTGCTACATGTATGTTCTTGAAACAAATGTCCTCTGTTCTATTCTTGAAACAGGTGCCATCTGCTATGTTCTTAAAACAGATGTCATCTGCTGTATTCTTGAAATAGATGCCGTCTGCTCTGTTCTTGATACAGACCTGTGTCATCTGCTCTGTTCTTAAAACAGATGTCATCTGCTCTGTTCTTAAAACAGATGTCATCTGCTGTGTTCTTGAAAACGTCATCTGCTATGCTGTTGTAAGAGTCATCTGCTGTGTTCTTGAAAGAGTCACCTGCTATGTCGTAATCATTGAACTTTTACAGATGTTTCATGGCATGTGTCAGGCGTGGATCAGAGGGGGGCACGCCGGGCACTCGTCTCCTCTTTTAGCCAAAAAATCTGTAAAATCGACCGTGAAATTCTGGAATTTGGTGCAAATTTCAATGTTCCTGGCACAGGGCACCCCCTCATTTCCCAAATCCTGGATCCGCTCCTGTGTGTAAAATGGAAGAGTCAATTTCAACATTTCAGACTTACAGCAAGTTATGGGTCAACAACTGGAAGGAATACAACGCAAATTGTCGCCAGGACGAAGTCGCGTTGCAGACGTGCTTAATCGAAGTTGACGAACCGTGCAAGATGGGGTGTTCCGGTCTGAGCTACTGCAGCAACTTTAACCACCGACCGACCGAACTGTTTCGAAGTTGTAGCACGACCGCGGACAAATCAGCGCGTGAGTCAATCAAGAAATGGGAGCAAGGGAGTCTGTCGTCGCTGGACCAAGTGGATGTGTCATCAGTTGGTAGGTTTTTTCACAACCTTCTGCCGGTTTGTAATGATCGCGGTCTTGCAAGAGTGGAGATAAACTGATCCGAAAAAAATACACGGTGAATTTATTCTGGGGTGGCGCCTCCCAAGATTGATGACCTCATCTTCCATGTTGTATCAAAGTACAGTGGAACCTCCCGTAGCGGACACCTCTGCCAGGAGGACACCTATCTGTTAGGCTCCTGTTCCATAGACGTTCACGTTTCACTTTTCTCGTGTCACACTTCACGTTTTCCTTTCGTTCCTCGGAGAGAGCATGCTACAGGACAGGTAATGGGTGATATGAATAAAAATCAGTATCTACTAGCTAGTAGTTACTAAAAGTAAAAGTAACTAGTCCCAAGTTTTTACTCCTAGTAGAAGTGAACACTTGAATTCATATGAATAAACAGTTGCTTTTACTGCAAAGTAATCACTTCTGCCCTACTAGTTTTTACTCCTCTGAGTCCTGGGTTCACTGTACTGAAATTGAACAACCACATTACTGAAATGTGGTAATAAGGGTGTTTTACAAATATTTCCTTTGTTGCATGGCGTGAGTGAGGATAGACCTTTATTGTGTATGTGCATCAAATGAAAGACGCCAATATGACCTTAGGGAGGTTCACTGGATATTTTGTGCCGGTGTAACATCTGCCGGTGTTCCCCATCTGTGAGTGTTCCCCTACTATTGTCTGATGGAATAAGTGGAGACTTGACAACAGGGGACACTCAGAGAAACATGTGCCAGCGTTTCCCAAACAATGGGCGGGGGGGGGNCGTATAGGCAGGCGCATAGGCAGGAGCATAGGCAGGCGTATAGGCAGGCGAATAGGCAGGAGAATAGGCGGGAGCATAGGCGGGAGAATAGGCAGGGGTATAGCAGGAGAACAGGCAGGAGTGTAGGTCTCATCGACCAGTTTTTCATAATTCCGGGTGTTCCTCCAGCAGAATAGTTCTTTAAAACTACGAGATTCTACACTCTAATGGTGTAGATGTGCGCCCGTTAGGGCTATTGTATAATGAAATGTATTATTTTGTAGAAGAAGCAATAGAGAAACTATTTTACCCAAAATAAATTGAACTGTACCACATGTTACACCATCTATTGCAGATATGAGTAACTGCCACCCTGATATGTGGAAAGCCATTGCCTGTGCTCTGACGATCAAACCATGTCACAGACGGACACACAGCACGAGTATCTGTAGGTGAGTATAATGCAACCCAACAGTATCTCCACTTGGTCAGTGGGAACATGATTTACTTAAGTAATAGCTCTTTCATGTACTAGAAAGAACACTGCAGTGTTGAGTATGGCTGTTACTTCAAGCAACCATACACCCACTGATAACTGCCAGACTGAAGGGGTGCTTGTTCCAAACTCTTTCAGCACCACATCCATATATATACGGTTCATATCAAAAAGTTTCGGCCGGTTTGTTTCATCCAGCGATCGTCAGCTGTTTCGCGACGTCACCACGTCGTCACAGTGTTGACCATGGTGACGCTGTCCTGCGTGCCTCGAAGACGTCATTTGCAACCTTGTTTCCAGCGCAGTGCGGCGTAACGGAGCCCTGCGTTCCGTACATCGTGTGGCCCACTTGGCATGGAGGCGAGATTAGTGAAATTTTTTTGCCGGCACTTTTTCCAAAAATGACAGTTGATTACATTGACCAATCATCACCAGCCTTTCAGGGTATGAATTTATATAATTATACTTTCTAAAACCGATTCTGGTTGGAGGAAAGGTATTTGCTGTGCCTTGAAAACGGTGATTTTGTTTGGGGGAAAACCCCGTTTTGTGACGCATTTCCACGGTTTTGGTACATGTTGCGGAATAAAATGACGGGCTTATTTAATGAAATAATATTTCAAGAATAGTATGGAAAGAAACTTTGATTACTTAAAATTTGAAATCTGATTCTGGGCATGAACATTGTTGGCCGCATTTTATAAACGACGCTGGTTTTTGAGCGACTCCACCAACGTTTTCATGGAAAATGCATTACGTCACGGGCGAACAACAGATGGCGTCTGTGGTCGCGACCGCCGTAATGCGACAAACTTTCTGATATGGACCATACTTGATCTCAAAGATACAGCCGTACATATACAACCACACCCATATACATGTATATACGGTTGACCATACTTGATCTCAAAGATACAGCCGTACATATACGGTTTTGGCCATACCTATTCCAAAATTTTGTATTTTCTTTTGCAGGACCAGTTGTATCGAAATTCTGGAACAGTGCGTCAAGAACGATGCAAACGGCCCGTCTGCTGCAGTCTTATGTAGCATGCTCACGCCGAACGATGAAGGGGTCGAACCATGCGTTTCGCTATATGATTATCTAGGTAAGGGCAGCATTCGAAGAATATCTTGAAAAACAACTATCGTTTTGACTGAGAATAAACATGTCTGCCTGTGACAGCATTCACCATGTGTTTGTTTTGCCCAATGCCCAGTGTAGGCCTAAGGCTAGAATCCATTCACACGATTTTCAAGCAGTCGATGCGACATCCTTTGTCCGCGACCAACGCCGGAGAAACAAACAATACTTTTGAGCACCTGCCGCTCGAAAATTGCGTGAATGGACAGCCAGCCTAACATGGTCAAATTTTTCTTCAAATTTTAAACCTAATTGGACCAGGACTTGGGGCAGTATTCTAGAAGCTTCCTTAGCACTAAGGTTTACCTTTAGCTGTTGTTTGCAGGGCAGAATACAAAAGCTTAAAGTGGACCTCAGAGTTAAGGAGGCTTCTAGAATACGGGCCAGGGTTGAAATTTTGGACCTGAATATAGAATTTCAGATGAAGAAACGTTTATTTTGACTTCTCGGATTTTTTCAGATCCAAGCCCTCATAGGGACAAAATACAAGAGGTGACCAGGCCATGTGTCCCTGATCCTTGTAATGATAGCAATGTGTGTTTAATCAATAGACGAAAATGTAAACACCCTGAAGTATGCCCGGCATACGTATGCAAGCCAAGTAAGTTACCTTTACCTTTAAGTTTTACCTTTAACTTTAGTTTTCCCTTTAACTTTAACTTTAACTTTTTAAAAACTTTTTTATCTCACAAATTTTTTACTCAATTTAACCAGGGTTTTCGGTAACCTGATCTCTCAGGTCAAATACGCACGAATCCATCATCTGGCGCACAACCAGAAAGCCCCCTAAGTCAAACTGATGCAGCTGAAATACAATGCGACGCATATACAACTCACTCCTTTCTAATTTGACCCGTTGACCCATGGTTTTATCGCAGACGCATCCATTCTTCACGCTTAGAATTCTCTGCCACGGGCCAAAATCAAGTCACCCAGACCCACACGTCGTGTTAGCCGAGAGAGTGTGGTAATGAATGTTAATGTATGAGCTCCATCGCTAATTGGTTCAAACTGGGTGATTGAAATGCCATCTTCAGGCAAACACGTGTATTTTTAGTTCGTCCACGTGTGCTGAAGTCCTGAAGATGGCGCTGCTATTGCCATAGACTGGTTCCTTTCTATGGCGGCGTCACATTTATTGAAAGTGTTATGACCCCTCAAAAGTCAGAATATGACAAAGTGACCCCCATAATTGAAGTATGACCCTTGGATCAAAAGCACCTGGGTCATTGACCCTTGACCAAAATTCTATACCGAAAACCCTGTTTAAACCCAGATTCATGTAGCCCAAAGTCTTGAAAATGTTCAGATGTGTTTTTGTGAACACTCTCCCCGATAATATCATCCGCATCGTTTGCCCATCCTCGGGGAAGCCCTGGAAGTTGAGCCCATCCATCATGTCATCATTGTTAAGCCATCTCGACGCTGATTGATTTTGCACAGCAGTACATATCATGTGCATCACCGTGTGCATTTTTCATCCAAGTTAATATGAACTATATCGCAAGCTGTGTTTCACTCTAAATAGAATACAGACTTCTGTGCATTAGGTGCAGTGATCTACACACGATCAGGTTCAATTTAGGATGGATCTTATTGAACAACCACTAGGGATCACCATGATGGATGGTGCTTTGTGTTATCAGCTTTTCCACTTTCCGTTTCACAAGGTTATTCATACATACAGCGAACATATTTGTCTTCGCCATGTACGATTTGACATTCTGGATTATTTGGTCACTGACCCTTGTGATTTCACCTGCCTAGGATGGTGAAAATTACTCTATCATCCGATCAGGAAATTTCAGCAGTTGGACTGTTTAGGGCTCATGTCAAAATTTCATTGACAGCCAAACAAATGAACCTGTTTGTTTCATGAGAACCTGCCTCACCCTAAAAGACATGACCTTAACCTTGACCTTCAAAGAAGTGACCTCGACCTTCTAAATGACCTTGACCTTGGTCTTCAAAGACCTGCCTCAGCCTAAAAGACATGACCCTGACCTTGACCTTCAAAGAAGTGACCTCAACCTTCAATATGACCTTGACCTTGGTCTTCAAAAACATGTCCTTGACCTGAACCTTCAAATTTCAGGTTGTCCACTTGGTGAATTATCAACTCTTCACATTCCACTGGGCTCGAATGTCCTCGTGCCTCACGGTGCCAAAATGCAGAATTGTCATCGGGTGTGTCGGTGCGGACACGACGGGGCGCTCAGTCACTGCATATCCCTGCCCTGCCCCGAGATGAAACGGTGTAAACTGCCTTCAGGTCAAACCACAGGTAAGTTGGAATCAGTGGTAACTGGACTGGGAATTGAACCCATGGCCTCTCTGCCACGAGTCTGTTGCTCTTTACCACTTTGGCACTGCACCATCACTCTCTCCAAGTAGCTGCGCTATGAGTGACAAACGGATCGATGGTATTGTTACAAAATGATCTATGCAGCCGTCGGGCTGATATTGGTAAAATCATTTGATAAGCACCATCAGCCATCACTTGTACATTTCATAACAGGCTACTCTTCATTCCACATTCGATTGGCGTGAGGTTTTCAGCCAATATCTCCGCAACGGCTGGGTCAAATTCGACATACCATACATCAATTGACTTGTCTTTCTTGTCGGTATCTTTCTGCTATCTCCATTTTTCGCGTAAGGTCAGCATAACGGATCCCTTTCTCAAAACCCATTTCATTTCGCCATGTTGTTCAGTGCAGTTTGCACGTGCGCGATGCATTGCGTCATTTCAAAATGGTCACCATTTCGGCCGTGAACACGAACTGTGATTGGTGAAAGAACTTTTTTCTGTCACGTTTATAGGGAAAATGACAGTGATGATGCCTGTAGCGGCAAAAAAGACAAATCGGTTGATGTATGGTATGTCAAATTTGACCCAGCCGTTGCGGAGATATCGGGCATAAACCTCGCGCCAATTGGATGTGGAATGAAGAGTAGAGTCTTCCTCTGCCTTTACTTGTTCATTTCACTTCAACTATGACAAAGACAGCGTGCACGATGTATATACCGTGTATGCACATTACCGTCCAACTTATTGACAATTCTGGTAAGAATTGAACCGTCTCTGTACATGCGATGAAAGAATCGACAACCAACGGTACAGTAGGAATTAATTCAGAATTGGTCTATTGAGTGCGCCTACATGAACTTATGATGAGTTAATAATGTGTAAATGAAATAAGGTCTCTTTCGCCGCGTGGCGTACGGCCACTATAACGAGTTCTCACTGAGGGTCCTAGCGCCAGTGATACTGGTGATCTCAAAGGCTGGATTTGTTGTTTGGTTGTTAGTTTTGGTTGCGTTTCATTCAACATAGCCACCACAGGTTTAACCCCTTGAACGGCACACAATGAAATTGACAGAGGGAAGAAGCTGATGTATGTCTTACATGGAGGATAATAAAGGAAATGTCGTCTCCAAAATTTCGCAAATTTTCGACCCCAAGCGGGGTCTTCCTCAGGCACTTTCTAGTCGAGCTACCAGAAGTGCATGGAGGGTTGCTAATATCTGGGTGATTGGGCTGGCGCAGTGGTATCTTGAAAACTGCTTAAAGAATTTGGCACCTTAACCCTTTCACTGCCGAAGTCGATGATCGTCGCCCCCTCTAGCGACTGCCATAGGCGACGATCGTCGCCCTATACAGAAGGTATGTTTAGTTAGTTTGGCTATTCACAGATGGCGCCTAAATTAAAATTACAGGAATTCCCCTGAGACTTCCGTAGGCGACCACCGACATCCTATGCAGAAAGTATCTTTAGTTAGTTTGGCTATTCATAGATGGCACCCCAATCAAAATTAGGGGATTTCCCAAAAACGGACAATCGGAAACTCGGCAGTGTAGCGTACAACTTATATGGGAAACTCAGCAGTGAACGGGTTAAAGGCCTGTACCCACTGACGCATTTTTTGTGGCGGAGAGCGACAGAATAGAAATTTGTTTTTTCAGTGGTAGAAATCTTTTGTTATTGCCTTTTGCCTGTGAAAATGACAGGCCAGCGTGAAATCGCAGTGTGGAAATGTTCAGGCCTTAAGTGTTCAAGATATCTTGCTCTCTTTTCAGAACATAACACAATCCTGACGTTTGGCTGCAATAAGTGTATATGCCACCGTGGAAAGATGGTGTGTAGCAGTCGCGACTGCCACGGGCTGAAATCAGGGCCGGGAAAATCTTACCCGTCGACAGGTAAGTTACCATGGATACGAACAACAGAACCTTTCAAATTAGCTTCTTTTGGTTCAAGTTTCACCTGTTTGTCGTTGATGCCTGCCACTCTCGGTTGTATGATGACGGAAGTGCCTGTTTCCTTCCCACGGTCTAGTAACTTGACGCGTGTCAATTTCGTCATCAGGCCAATTTTCTTCTAGAAATAATGGGAAGTTGTCATGGGAGTAGAAGTTGTGCAGTGTTGTACATTTAGTCAGAATATAACCTTGTGCAGTTCTTGCCGACTTACCATGGAATCAACGTGTCCGGTCCTGCCACCTGGTGTTATTTTGAGGAAGCTTGCACGTGCTTCTTCCCACATCAAATGACTTCTGGTGATATGTGACCCATGACCCGAAATGAGTCCAGGGCGTAGCTAGCGGGGGGCAGGGGGCAAATGTCCCCCCTCCCCCCCGAAACAAAAAGGGACAAAACAAATTTTTCCTCTAAAAAGATAATTAACCTCTTCAAGCCAAGTTATTGTGGTGTAAGATGTGGAGAAAATGCATCTGAGATGACGTAAATTTTCAATTCTTTTCTGGGGGGACCCCCTTCCCCTCTCCCGCCAGAATCACTCAGGTTTCACAAACGTCAGACAGCAGGCCAAGATCTTCTGAAATTGATAAATACCGGTACTTGGTTTCACCCTAGCAACCTCAGAGCGACTTGATGATGATTCATTATAATGACATGGTGTTGTAAATTTCAGGTTTGCCCTGTAATTGTTCCACGGAATATCTCCCAGTGTGTAGCAAGAATGGACGCACGTATCCAAGTGCGTGTCTTGCGAGGTAAGCTATTTGGGCTGCAGAGTGGTGCAATGAAAAAGTGCGTCAGGCGGGTTCACCCTGAGGATTTCTGTGTGGGCACTTCATTTAACACGTTCGCTGCCATGGCCAAAATATCATTTCCATCCGCCATTGCCATGACCCCAGGCCTATTTCAAGTTTATTTCATATTGCCAACTACGAGTCATAGCTGTACGCCCTCTAGCGTGTTCCCATACATCTGGTCAATCCCCACTGCCAGTATGATCATTGGAAGGCTCTTCGTCATTGCCAAGCTATCAACATTAACAGAAAATGCTTTAGCCCTACTACGAGGATACTCGTAGCTGGCAATGGGGAGGAGATCAGCGACTTCGAGTATAATCGTAGCCGGCAGTCAACGATTATAAGGAGCAAGGTATGCGATCCCTTAGTGGTATTTTGACTGCCAACGTAGAGGGAGCCATCTAGTGGCAGCAATACTAACTACAAAAAACTATTACAAAATGTACATGGTACATTGGGTCCATTGGCTGACAACGTACTGGGGTTGGAGAGTGGCGCGCACAGCCATAGTGGCGCCGGCTGTCACTATGCGGCATTGAATAGCGTTGAATCGATTGGCTTGCAGGAACCATGCCACAAAATGCACCGGAATCCCGTTTTGTGTGAACGACTCTTTTTCTCAAGTAATAATGGCTGATATTCATAAAAGCTGGCATACGCTTCTACTTCAAGTTTTGTTGTACATTTACATTGGACCGCGCTGTGCTAATCGTAAGTAAAAGCATTTGCTAACTTTTATGAATACCAGCCAATGAGTGTTATTGTTATTCTAGCTGTGTGCAGTTGAAAGACTCGCAGATGAAGTCAGGGGAGTGTCTGTTGAACAATCCATGTTCACCGAACCCGTGTCGTTCCGACGCGAGATGTTTTCCAAGACGCCAGACGTGTTTGAGTGCAGACGCTGGCAACTGTAAACAGTATGAATGCGGTAAGTTCCTCACTAAAGACCTGTTTCCACTACGGATTCTGCTGTTGTTCTCTGGTGTCATGTTGAGACCTGCCCAAAATCGCTCCCTGACAATGGGATTCTAACCTGGGACCTCATGACCACTAGCCAGAGGCCCAAGCCACTTGACCACCATGGCTCCATGTTCACGAGTTTATCCGACGTTTTCTACTTTCAGTAAAAATTCACGTCCGATGCAAGCACCACCACGATCCAGTGTGCGACACGGAGGGTTTGGAACACATTAATCTTTGCTCACTTGTTTCCAAAGGCAAAAAATTGGCCTATAGAGGTCACTGCAGGGTAAGTGCTTAGTTACTTCGGCAGCACCGGTTTTCTCTGGGCTATCTGGTTTCCTCCTGTTGTACATTACAATAGGAGCAGTCAGCCGCGCATATTGCTAACAGATGGCAGCACAGTCTTAGCGGACCAAATGTACAGGAAATCTATTATGATCGCTGCTCGATCGATAATGACTGGGTCCTCTAAATGCATTGAATTGGGCCCTAGTGACACCTAGTGGTCAACTCGCTGACAGCTCCCATTGCTCCATAATGTCTATCGAGCCAATGGGAGCAGTCAGCCGTCCATATTGCCAAAAGATGGCAGCAAAGTTCTAGAGGACCAATACACAGGAAAATCCATGTGATTCACCAATCACGTGGATCAAGAATGAATGGGTCCGCTATATGCATTGGATTGGGCCTTGTGACACCTATTGGTCAACTCACTGACAGCTCCCATTGCTCCATATTGTCTATCGAGTCAGTTATGAGGCATTTACAGTACGCTGCATAATTGACCTCCCTTCTGCACCGCGTACCATCTGCGTACCACATGCAGCGTCATGTGCGTATCGTCCCAGTATCTTCTGCTGACGTCACACGCTACTGTGGAAGGCACTCAGTGAAGACGTAACGTCATTTGCCCGTGGTGCACGGACGTCACATAGAAGAGACAGGCGTGGATCCGGGGGCGATGCTGGCGCACGCCCGCTCCCTTTCGGCCAACAAATCTGTAAAATTGAGCCTGAAATTCTGAAATTTGGAGCAAATCATTGAAATTCACCACAGATTTCAATGTTTTAGCACAGCACGCCCCCTCTTTTCTGAAATCGTGCATCCACCCCTAAGAGACGCCTGACGCACCCATACCATACGCATTGAATTAAAGCGTACCTTCCATGTGGCATACGCGGAAGGTATGCAGATATAAAAGGTACATAGGTCAATTGTGCTCCGTACTGTAGTAGGCCTACATGTACCCAGTTCTAGAGTGAATTATTAACATTCCTTTGCATTAATCGTTGCTTGTTAATTTCAGCCCGGCTGCAGCACACGTGGCACCGTCTGCGCCCACAATGGGGAAACCTATCCCAGCGAGTGCGAAGCTCTCGGCAATGGTGTCACAGTCGATTATGACGGGCCTTGTATCACCGTTGGGCAATATTCGGCCGCGAAAGGCCAATACAGCTGCAATAAAGTGCGATGTCGGAGGCGGCACCGCAGTCGGTGCCATGGTGTGGTGCCACCTGGTGGATGCTGTCCAGTGTGTGGTAGGTATCAAAAATTCTGGTGTGTGTTGCTTTTGAAGTGTCTTGTATAATGATTTGGAATTTTGTACACTCATGGGGACAGAGAGGAATATTTCTATTTAGGACGCCTTTGGGGCTTTAACCCGTTAACTGCGTAGGACGTCATACTGTGTCATTACAAAATCCGGGGAACCCCCGGAAACACTCGAGGTTCGTTGCTTGCGTAAGGCGTAATAGTACGTCTTGCAAGGAAATGGCGTTTCACAGTGCGTAGGACATTATGTCATGTCTGGAACCTTATGTGTCAAATACTTTTTAGCTCACCTGGGGTGAGCTATTGTCGTGGTGCCGCGTCCGTCATCGTCGTTGTCCGTTAGCAGGGCACGTTTCGTAACCGCTGGAGCTATTGACCTGAAACTTGGTACATATATACCTCTAGGTCAGATGACCTATGACACCAAGTTTCGGTCCGGTTTGATTCTTAGATTCTTTGGAAGCAACCTGATGTTTACACTTTGCCTAACAAAGGTTTTGTGTGTTCGTAAAGTTATGGAGGCTCTGCAAAAAGGTTCCTTAAATGATATATCAAGCAGACGACATCTTCTGTCGAAATTTTCTCACATCCTATGGTATTGATTGAAAAATATTTGAAGGAAGTTGTTCTTATCAACCATCTGAAAAGTTTTCTTCAAATTCTTTCCAATTCATTTCCAAGGCTTTTCAGAACTTCAACAGAAGATATTTTGTCTGTTCAAACCTGGTGGCAGACGAGTGAAACACTTTTGACTTTTTCAGGTGGAGTCATCCGTATTCTATACAGCAATAAATTAGCCGTTACTGTTGCCAGCACTGCGAGAGTGCCGCCGATTTCAGTCCAAAACGTGACGCAACAACTACGCCAACATCTTGTGGTCGCCGAGTGTGACGTGTTCGGTTACCTTAGCATCGAGAATGAGTTAGTCGTGACTGTCGTTCCGGTTTCAATGGAAGCCACCTCACTTCAGGTAAGATTGGGAAATTGGCTGCGTAAATAGACTCTATCACTCCAAAAGAGTGCAGCACCTGACGGGGCAGCGTCATGAAGTCCCGCACGTCATTTCTGAACGCCATGACGCGACTAAAAAAAACTCCAGTTGTTTCAGCGATCATGACGTCGTGAAACAATTTGATTTTTTTTCGTCTCACGTGAAGACATCATCAAATGATGTGTGGGATGTCATGACGCTGCCTCGTCAGGTGCTGCACCCTTTTGGAGTGATATCGTTAAGGTGACGAGTTCGTAATGCGTACCGGTACCTGACTGAGCAATCTCGTACCAAGCAGAGGCTGTACGCATTCCGAACGGTGCAGTGTCCAGAATTTATGACACTGAATATGATAATGATTACCCGAGTACGATCCAGTAGTCTTGAACGTTAGTTGGGGTGTTATATTTTTGGTGACTGGGAGGGGAATGTCGATGGTCGTCAGCTGCCCCTGCATTCAGAGAGACTTACTGAAAGTCTCTCTGAATGCAGGGGCAGCTGACAGGGATCTGTGGTTATAAGTATTTATTAGCAAATGCAGATTTGTGGGGAAAGGAAGGGCTGGGGAGATATTCGTCCTGCGACTGAAAGTGTTCAGCAAAAAAAATAAACAGAGAAACGACACGCGAAAAAATAGCCTATCGCAAGGCTCGAACCCGGCGCCCCAGATTCATAGCCGGACGCTCTACCGATGCGCCAGCCGGCCAAGTCATGATAGTGGCTGCTTAATAAATGTTTATAAATATATCCCAGCTACTCAACATATTTTGATGATGATAGAAAATGACGTCACAAATCAGAATAATCTTACAAAAATTGCATTTTACAACAACCACAGAGCAAGTCCCCAGCAAATCTGTCAGTATATCGCTACATAATGTATCCATCTACGTTCACAGCCACTAAAAACGTGAACCAACCGTCCGGTATATTCCATCTGAACATTAGGTGCATATTTCCAATGAGTCCAGTTCTATTGACTGACCCGTGACAAGTCTTTGGCTAGCTTCGCTGTTGACCGCTACGCGGCGCGTTGGGCCCTTGCGTCGAGTACGCCAAACTGGATCAAGACATACAAGACTAGATTGGTTCCCGTCATTATCGCTATGTGGCGCTTCGGTATGCATACCCAAGCGCTGCGTAGCGATGACAACAGGAACCAGTCTAATAGACAAATCCCAAATTCCAAGATCTGCGCACTTCCGCCGAAATTGTAAAGAGAACCTCGGTCTGAAACTGAATGACGTGACGCAATCCATGATTCAGCAATGGTCGGCTCTGACGCAACGTCGTCGAACTCACTGTCGTCACATGGTTGTGGGGTTCTCTGCGTCACGTCATTCAGTGCCAGACCGAGGTTCTGTTTGCCATTTCGGTGGAAGTGCGCAGATCTTTCTTGTTTTCGTCAATTTGGGATTTGTCTATACAAGACGACCCACGTGCATATTCATCTTGTTGCCTTAAAGCGAATTGATAGCGGATTTTATTTACATTTGGCTGGTGTTTGTAAACACAAAATTTCAGCCAATCAGAATGCACGAACATTTCTTTGTTGACATTCTGGAGAAGTTTGTTTACATTTTTTCCCGAAAATTTGTCCCCTTTCAAATTCTATTTCTAAATCAAATTTTTTCGATATTAAAATTAATTCAAATTTAATTCGCTTTAATATCTAGCCCTACTGCAGTGTGTGCCGAACATCAAATTTCCTGATAAGCAAATTTCTTAAATTCCAGTTTTTCTTTTATTTTCAGATTGAAGCTTGTGTTAGCGAAGCAGAAAACCTCGGCGCTCTCTTCAAGCTTTCTAGTCCGAAGCTCACGTTGGATGTCGCACTCTACCCGTTCCTCACGATGACGGTTCACACGTCTCAAGCAGCCAAGGCAAGCACGGCAGCAGTACTCTCAACCTCACACATCGCACTCCTATCTTTGATACAAATGATTATTTTGGTTTGGTGGCGGTAGGATCTGTTCCCAAAGTTCATTTCAGCCTAAGGATACTCAAAACTGTTTGCCGACTCATTACCATTGGTCCCATCCAGGGCTTGACACCCTGTTGGGTGGGGGAGTTAAAAACTCCTTGAGATCATATGAGCCAGAAATTTCTGTATGTTTGCAGTAAAATCAGACCAGAGAACATAGGTATCAGTCGAGTGAGCCTCTGAGTTACCGACTGGGGCTTAACCCGATTTCTACTAATCGCCCGATTTCGTCTTCAGCTTATCTCCCTGATCGCCCGATATCGGCCGCTTGTGCGTGCCTAGGATCTCGGGTATGCATGCGCCATCTGGAAACAAAATCTGACACTATTTCATTTCAGTGAAAACACAGTGAAATGCTGTAGGGAAATACAGGCATAATTAAAAACATCTCCTGTAGGGAAAGGGTGAAACAAATTCAAAAGATACCGGTAGCGTACTTCGAATGTGTACCGGTGTGGAAGGGATGGCAGTCCTAGGAATGCAAGTCTGTGTTGCAATAGCCCACTACCAGTAATATGGTAAAATTTGAATGGTTATGGTTTCTTTAGAACTGGTCTTAGATTCCAAGGGGACTGTGATTCTTGTCACACTGGTAGTTGTTTGAGTCGGCTTGGGCTGAAATAAACTTGTGCATAACTTCTGTCATACCCACAGAACAGAATGGATACCGGTATCATCATTGGGACACTTCCGTTGTGCAATGTTGCCTTTTTTTGGAGAAGTCAGTTCTTGTATAGGGTACGACAGAAGTTTATTAGCTCTCCACATTCATCGCTCATTTCTTGAATTGCGATACTCATCTGTGGGTTTGTTTGCATCGTTGTCACCCTAACTTTTACATGTAGGTTATCAGGGGTTCTTAATACACCGATTTCACATCTCGCACGATCGCAGCGCCCCTGGTAGAATTTCGCTTGGCCAGTTCTGTTTTCAACCTCACTACCAGGAGTACGGCAAAAATTTCCTGGATCGAGGTTGAATTGCACGCATTGGTTCTCAATGCTGCCACCAGTGGATGGATCCCTGGCGGTGGTATTGGGAACCAACACGTGTTTTTCAACCTCGATCTAGGAAATATTTGCCTTACTCCTGGTAGTGAGGTTGAAAACGGAAGTGGCCATGCAAAATTCTACCAGGGGTGCTGCAGTCGTGCGAGATGTGAAATCGGTGTAAGCGCTCAATCCCCTCCAGATGATATCAGAATGGAAGGAGAGCTATGGTCCCAGATAACCTCAGGTTCTGGAAGTCAATATCATTATCAAATTCAAAGATGTGTATCGCGGTTGCAGAGTTAATGCATTCAACTTTTCATTTCCATGAATTTCGTCATAATATTTGATCGTTGGCCAAAAAACAGTTCATAATGTGAGTAAGTAGGTATTTCTAGGTGTCTGAGATGTTGGGCATAATTAAATGATGGGCTTGTTGATTTCTAGAGGAACAGTTCTTGGGTGGGGGCTCAAAACATTCAGTTGAACCCAAATTGTGGTAATCTCCCTATGCAGTTGTGTACCACGCCCCCTTCAGTTTACCCGCTCTCCACAACTGCTTCACTTCGTAAAATTCGCTGTGTTTGGTCAACAGATGGCACTGAGAGAGTCGACCAATGAGAGCACCGAGCAACCCGTAACCAAGCTGGCCTGAGACACTTTTTCATTGGCTGAGCAGATCATGTGAGCTAGTAGCCATGGTAGCGAAAGAACATCCGTTGCCTACGGGCCAAAGAGTTCTGAAAGCAGCGTGCTGATAGGCTATAAAACTTGCGCCAGGCCCTGACACCGTCTGTTGACCAAACGCGGCGATTTCTAGGAAGTGAAGCAGTTGTGGAGAGCGGGTAAACTGAAGGGGGTGCGGCTCTCAACTGCGTAGGGAGTTTAAAATTGTGGGTCGTCAGATTTGTGCAGTGAAATTACGGTATGCAGCATCTGTCACCTCTGAGGTCTTGGGTTCGTTTCCCTGTGGGATGAGGCACTCCTGTGATACAAAGGGTGTCTCATTTTCCTGCGGCGGGGGCTCCAGTTTCCTTCTGCATTAAATAGAAATCATCATAAAGGAATCAAACATAAAGGTTTAGCTGCGAACGATGAAGTAACTGAGGGATACACTTCATGTGTTGCCACCAGATGTCTCTCACTGCCTGAATTTTGGCTTTACGTAACATGCAGGAGCTTCAACTTTGTTATGGTAGTGGGGTACATGAATCTGTCAACTTGATGCCTTGAATTCCATTTCTGAGGATAATCAGAGCTATTTTCAGCACAATTAGTGTTCCATGTGCAAATGTACATTAGCCTATTCAAATGTACACAGATGACCCATAGCTCTCATCGTTCGTGGGGTTCTCATTTATAATTCAGTCCGTTTGTATCATAAGATCAACTAGTCTGAATTCAACAAAATTTGCACTAAACAAACAGAAGTGTCTTGCCTATCATGAAAGAGTCAGAATACAAATTTGTTGAGGTTTAAAGGGATACTGTCCACATTAAGATGCTAAATTTGTGAGTTGAACCTTTATGTTTGATTCGTTAATGAAATCACCTAATGTTATTTTCTATGAGCCAGGTTAGAGTTCATGGCTCTGGACTCAATAATTCATGATGAAGCATAATTTTCGTTGAAATGTATTTGGGGGGTTTTCCAGGGATTGAAGGGGGCTTTCATGGCCCCTTCTCATTTGTAACAACTCCCCCCCCCCACAAAAAATTTGCAAATGCCAGAGCTTGCAGTGCAATTACGTAGCATTATGTGCATGATTATGTGTGGGGGATGGTGGGAATGGCAAAGACGATGTTTTTTATGTCAGAATCTAGTCCATACAACCGTAACGGTTGTATTTTAGGTAGGGTAGTTGGGTCCAAATATTTGAAAATGCGGTAGGTTGTAGAATGTGTAAACTCCCTACGCAGTTGTGTACCGCGCCCCCTTCGGTTTACCCACTCTCCACAACTGCTTAACTTTGTAATATTCGCCGCATTTGGTCAACAGATGGCGCTGAGAGAGTCGACCAATGAGAGCACCTAGCAACCGGTAACCAAGCTGGCGTGAGACACTTTCATTGGCCGAGCGGTTCGTAGCCATGGTAGCACAAGAACATTCGTTGCCAATGGGCCAAAGAGTTCTGAAAGCAGCGTGCTGACAGGCTGTAAAACTCGCGCCAGGCACTGATGCCATCTATTGACCAAATGCGGCGACTTCCACGAAGTAAAGCAGTTGTGGAGAGCGGGTAAACTGAAGGGGGCGCGACTCACAACTGTGTAGGGAGTTTATAGAATGTGTTAATAGCGATTGCTTGTCGCTTACCAACTGGAGGTTTTATCCCGTTTGTGATGGTCCAGTGAGATTAGTTAGGTATTTCTCCTATAGGTGGCATCAATTGAGCTGTCCAGTGAGATTAAACAGGGTAGGGCCTACAAGCCACGACTGGCGGCCGGATCTGTACATATATGATTTTCTTGACCATCAGGCAATAAGCAGGGTACGAAGATTTGTTGTGAACTTTGTAATTTTAGCTCCCCCTGCAGGTAGATGGCTAAATCACTTTCTTGGGTTGAAGGTCAAAATGG
The DNA here is from genome assembly GCA_002633025.1 of Notospermus geniculatus. Taxonomy (NCBI): domain Eukaryota; kingdom Metazoa; phylum Nemertea; class Pilidiophora; order Heteronemertea; family Lineidae; genus Notospermus; species Notospermus geniculatus. The sequence goes on from NMRB01000104.1 coordinate 192,777, forward strand.
AAGTGTGTGCCCATCTCCACCTGGAGCCCCTTGGCAGGGTGTCCCTTTTCAAATTCTATTTCTGAACGTCAAACAGTCTCACGCACACCAAAATCGGCCGCCATGCATTCTTCCATTCGAATTCGATGCTGCGTTGTGTGCTCAACTAAATTTCAAATTCAAATTCAGCTATGATGCCGTCATTCCCATTTATATAGACTGGCCAATCAGAGAAAATCCGGGTACGAGGTTGATTATGTTGGTCAACCTCGCACCAATTGATGCCTGCTTCTGATTGGTCAAGTCAACAGACTTTTGAAATAGAATTTGAAAAGGGACACCCTGCCAACTTCCTGGGCTGAAGGTGGAGAGAGGGGGTATTTAGACCCCAACATCTTACTTACAGCTCATTACTAACTGACTACAGTACAGGGTATTAGTATTAGTAATGAAACCACCTAAATGCACTCGTTGAACTTGGATCCATTTAACTCATCTGCCCTCCGAGTCTAGCAGACGGCATCGCCTGTTGAAGTTTTCTAGCAGCCTATGGGACTGATGGAAAAATATTTGAATGAAAGTTGTGTGGCAGATTTTGGAGGTGTAATATAGGCCCACGAGCCTAACGTCCAGGGGCGACCGCCACGAAACTACGATAGCACTAACAGGGCCTAACAGAGAAGTTCTGTAATGGTAAAAGCCATTGCATATCTCTCTGTTAGGCACTGTTAGCGTTATCGGAGTTTCGTGGCGGCCCGCCCTGACTTTTGGCTTGATGGAGGAGATCTGGGTTCGATTCCCGGTGTGGTTTGCGACATTTGGCATTGTCGGCGAAAGCGCTTTCCTTTCTCATCTTGGCTTTGACTATCTTTGCCTTAAAGCAAGGATCACTCTACCAGAGGGAGTCTGATCAGATGTGATAGCTACCGTAAGTTGTAACAGATTAAGGATCTCGAGGATAAATGGGGAGGAATGTGGCAGATTTAGGAGGTGATAGGCCCTCGAGCCTAACGTCCAGGGCGGGCCGTCACGAAACTCCGATAGCACTAACAGTGCCTAACAGAGAGGTATGGAATGGCTTTTACCATTACAGAATTTCTCTGTTAGGCCCTGTTAGTGCTATCGTAGTTTCGTGGTGGTCGCCCCAGACTTTTGGCTTGATGGAAGAACGTCTACCTTGCATGCGGGAGATCCGGGTTCGGTTCCCGACAGTCCCGACGGTCTGCGACAGTTGTCCCCATCACCCATCTCAAGAATTTTTCTCCAGATCCTTTTCATTTTATTTCCAAGGCTTTTAGAAAACTTCAACACAAGTGGATGTTAGTAGGAGAAATGTACATAGTTTTTGAAGACCCTAGAAAGGGTAATTTGCATAATAATTTAATTAATTCAAGTTGCAGTTGAGTGATTACAAGATGTTTCATAGTCGTGATGCCTTGGAAAATGTGGCCAGTTTTCCGTATTTTTTAAATTTCAATGGGCTGCACACAATTCAAGTTAATTTTTTTTCACATCTCTGTTTTAAAGTTCCATTTCCCACAAATTTGTGAGGGGCAATGTTGGGAATTGCAAACCTGGCTCATGATAAATGCATTATCGTCGGCATGGTAGGATCAAGTCTCATGATAGGGCCTCTACTTCTAAGTCCTGATGTGCTGTATTCTGGAAGCTGACAGTAGCAGTCATGCTTATTGGCATCCTCCGCCGTCTACTAGCGTCCTCCACCGCCCACCATCCCTTTTGTACTGTCCTCCACCTCTATTGTGCATGCACCATCCTCTACCCCAATATTTCTTAAAAACATCTCTTTATTTATCTTTCTCTCGAAAATTAATGTAAACTGCATCAGAATCACTACAGATCGCAGAATATTACTTGTCATCGACCACATGGACCACCACCACCTAATGATGTAGTGGTGGGTTTGGGAACTATGTTGTCATCGCCCACCATAGAATGGTACCCGATCCTAACAATTTTACATCAGACTTTTGCAATGTTAGGACCGGTCGTGCCTATCGTGTTCATGAATCTGATTGGCCGGTGCTGGCGCAGGTGATAAGTGTAGGGACTATTATGTTGATACCTTTCTTTTTCTAACACCTTCGTGATTGGTGGACTTCCTGGGTCAAATGGCGGTCACCTTCTATCTGCGTTTTGGTACTTCAGTCGTATTGAGAATTGAATAAATTTACATAATTTACATAAAATTTCCAAGTGGCGTCACTGGCAGAATTCCTCCAAAAATGGCACCCAATACCAGTCCTACCAAACAAGCCACGACTGCAGCGCGCAGGTTGGTAAGATCAGGTACTAGTCTATGCCCACTACCACTACCGTGCGCATGCGCACCCATCTTTTGGGTGGCGGATAGTGGAGAACGGTCGTCGGTAGACGGTGGAGGACGGCAATTAGCATGACCCAACCTAGGCCTACCATCGACTGAGCAAATCAAATAAGAAAAGGATACACAGCTGGAATCAGCAGTCCGGCATTTTAAAAAAACTCTAAAAAATTCTTGGTTGACGGGAACGGAATTGGTCTTCCAGGATTTCTGTGTTGTGGAGATAAATGTTGTAAAATTGTATCGAAGCATTTTGTCTGCTGCTTTTGTCCCAAGTCAGGTGGTGTTTTTGTGTTAGTTATGTACATGTACAGTCGCACTGCAATATAATGCATTGTGCTTAATCGATGGCTGAAGGTTTCATTTTGGGGCCCATACAAAAGTTGGCAGTTGAAGATGTATATGCCAACATTTTGTCCTCAGAGTGTCTATTTTAGGAGTTAAAATTTCTGGCCATAGAAAATCAGGGGCAGATGTCAAGGCTCATATTTTTAGGTGTAGCCTTCATCAAGAGCTTCTGACCCCAAAATGGAATTTGCCAAAAAGCTGATTTGCTTTGACAATCATTGGTTTTGTGTCCGTCAAACAGGGTATAAGTGTATAGTTCTATTGATGAAAAAAATGCGCTGGCTTTCTAGAAATTACTTCGACTGTAAAATACAGGGTTTAAAAAATCATATCAGAAAACTATGTTCAGTTTTTGTGTGAAATATGGCTTCGACAAAACATCTGTGAGCAAAGGTATATTGGTGCAGTGTCGTGACTCGTGTTTTTATCTGTGCTTTGTCATGCTCATTTGAAATTTTCTTACTAAAAGGCCTACCTTTCTTTCCCAAGTTCTTTTTTGCAACGGATAGCGTGGATGAACGTTCCTTCAAAATATCTGTCTTTTAGTGACTTAATTTACCAATTGACAATCATGACACTTTTTCATTTTTGGTGAGATTTTCTAACAATGACGGAAAATCAGGGTACTGTTACAATGTTTAGACTATAGAGGTCAATTTATGTTCTTCAAAATTTAGGTTCTTTGCCATTTTGATCAAGTTTGAAAGTTCACGATGAGGAACCCGCGAACTAACGCCACGATGTGGCGCTGTCAGTGTAAGACCCGGAAGTCCTATTTTCTAACAGTATTTCCGTTTAATTCTTGCGCCAAAATAAACCACTCTGTTTGGCTCGATTTTGATTAAATTGCACGGCCCTGTTTCATTTTCAAAGTTCTCCATATATCACTGCTTTGTTTTGTCAGAAATGCCACAGGATGCCAATATTGACAACGTCTTTTGGGGAAAATCCCGCGGAAAATTGTGTATAAAAATGTACACGGATGTTTTGACGGCGTGACGTCAACTGCGAAAAAAGTGACGGTAAGTCATTCGGGTCTTATACTCGCTGCGCCATATATGTCACGCGAGTTCCCCATTGTGATGGAGTAGAGCTCTTTATTTGCCCAAGTGTATTTCACGATATCATGAGCTAAAGATGTGTTTTTTCGTCACTTTCACCCAATTGATGATTTTGGTCCATTTTGGTTCCCGAAGCCGCCGCTAAGGCTAGAAGGTTTCGGTTCTGGCTGCCATCTTTGCAGCGTAAAAGTTGTTGCGGGGCTATTTATAGATAATTATGTTGACATCAGGGGCTAATTTTAGAATGGGGTACCCGCAGCCACGTGGGTGCTAAATGTAATCGAACATGCTGAATTGCATGGAATGGCAACACCGAGGAAGTTTCTTGATGAGAATGTTTGTATGTCTGTGTTGCAGATCTGTACAAAAGCTAAAATCATCGCCGTTTTTTTAGACCGGGGAAAATGAAATTTTATGGGAAAATGGACTCCTACAATGACGTCAGCAATAAAATGGCAGCCAGAACTGAAGCCTTCTAGCCCTAGCAGCGGCTTTGGGAACCAAAATGATTTTGCTCTTCCTCTTAGGTGATGTAAGAAGGAAAACTCCTCAAAATATAAATGAATGACAAACTTTGTCATCGAGTGGACTTGGGGATAATATGGAAACTCCACAAAATAATGTTGAGTGAGTGAGAAGATACTGATTTTTTTAGAAAATTTATCAAAATACTCAGCCAACACTGAGCTGGAGGAAATGGTGAAGTGGCTGAAAGAGTATTTCTGAGCTACTATTTGATGGGATGAATCAGTCCTAATCATTGCCTGCCTATAAATAAACTAGAAGAACATAAAGTCACTCCAGAAAGTAGCTTGCTTATTAAGTGAGATGTGGTGTCCTACAATTTCCTGAGCAGTTAGGAATTACAGGATACAGGTGTTTATTTTATATATTAGGTCAATATTGTTTATGTATGTGCTGGAGAAAATAAAAATGTTTCGTTACCGTATATAGATAAATGCTGTTTTGCTTCATTATTGCAATCTGGGGTCATCGTGAGATAGTGGTTCTTTGCAGTCCCTCCCTTGTCACCAAAAATGGAGTGACACAGCGCCGTGTTCTCCACGGGTTTTGGTCTAAGAGGGGCGGCGGTGGGTGTGGTGCCAAAGGCACCACGCGAGGCGCCTTCTGGCGGGGGGCCTGGGGGCCCTCCCCAGCGAAATTTGGATTTTAGGTGCTCCATCTGAGATGTGTTTTCTGAGCATCTGAGATGCATAATTGAGCAATCTAAATCATAAATATTAGGGCGGACGAATTTTAAGTGGGGCGGGNGTTACCTTAGCATCGAGAATGAGTTAGTCGTGACTGTCGTTCCGGTTTCAATGGAAGCCACCTCACTTCAGGTAAGATTGGGAAATTGGCTGTGTAAATAGACTCTATCACTCCAAAAGAGTGCAGCACCTGACGGGGCAGCATCATGAAGTCCCGCACGTCATTTCTGAACGCCATGACGCGACTAAAAAAAATCCAGTTGTTTCAGCGATCATGATGTCGGGAAACAATTTGATTTTTTTTCGTCTCACGTCAAGACATCATGAAATGACCTGCGGTACGTCATGACACTGCCTCGTCAGGTGCTGCACTCTTTTGGAGTGATATCGTTAAGGTGACGAGTTCGTAAGGTGTACCGGTACCTGACTGAGCAATCTCGTACCAAGCAGAGGCTGTACGCATTCCGAACGGTGCAGTGTCCAGAATTTACGACACTGAGTATGATACCGGTAATGGTTTCCCGAGTAGGATCAAATACGCCAAACCGGATCAAGACATACAAGACTAGATTGGTTCCCGTCATTATCGCTACGCGGCGCTTTGGTATGCATACCCAAGTGCCGTGTAGTGATAACGACAGGATTAAGTCTAATACAAGACGACCCATGTGCATATTCATCTTGTTGCCTTAAAGGTGCTCTAGTTCGAATTGTAAACATTACAGTGTGCCACCTATATTGTCAACTTCTGATACTAACAAATCAGATAAAATCGAATTAAATCTCGCCTTTCACAACTTTTTGTTTGTTTTTGAGCGTAAAATCTTAAATATATTGCAGTTACAAGAATATTTATCAAGATAGATAAAAAATAGATAACATTAATGTTTTGGTATACATGGTGCTGCCACCTGTCCGAGGAAAAATAACTATTATAATCAACCATGTAAATAAACAAACCGTAATTCGAACAATTCGAACTAGAGCACCTTTAATATCTAGACCTACTGCAATGTGTGCCGAACTTCAAATTTCCTGATAAGCAAATTTCTTAAATTCCAGTTTTTCTTTTCTTTTCAGATTGAAGCTTGTGTTAGCGAAGCAGAAAACCTCGGCGCGCTCTTCAAGCTTTCTAGTCCGAAGCTCACGTTGGATGTGGCACTCTACCCGTTCCTCACGATGACGGTTCACACGTCTCAAGCAGCCAAGGCAAGCACGGCAGCAGTACTCTCAACCTCACACATCACACTCCTATCTTTGATACAAATGATTATTTTGGTTTGGTGGCGGTAGGATCTGTTCCCAAAGTTTATTTCAGCCTAAGGATACTCAAAACTGTTTGCCGACTCATTACCATTGGTCCCATCCAGGGCTTGACACCCTGTTGGGTGGGGGAGTTAAAAACTCCTTGAGATCATATGAGCCAGAAATTTCTGTATGTTTGCAGTAAAATCAGACCAGAGAACATAGCGAGTGAGCCTCTGAGTTACAGACTGGGGCTTAACCCGATTTCTACTCATCGCCCAATTTCGTCTTCAGCTTATCTCCCTGATCGCCCGATATCGGCCGCTTGTGCGTGCCTAGGATCTCGGGTATGCATGCGCCATCTGGAAACAAAATCTGACACGATTTCATTTCAGTGAAAACACAGTGAAATGCTGTAGGGAAATACAGGCATAATTAAAAACATCTACTGTAGGGAAAGGGTTAAACAAATTCAAAAGATACCGGTAGCGTACTTCGAATGTGTACCGGTGTGGAAGGGATGGCAGTCCTAGGAATGCAAGTCTGTGTTGCAATAGCCCACTAATATGGTAAAATTTGAATGGTTATGGTTTCTTTAGAACTGGTCTTAGATTCCAAGGGGACTGTGATTCTTGTCACACTGGTAGTTGTTTGAGTCGGCTTAGGCTGAAATAAACTTTTGCATAACTTCTGTCATACCCACAGAACAGAATGGATACCGGTATCATCATTGGGACACTTCCGTTGTGCAATGTTGCCTTTTTTTTGAGAATTCAGTTCTTGTATAGGGTACGACAGAAGTTTTTAGCTCTCCACATTTATCGCTCATTTCTTGAATTGGGATACACATCTGTGGGTTTGTTTGCATTGTTGTCACCCTAACTTTGAGATGGGTGTAACCACACACCTGCAAAATTGCGCCGAGGAGCTTGATTGACCGCGCTCTTCGGCATCCTTGAAGTTCAGGCGCGAGTGTGAACAGCTGTCCTTCACGAGTGTGAACAGCTCTCTTCGAGCCTTTGAGGAGCTCAACTGATTGAGCTCCTGCAGATTTCAAACGTGAAGGACTGGATGATGTCAGAATGGAAGGAGAGCTGTGATCCCAGATAACTCTCAGGTTCCTGAAGTCAATGTCAATATCAAATTCAAAGATGTGTATCGCAATTGCAGAGTTAATGCATTCAACTTTCATTTCCATGAATTTCGTCATAATATTTGATCGTTGGCCAAAAAACAGTTCATAATGTGAGTAAGTAGGTATTTCTAGGTGTCTGAGATGTTGGGCATAATTATATGATGGACTTGTTGATTTCTAGAGGAACAGTTCTTGGATGGGGGCTCAAAACATTCAGTTGAACGCGAATTGTGGTAAACTCCCTATGTAGCTGTGTACCGCACCCCCTTCGGTTTACCCGCTCTCCACAACTGCTTCACTTCATAAACTTCGCTGCGTGTGGTCAATAGATGGCGCTGAGAGAGTCGACCAATGAGAGCGCTGAGCAACCCGTGACCAAGCTCGCCTGAGACACTTTTTCATTGGCTGAGCAGATCATGTGAGCTAGTAGCCATGGTAGCACAAGAACATCCGTTGCCTAGGGGCCAAAGAGTTCTGAAAGCAGCGTGCTGATAGGCTATAAAACTCGCGCCAGGCCCTGACGCCGTCTGTTGACCAAACGCGGCGATTTCTAGGAAGTGAAGCAGTTGTGGAAGCGGGTAAACTGAAGGGGGCGCGACTCACAACTGCG
>NMRB01000104.1:220813-243639 GCA_002633025.1 Notospermus geniculatus
GTCCAACTAACAGCGCCAATTGGTCACCTGGTGGCCAATTTTGGAACAAGGGAAAAAGCCGAAAAATAGACTATCTCCAACGCGATTTTTTGGCTATGACCCGTCTCCGAAATTTAGGCCTACAGTGAGAAAAAACAAACTGCGATATATAGAATATTACATATATTGAATGAAATTTACATCATACCAATTGCTGACAATGATATTCGCCGAGTTCTCGAAGTCTGCTTAGAGGCAGATGGTCAAGTCCATCACTATCTCGGACGTGACATTTTTTGACTTAGTCTCTGCAACAGATGGCACCAAATAACGACTAAAGTTCCCTGCATCATGTCCGGTTCTTATCAGTCTATGCCCCTGCTGAATCAAGTTCATTGATTGCGATTCATACGCACTAATTACCAAACAGTGCCGTAATCATCAATCACAATGTCAATTGAACTTCATTCATACAAGGGGCATATCCTAGGAAAAGAGCCTGATATGAAGGATGCAGGGAACTTAGTCGTTATTTGGTGCCATCAGTCGCAGAGGCTGGACTGACTAGTGAAAAAATATCACGTCCGAGACACATGGACTTGACCACACTGCCTCTAAACCGACTTCGAGAACCCAGCGTTTTAGGCCTACTTACATCAAATGCGGGAAATCGGGTGTCAATAATGATACAAACGTGGTAAGGAGTGAATACAAACGATGGGAAATCGGATGTTAATTTGCCAAAATAAACCCATCAAAATTGGTACAACGACACACTTAAACGATAGGAAATCGGTTGTAAATGGCGACAGAACGTTATAGGCCAATAATGTACATGTATAACGACAGATATAGTAAGATATTTTCCCCCAAGATTGAAGGTGCTGTTCCACAAGAGAGTTCTCTCGCACGAGTTGGCTCTCAATGTATCGCAAGCCGTCCCTGCCATAAATCCACCATGCTGTAATTATTTACTACCATGCTAGTAAATATTTTGTACCATGGTAATATGTAATTCTTACCTAGGTAATAATTCGAATTATTACCTAGGTAAGAATTAAATACTACCATGGTAGTAAATAATTATTACCTAGGTAAGAATTAAATACTACCTAGGTAAGAATTCGAATTATTACCTAGGTAAGAATTAAATACTACCATGGTAGTAATATATATTACCTAGGTAAGAATTATTTACTACCATGGTAGAAAATATTTACTAGCATGGTAGTAAATAATTACAGCATGGTGGATTTATGGCAGGGACGGCTTGCGATAGCAATGGGCAACTCAACCACGAGCAGATGTTTGTGTCATGGTCTAAGCAAACAAACAATCGTGAATTGCCCATTGTGAGCCAAGTTCGGCGGTAAAAATCTCAGGTGGATAGGCGCCTGAAGCCGGAGACAGACTGCGCGTCCGCAACGCGTCGTCGGCAGGCGTTCCGCCAATCAGATTCTTCGGTAGGTGTTTCGGCCCGTGTTACCACCTCCCTGATTGGTTGAACGCTACCCGACACGTTGCTTACGCGCCAGTCTGTCACCGCCTTTAAGCAGCGTAACTGCACGACAGAAAAACAGCCGAATCATCAGAGTTCATTCACACGTGGTACGATTCGTATCAAGTCCTTGTACATGTATGAGTTCATTCATCATGTGACATCAGAGTTCATTCACAGAGAAAGCAAGCACAAAAATCGACACACAATATGATGATAAATATAAAGTCAATTTCCAGAAATTTGCAAATTTTCGACCCCAACCGGGGTCTTCTTCAGGCTGGAACTTTACAATCTGTACGAGTTCATTCACACGTGGTAATACGATTCGTATCAAGTCCTTGTACAGTATAAGAGTTCATTCATCATGTGACGTGATCGTAATGCCCTTTTCTCCCTCAGTGAAAGACGTAATCTCAGAAACCGAACAAATTGCTGCTGAGGCGGTCACAAAGTACCGGTATTTCGTTTTCTTCGATATCGTTGGAGGCGGGGAGCGATTGGAAGCTGGCTGAAAAGGAGAGGTACATGTTGAATAAACAAGAGCGGAGGATTTATGGCCGGATTTCCTGGTGATCCTTACGACGAACAACAGATGGCAGTCTGGGGCACCGCATAGTTCCATGATCACTTCAGAGATGGCGACACCATTCCATTCGTCAATCAGCAACAGGAAAAAAGTTTTGATTACTGCAACAGAGGAAACATTTTATTCCCTAATGTGACACTGTCGGAGCCTAATAGATGAGAAATCGTGGGACTTATCCAAAGAAAATTTAAAGCAACTTACCGCGTTTCATCATTCCGTGAAGGTGGACCTCGAGTTCGCATCTCTCGTCACCAATATGATTCACTCCTCATGGAAATTTCATTGTGGAGTTGTTCACGTGGCCAGCATTTCTAGTTGTCTCACACCATGCAAGAGAATGCCTGGAAGTAGAAAAACGAACAAAAATATTACATTCATGTTTCAGTATAATCTGATGGAATCCCAAGGATTTCAGCCGCATCCAACAAGTAGCGGTCAAAACCGCGGTAGTGAGCCAGCTGAATTTGTAACCATAGTTACATCGTCATACGCCACCTTCTCTCTACAATAACAGGGAACATGGTATTTTTTGCGAGGTCGGCTGCATGTTCCGGTGTTCCATACGAGGTGATTAGCGGGTGAAATAGACGGTTTCGAGGAAAATGGCCGCCTATTGTTATACGGCGTTTGTTTTAGCTTTTTTGCAAACCGGTCTACTTTTGGCAAAGTTCCATATCTCCAAAATTAGCCAAAATATTCACACCAATTGTCTGGTACATGCACTGCTGTGTTCATAGAAGTGAAATGTGCATTTAGATCCAGCAAAAATAACCGAAGTGTTATTTGAGAGAAATTAGGCCGTAAAAATTTGTAAACAAACGGGCGCCATTTTCCTCGATAAGGGTTTATTGCCTAAAATTCGCCAAAGGAAGGTGATTTTATAGGTGGCAGCTTTTGAATATACATGTAATCTATAATCTGCTCGTGGGGCTTTTCCAGTACAGCTAGCCATTTATGTCAATGTTTACGTTTGTGACCCATTGGCCCGAAATAGACACCCTGCCAAAGTCGGCCATTTTTTTCCCCAGAGGGCAATAACAAAATCTGAGTGAACACTACATGTGAATCTACGCCGTATCCCGAACCTTATGTCTTAAAACTTGCAATAAAAATGTATCACATAACATAATATAGTAACATTTCAGGTTTTAAAACATGTGGCTTGTGGCGTATACATGTATTTGTTTTTTATTGCCGTCGGGTCCAACATGGCCGACTTCTGAGGTAACCTGTCTCTTGGCCTCTGGGAAATAATGGCCGACTTTGGAAGTCTGTCGATCAGGTTTGAACGAACCTAAAAAAACATTAAAGTAGGCCTACATGACGCCACCATCATCGAAACACAGAAAGTCAAGGGAACGAATTGATAGAATAAAGGGTGTGACTGTCCAAGGGCAGGGGTGGTGCCTCACCGGTACGTGTATGAAGGCAAGGAGAGAATGTCTGCTGGTTTTCTAAGGATCCGGTTCCTGTACATACATGTAGAAGTATGGTATAGATCTACGGACACGCCAACATGGCTTCTGGACATGCCCATGCATACTCATAAAACAAACCTCCCTCCCGCCCTCGCACAGATCAACAGCAGACACGACCCCCAGGCATCCGACGGACGAGCATTTTGCCAGTAGCTCATCAGCAAAGAGGAGAACAAACGCAACTTTCTTACCAATATTTCAGGTGACGTTTTCTTTGCTCTGCTCCCCTCGACAACGTCCGCACGCACCATGCAGCCTTCCAGAAAAATGAACTTGTGGCGTGTGTTGGCAAGGATTACGTAACTCCGACCAATTGTGGTTGTGGGTAGATCAATCAGTTTCTATGTCTTTTGTGTTGGAACTTGATCAGGACAGAAATTTTGGCTGTGCTGCCGTTCAATTCAATAGTTTTAACCAATAGTGACACCCCGAGTGACACCTATTGAAGCAGTTGGTTGAGGTTCTCATTTCACAATCCGTTCTGGCGTGAATCTGAAAGAAAATGGCAGTGAAAGAAAAACACGAGTGAAGCGCCTTTTTCGGAGATTCCATCCAGCCAAACCGCTGCAGGGGGTTACCAAAATTTCCTTCGCACACGACCCAGATACTGAAGAGTCCTCAGCTCTAGCCTTGTCGATTTTCGCCAAAACAATTCCCGGTCGTTGTTGAGCGTGCGATGGTGCAAGCTAGGGGCATTTCCGCCCGGAGATTCCCCCATATGACGTCATCGGCCAGGAGTGTGATGGTGCGATGACTGAACCTCCCTCTGGCGTCGAGGATTCAATAGAGAGGTTAAGATGCGCCCCGAGAACGAGAACGAGAACGTGGTGACAAGAGAATGGGACTTGTTTCACAAAACGATCTGGAGGTAACTCAGATTGTTTTTCACAGTATAACAGTGGCGGATGTCTTCCAATGAAGAACACACCGTTCTAAAAGCTGGATTCTTGCTATTAGAGAAGTTACAGGCATGCCACAAAGTCACCACGTTCTCGTTCTCGTTCTCGGAGTAAAATCTTAACCTCTCTAATGAGCACCGACTGTCCTCGAGATCTTTAGTTCCTTTTTCAATCATCAGATGGCAGCACCATTGAAACATCTGGCTTGCCGCCACATGCGAAGGGAGCACGGAGATTATTGCCGTGAAATCATTCACCCCCCACCCCACCCCGCCCAGCCCAGGTGTCGTAAGAAATAGGAAATGATGCTTACTGTCTCACTTGATAGGTTTACTGTCTCACATGATTTAGTTTTCGGCGAGAATTAGCAGTTGAGAGGGATCGGCCTCTGGCCATCAAGAGCCCAGGCTGTTCTTGCTAACTTGGGCACGGTGTATCTGTTAGTATTTCTTTTGGTCGACAGTGTTTGGGAAACAGTTGCAAAAAGGTTAACACGCCTGTGTGTGTAAACTCTTATCTTCCGCTTATCCCGGCAACAAACCACACAACACGGTACTTCATTCTCACAATAGAGAGCAGCACTGCTGACCACACCTATGGCGGGAAATTTGTGCAGACGTTTGCCACGTGGTGATACCAGGTTTCAAAGAAAAAGTTGATTTCTTTAATTTTCTGTTCTCAAATGTAGCCCAAACTATCGAACCAGCAGAACACCACCACCACCACCACCACCGCCGCATCCACTGGATCTTTTAAGATTCGTATGATCGCCTGCCACGCGATTGGGGGCTACTTTTCAGTTCTACTCGCGTAGGATAGGGGCAGCACTAGTATCATCGATCATTCTTTGTTTCAATGGCAGAAATTTTGAAAACATCCATTTTCTGGGGCCATTTTATATAAAGTGGAACTTATTCTGACTGGGGTATACTATAGACACCTAACTTGTCTTTGGTTTATTGGAGTTCTTTGTGAGTTCTTCTTTTATGAATATGGGCCCTCGCTGGCTCAGAGAGGAAAAGCCAACACTTTTTACTTCAAAAGGGCATAGTTTTAAATGTGGTGGCCGCTTTCGTGCAGACACGCCCATCATCACCGCAGATTGTACCGAAACGACATTCAACTCATGCCTTGCACTTCCGTGACTTCACGGTGCCTGTCATCTTTTGGGCCCTCGGGTGCAGTCCTTTCAAAGGGGGACACTGCAGTTTTTTTAGGCTTGGCCGGTCAACCATTCAAACTACATGTAGTGAGTCTCGTATCCATATTCAGGCATTAGTTCCGGTAAAGCGACACCCTTTGTGTCAGGGTGTCAGGCCAAAAGCGGCTTAAATTTCGCAAAATAAGGAACTGGTGGTTGTGATTAAACGAAGGATGAATGGAGGGGGTGGGTTAGTGCAATCCGCCGCACTGACCGAACCCGAAACCACTGCTGATGAGAGAACTGAGGCGAAGTTGGGAAAAAAGTCCCCAGAAAGAAAAAAGATCGGGGCGCAACCCCACTGAAAAACCTTCGATTGAAAATTGAACAGGGATAAAATGTAGGCGTGGTGCTTCTTCAACCGCCCTTGGGGACGGATGTCGAAAAAAACGACACCCTGCAACTTTCCCCACGCGGTGTCATCCTGTTTAATCACGCCGAGGTGACCAAACTGCAGAAGAAACCGGGGGAGGACGACTCATTCCAAGCTGACAGTTATCCCCTGCCAAAAATATCATCATGAGATACTGAGAACTGTTGCTCATCGTGCCCCATGAGATGTTTGGCATTTATAAGTAACTATTCCTTCCTTTAGTCACTCTCACATACTTGGCAATCACTATCAAGTGAGATACTAAGACCATTAGTCATCACAACGGGGTTTGTTGGTAAATATTGCCATGTGAGAAGTATTGAATAGTGGGCGGCTCTAGATGGTGCTGCCGTAGGGTGGTGACTGCGGATACTAGATCGCGTTCATCGGAGTCAGTTCAGTCACGGTCGAAGGGTCCAATGAGGTCAGTGCGTTCACTATTAACCTCCCGAGCCGTGTAGGCACCCCCCAAACCACTTTGAATGGAATGAGTTAAAAATTAACGAAAATTGGACGGCATCACCGTATAGCAGCACATGTCATTCGAAAACCAAGAATGACACTCGCTGGCCCCGCCGGAGAGTCTTGCAAGGCTCCGGCGGGGGAGGCAGGCTAGCACCATGGGAATCACATATTCAAGGCGGAGTTTATGCCCTTTTTCTGACTCGCCTACAACTTCGGGTTGACCCGAACGCACATGATGCTGGGTCGGGAATCATTACCGCCATTAGGCCTATTCATCTTCGAACCTCCCACTAAGGTGATGAAAACTGAAACATGGTCATCACCATCCCGGAGCAGGGCAAATGGTGGTTCACATGGCATGCATGGGGATTTCCTGAACGGATCACATTGCCGCTGACAACTCGGAAATATCCTGCTCCAAAACAAGGCCCATGACCAGCAACCGAGGTTTCCCGCGAACAGAATCATTCACGACATTTGGCGCGCTTCCTGGTAATGATATGCAGTCCCGCAGCTCTCCACGCGATTGGCTATTCTTTCGCGGTTTATCTGCTCCTCGCTGATTGGTTGGATTTACGACAAGCTTCTCTGACCCAGTTTGTCACAGCGTTGGCCACCAGCCAAGACGAATCGCGCACTGTCGTAGACACTCGATTCGTCCGCAATATAGTTCCAGGGCTTTATATGTTTCAAACGTGAAACAGTTGAGAACCTATATCATTTCTAAAGAAACTGTAATTTCATCTACTTTTTAAGATAATTCTGTATTTTTCCTGTATTTTCCGGTGGTTCTATACAAGCAGACAGTCGTTGGCACGAGTCCAACAACCCACCCAGACGGTCGCGGATTGATACTTTTCAGTGAGTGATCAGTTCAACGTTCATAGTACATTGAGGGCGATGTGTATTCAAATTAATCAGATCCAAACACAGCTCCGACTTGAGCAGTAGCATTTTACAATTTCTCTCGGATTTACTACAAAGTTATCATTCACACGGGTTATTTGGATATGTTTGCACGAAAGTTTGGATTATTTCCGAACACCAACAGCATGAACCTCAACAGTCATGCAGAGATCAAGGACCGCCAAGGTAAATTTCGACAATATTGTGCCCGAATTTGTTCTTGTCAGTTCTTTCACATTCAATTCATGTTTTCCATAGCGACGCCCCAAAAAATTACCCGCCAGATTTTACTGGATGCCTAAGTTAATGTTTCCCGAATAATTTCTTTCAGGTATGTCTTCACCAAAGGATAAGGAAGCCTTTGAAAAGGACTACTCTGTCGGTACTGTTCTTGGGAGTGGCGGTTTTGGCACAGTTTTTGCTGGAACACGACGGAGAGATGGCTTGCCGGTGAGTGTCCCCGCCAACCACGCCGCACGCGGGTTTGTTTTGGTTTGAATTCAATTCGTTTGTTTCCGGCAAATTTCATCTTACGAGGCTATTGCATTTTAATCAGATGAAACGTGAACTTGACTCGAAAATTATTTAATAAACAATTTGTTTCTCTTTCCAGGTTGCTATCAAGCGAATATTAAAGGGAAAGAACGCCATGGAACAAGTTCAGGTACGGATAAAGATTTTCAATGTCGGGGGCCCGGTTGCTCAAAACTACAT
The DNA here is from genome assembly GCA_002633025.1 of Notospermus geniculatus. NCBI lineage: Eukaryota > Metazoa > Nemertea > Pilidiophora > Heteronemertea > Lineidae > Notospermus > Notospermus geniculatus. Next base: position 228,916 of record NMRB01000104.1, read on the forward strand.
TTGTCACTATTTTGCTGTTACCTCTATCATTGTCTATCAGTTTTGGACATTGCAGTTGACGCCACTTAGACATGTTCGAGATAACGCCAAAAATAGCAATAACAATGTTTCAACAACCCAACCCCAGGTCATCCCTTGGCATGGCATGTTTGGATTGGGTTGGGTGGGATCCATATCATATGTTGTTAACTTTCATTTAGGGGGCCTAGGCCAAAAGTTGTAATAGGCTGAATATTCTCATGTGCCCTGATCTGGATGAACCATTTGCTTGTGAAATTGTGTTCTCATGATTTTACGGAAGTAGGCCTACTGTATGAAACTCTGGTGAAAAGTGAAACTCCCCCGAGGCCCAAGTCCAATTCCTAATGAATTAGGTTTTCAGGTCAATCTAGTGCCAACTTGTGACTTGCCATGCGCTCTTCTCATGAAACTTCTGATGACCAAAAGGCCTAAATAACGGTCTTGTGACCACCTGATAAACCTGTGTGACTTTTTAAACGTGTTTCTTATTTTTGGCGACTTCTATTTTTCAGGTGAATAATACTTGGGTACCACTCGAAGTCTGTCTTCTCAAAAATGTATCTCATATTCATGGAGTAATCAAGATGCTGGATTACTATGAACGAAATGACTGTTATATTATCGTGATGGAACGACCAGAGCCAGTTAAGGACTTATTCGATTACATCACAGAAAAACGGGTGCTGGACGAAACAACCGCCAGGAATTTCTTCCGACAAATCGTAGACACTATCATTGCCATTCACAATGCTGGAGTAGTTCATAGAGACATCAAAGACGAGAATATTCTTGTGGATTTAAAAACAAACGAGCTCAAAATCATTGACTTTGGTTCAGGCGATTTTCTCAAAGACACAGTTTACACAGCCTTTGATGGTGAGTGTCGGTGGATTATTGCTAAATGTCGATTTTTCGTGTCTGCAGTCCGTATTCTGTAATTTTATGCCATAGACCCTGTTGGTAGGCTATCTTCAAAAATAGGCCCTTTATTACCTAAATCTGGATATTCAAACAACTAGCATAACTAGAAGAGGAATATTTTTCTTTCAATTTACTTTTTCATGATTTAGGCCTAAACAGAATGCAGCCCAGTAACCACAAGACAACAAGGCCAAGGCTGAATACTACAACTTCCATTTTCATGGCCTGTATTGTATCCCGCATCTGCTGAACTGAAGATTACTACACCTTTGTGTGTAGGACTGTTTGGTTTATTTTTAGACTGGCTGGAGTCTGGGTTTACCTGGAGAAATCAGGTAGATTGTGAATGGCTGGTTAAAGTTCATCCTTCCATACTTGGCCGCTAGAGAAACTGGATCTATGCTAACATTCCTCAGATACTAGACGGGCCTGGGTCAGATTTCTTACTTGGTTGCTCCAGCCAGACTCCCAGGTCATTAACTGAATTAAATATTTGTTAGTGTCTTACATGTCTTAGTCATGCCAATAAAGTAAATGAAAGAGAGCACCTAAACTCATAGCACTCTCACAGAATTTTGGCCCCAAAAATGTGACCTTGCCAAATGGCAGAATGGCCCAAATACATTTGGTTCATGTCATACATATACAACACTTAAAGTTACATAGGCAGTATAAACTGTATGGCTGACTTAAATTGAATCCGTCTGATATAATGTCCAAAGATCACAATCCTATTTTGTGTATTACATAAATGGTCACCAACTACATGAACAATCATCAGCCATTGTGTTAAATAACTCCATTGTGTTAAATAACTTTAACTTAAACCTCTCTAGGCTGGAATATGTCAGTAAAATAATGATCTGCTGGGAAAAATTATGTTCAAGCTGTCGAAAATTGACTGTCGCATATGACATGTATGACCTAGCACTGTTGATGAATTGAAAATACTCCCTAGTCGTCATGGTAATAGACTGATTGTCTCATCCGCCCACGATACCAAACTGAAATACTTGACATCTTGAGGACATGCTGGCTCTGGGCCAAATCATCAGTCCCCATACCCACCAACTGAAACCAATCAATACCCTATTTTGATTAATGTTTATTCATTAATGATTCATCCATCGCTATAGCAACCAGGTAGCCAAGTTCGTATTGTTTTGGTGCTAAGGACAACTCTTTGTTATCAAACAATGAATATCTGCGTGTGATCTCTAGGAACTATTTTTACCAGGGTTTGGCTTCAATGGGCGAGGAAATAATCTGTAGTTTGTGATGCGGAACAGTACATTTTGTCGTTGTTAGGCGTATGTCACACAGTTGGAAGACCCATTTTTAGGCTATTTATTACAAGTTACAACGCCTCATGTTACAGCTGGTTGCCTACAATAGTTTACTTTTTTGTGTCAGGTATAAATAATTGTAGAATTCTCTCCAAAAAAACTCTTTATTCAAAGTCCCCTTCCCTTCTGTGTCTTGCAGGAACAAGAGTGTACAGCCCGCCAGAATGGATCAAGTTCCACCGTTACCATGGCCGATCTGCAGCCGTATGGTCACTCGGTGTCCTGCTCTATGACATGGTGTGTGGTGACATTCCCTTTGAAGAGGATGAACAGATAATCAATGCTGAAGTTACATTTAGGGGTCGAATATCACCTGGTAGGTATCTTAACCCATCTCTTTTTCGGTCCCCCTCTCTTGAACCTAAGAGTTGTCTGGAAGCCATCTTCATCAGTAATCAGTGCTCAAGGGAGGAGAGATTACTTTACATGATACACACCTACGCCTGCCTGTCTGCAACTCCCCATCTTGTCCTTGGCTGCTCTTGATGCGTATTGATTTTCTTGGGAGAGAACGTTAAGGTTAAAGTTAAAAATAGACTCGCATACTCCACACGTTGTTCTGGAGTAATGATAGACCATGTTATGTATTAATTTTAATTTGATTTTTCACTTTGTGTGTCTTGCAGAAGTGAAAGACCTCATCCGCAAGTGCCTTGCCCCACGACCATCAGAAAGACCGCATTTGGAAGACATTTTACTTCATCCTTGGTTGCAAAAAGATGCCAACTTGGACAAGCTCAACTTGCGACGAGGAAATAACAACAAATCTGACCAGTCATCCACAAGTAGTCAGGAGAGTTTATGAGGACAGTGGACTTATTAGAAATTTTAACTTAATGCCAAAGAAATTCAGGGATTACTACTAGTGTATCGAGCCACTGCCAGTGACTGTGTCATACAGGACTGACCTTGTCAAACTGCTATAGTCTAACACATTGCCAATTGGATCGTTTCACAACAGGATTAGAGTGCACTGACCAAATGGACTTCATGGTGTGTAAAGAGGACAGTTTTTTCCAAAATACTGGACTTGACTGGTCTTCGGAGTCATTGTTGTCTGCACCTAATCGACAAGTGACATTTGCTGGACTATGCAGACTCGAAACACACTCATGTTGCGGAGATTATTACAATACAAGACGGGTCCTCCCAGCATGAACATTTGGTGCTAGCTATGGTGGATCATCCAGAAGCAATGTTAAACAATGCAAATGTGTTCATTTCTAGTGTTACGTGGACTACAAATTTGGGCTTTTACGTTTGCTTTGGTCCAGCCTATTTTAGGTTTGTGGAACTACCATCGAGTTTCCTTTCATTTTTGAGGTCCATGTTATAGTAGTAGGCCTACTTTGCTCAATTTGCTATAACTTTTTGGTTCAGGTCATTTGATGGTAGTTAGCAAACTTTGGGATGGGCTGAAGCCTTTGGCCCCTTTGCTTTGTTTCGCCGGATAGTCGGAGTTGATAAAGTTATATCCGAGAGAAATGCTCCCACTGCGAGCGACGACCTAAGAATGGAGGTCGAGAAGCTTGTAATTTTCCATTGATGTTCGAAGCAAAGCATTGAAAATGTGACAGTATTATGTTGTATAAAGCCATAGTAAGTTATCTGATGCAGAGTTCAAAGGTTGGGGTGGAGAGGATGGCTCGTGACCAAAATAGGGTGTGTCTGCATGAAGTAGGCACAGTTACAACTCTATGCATTCCGCTGAGCATCTCCCTTCCACAATCTTTGGGCTTTGCATTCAATCTGTAAATAAAAGTGACTTAATTTATTTTAAGCAAGAAACTGACCTAGGGAAACTTAAAACGTGTTGGCAGATTTGTATTGAAAGCAGGTTGGTTCAGCAACAGGAGAAATTTAAATTCAGGTTCAGAACATTTGAATCAGGTGACTATGTTTAGAAATCTACGGGTTAAAATGGAGTATTTAATTTTTAACATTAAAATTTTTATTTGACAGATAGGCTTAATTTAAAAAGGGTGTTAAGAAGCAAGATATTCTAGACTAGGAATCGAATTTAAATTAATATTTGGGTACTAAAACATGTGAATTTATGTCCTGGTTTCAATAGTTCTTCTGAATCTGTGACAAACTCGAAATTTGAAAATAAAACTTGTCCCTACCTCCTTAAATGACGAAATGTATAAAATATTTATTGTCAGCACTTAGGCAGAAGTGGTGTTGTCGAAAGACCTCAACTGTAATTATGTTATTTATTGGATGCTGGAGAATTTCGGAAATGAAAGCAGGTTTTACTGCCCTTGTTTGGTTTCAAGTTAGTTTGTGTTTATGTCTCATGTACAGTGTAATTTTTGTAAATATGAAGAATATTTTTATAATGATCCGAGAAATAAAACATTTTTAATTAAATTTAAATTCGAATCTTGTCACTTTTCTTTGGAAGACTTCTTCCGAGTTGGAAGATCTGATACCATGGCAATGTACAATGATGGCACCCCTTACTTGACTGCCTAGTACTAACTTGGTATTAAAGTGACCTTGATGACCTTGGAGGACCTCTAAGAAGGAACTTGCTAGAAATACCCAGGAGGAAACACTTCAGATGAAGCTGGAGGTCTAAGAAGAGGGTCATTTTTGACATAAAAATCCCTAAGAAGTCAGACCCCTTTTTCTTTGGTCCCTGGCCCCTTTATCTACACTACCAGTAAGTGGAATTATGCCCTTTCCTGGATCCCCTGTCAACATCCCTTTCTTTTGGAGTCTGCCCCACAGAAATCGTGGCAAATCAGTATCAGGAGCTGCTGATTTGGATCAATCACTAAGCTGCCTATTGCATTTGGATTTACATTCAATGGATTACATGTGATTCTTGGATTATGCACAAGGGTTATGGATTAACAACGTACTTGTGATGAAACCAGGATGTGGAGCCTCATGGATTAAAATTATTTGGATACTACTGGATCAACATTTGATCCAGTCACTTCACATGTTTGGCTACAGAAGATGCTTATATTTGACATGTTTGACATGTTAACTTCAAAATAAACACCAACTTTATGGACATCTAGGGCGGGTGAAGGCAATGTTTGAGTGAAGGCAAAACCTAGCAAATCACATTTTGGTCAAAATTGAGTTATTACCATGTTTGGCTTACTTGGTTTTGTCTTAATCTTATAAAGCACACGAAGTTATAAAAAAGATGCCCCAAAGTCTCAATATCATTATGGCAAAACATAGCAAGTACGATGTTTCGCCGTGATTATGATATTTGTTAAGCCAAAACCTAGCAACTCAAACTGCCATGCAAAAAACCTAGCACGTCACATACCGAATAAAATGCCTGGTGTTGGTAGGGATTTGTTATGCCACAACCTAGCAAGTGTTTTGTGTGAATAATTCTAAACAAGCTTGCAAGTAACACTGCCTAATATTCCGCATTAATTTTATGAAAAGGACATGTCCACTAAATAACATCCTAAGTGTACTTAATAATTGTGCACAGTATCGATTTATTCAGCCAAGGACTGCTTAATCCCAGAGGGATCTTTTTCATCAATTTCTCAAAATTGAAAAAAATGCGACTTGCTAGGTTTTGCCTTAACACTAAAGAATGAGCCCTACCACTTTTCCCCCCAATCAGGACTTTCCCTCAATATACTGATTCAAAGTCATCATTCCTGTCCAAGCCACACCATGGAAGTTGAATTACCTGGGCAACAACACAATAGGCCAATTTTTGAATTGCCTGGGCAACAACACAAAGGGACAATTTGTGAACCTGACCACTTATCAGCAGATTACAAAACCATTCATTCAGGAAGGGTTGGATGGTGGGGGGGGGATGAATCCCTCCATATATTCTGTTCTCTTCTATGGTACCCAGTACAATGAGTACTTACCATGGTTTGGCACTTGACATTTGAGTGCAGCCCACACACCAGGTGTGAGGTAGCGTCTACCACACCTCAGCCCCCTCCACACAAGCCTATAGTACAACATGCCTAGGTCCCTATTATAGATATGGCTGGGGGACACAATAGTGCAATTTCTGAATTTCTGTATTTTTATCAGTTTATGATCACACAATGTAGGTTATTAACGTGTGCCAGCTGCAACCTTGCATCAATGGAATATGATTATGCAGTCATTGGAAGGGCCTTGAAATGTTGGTTCGCCCTGGTTGTTCGTATTAATTGTGGACCACGGATTAGTGAGGTATCACACTAACCCGTTCTGGGTTAATGATACCCGAGAAAAATCCGCAAAAATGCCAGAAAACGTGCTCACCTTGTTCTCAATTTCCAACAGCTGAAAGATGGAATCACGGCAAAGGAAAACCGCGCCCCCTTCTGGCCGCAAATGGATTTAGGGCCTACCTGTAAACTGCCAACGTGGACTGGGAGTGGGCATTACGTAACTTGTTAGTTATGCAAGGCTCGCGTCTGCTGGTTGAAGGCCGCAAATAGGCTGGCCGCAAATAGATTAGGCCCTACCTTACAGCAAACCATGGTGGACGATGGTGTGGGAGTGGGAATTACGTAGACGTCTATTACTTGTTACACAAGGCTCGCTGGTTGAATTGAATAACTCACATAGCCGTGGTTACACCTGTCCGAAAGCCCGGACTTTTCGAAGCCAGGTGTAATGTATGAGAATGCCCCCGTATGACAATGCCCGCTTTATTGTTCGGCGGACACTGAAAAACAGAAAGACATGTTGATCTCCCTCATTGTCACGTCGCGGCTTACTTCGTCAATCTTTTGTTGGGAGGCACTGGCAAACCGGGGGGCAGTGAAAAACATTACTATTGGCCTACACCCTCTTCCTTCCTTCCCAGTATGTGCATCCTCCCACAGCAGGGGTTTTACCTCGCTTTGTGTGCGAATGTATGAAGAGGAACGAGACCAAAGCCCTGCTGTGGGAGGATGAGTATGCATGTGCCAAGTATTTTCCACTCAACCGAAATTCTTGCTGTTTCCCTTCATTGTAGATGTTTTTCTTCATTGTATTGTATGGGGAACGCTGTGAAAAGAAGAGTGACCGGTAGAAAGCGTCTTTGCGGAATGTACCACCCGCTAATCACCACTAAAGAAAAATACTGGGTAGTCGTTACATAACAATCAATAGCTGCAATGAGGTAAGAATGCAGGCTACTACACAAAACGAGCAAACTGCACAGCTGTCCTTGGCGTTTTGGGTGAGGGTCAACTTGGCAGGCTATCATGGCTATCTCCTACCTCCACAGCTGAGCCAGACGACCGGAAGTAGTCAAGCTGGACATGCGCAGGAGGTTGCTTGGCAGCATGGAGGTCAACTCCATCTACTGGTTTGTTGGCTGGCTGACCAGATCGTCTAAACTATCCCGAACATCAGGGGTTCTTAGCGCTCGCTCACGGTGACGAAGGGAGCCAGCGCTGAGAACCCGCCCTGATGTTCTCAGGATGAGATCGTCGGACCCGTATGCTGACGTCATGATTTTGCCGCGCTTTAATCCTTATTTCATGATAGTCTAATCAAGGCGTGGCATTTATACTGATATACAATGACCGTGCTATTGCCTCGCAGTGGGCAAAGCTAGCACCACAGTAGGACCGTGCCTTCTCATTCATGTTTCGTTGCCTTCCGTCCATAGAAACCCAGGTCGTGAAAACGCACTAACAAATCACATTGGCAAATGTCCTAGGCCAGTGTCGGCTGATTTTGACGTAGACCGCGTCTACAATTCTATTATACGTCCCATGATACGTTTAATACGGTCGCCGCTCTTGGTACGGCCTGGAATTTACTGACGTCTTTATTCGGGACAATATCCCAACGGTTTACTATGAAAATATCAATACTACTAAGTCACTTGGCATTGTTAAACCATGGCGGGCTTTGAAGACTAGCTCAGTGCGCGACCTCGATTTCCTGACGATTTTCAGAATATTTGCATGAGAAAAAGGCGAGGAATTGTTGAGGTGATTGGCCTGAGGGGTTGGTATTTGGCGGTCTGTCCTCGGATTTTTATGAATGCCGCATGAAAATGGGTCAACAATTCACCTGTTGAAAATGTCTCGCCGTTACCGCCCGAACGGATTTTATTCTATTTCAAATTTCGAAACAAGGAAAACTACATCAGCCTCCAAATATACCCCAGGCCGGAACCAGTGAAGATCCATGAGACTATTGGAGAATCGATTACCAAGAATTCAAAATACCCAACCCTTAATCAGTTCCGTTTTGTTTTCTCAGTCCTGCATGATTTTTCCAGCCCGCACTTTCACTTCCAAAATAGGTTTGTTGCAGCGTTTTAATAAAGCTTGGTGGTAACCGAAAAAGCACAACAGATGATTAGCCACACCGTGAGAAACACGGTGATTTAGGCTTTCACCGATCTAAGACGTCGTTGACACATTGCCAAAATTTTTATGACGAGTATTAAAACGCATACCAAAACAACAGGGCGTAAACTAATCATAAAATGCTCACATAGTTTCCATACTTCAAGGCCTGTGACGCATAGGCGTTTAACTGCGATGGCGGGAAAGATGCCAGCGCGTTATTCATTGAGTTTCGAAATACCAAGACTGATCACGCGCCTGCTTACAAACCACAACAAACCTGAAAGCGCGCCATTTCACGTGATACGATTTCGCGCCAAAAAACCGCTGCGCAATTTGGCGCGTTCCTCGTCTAGCCATGACGAAAATAATGAAAACATACGGCAATATTCCAAGTTTGCGCTATTATTCACCGTATAGAACGAGACTACTGTGTATTTCGCTTACAACATACACACTGAATCGATCCAAGGCGCAGAACGGAACGCCGCTTATATAAGTAACATCGGTCGGACTATTTTCCGACCGTATTATTTCTGTCTCCCTGTATTGATCGACGGCAAATTAAGATGCTGGATACAGAGCCGACGATGTCTACCCGCGGGCTTGGCTGGCTCCTATTCATTAACTCAAACGTTTTTCTAACTCTGACGTTTTTCACCCAAAACGCGTCGGTTTCATGTTTTGAATTTCCAGGTCTCTTCTCCCTGTGTCATCCATAACCAGACAGAATAGGCCCCTGCATATTTGGAAAAAACGTTGCTATAGTAGCCCTGGTGAAGGCTGGAGTTGATTCGATCACAATAAAGAGCCACGCTTTGCCTGCCTAGCGTACACTACCTAGTACGGCGGCTCATGAGGGACATGCGACTTTTTTTCATTCAAAGCAATTTTCTTCGTTTTTCTAAAAAATTATACGGCCTACTTTAAGACATACTTTTCCACGGAAATAAACCATTTTTTCCCACGAAATACATTTTTCCGCGGAATTTTATTATTTTTCTCAGCGGAAATAAATTATATATAATTTTTTCCACGGAAATAATTGTTTTTTTCATCGGAAATAAATTGTTTTTTTCCGCGGAATTATATTATTTTTCCGCGAAATTTTATTTTTTTCCGCGGAAGTAAATTTTATATAATTTTTTTTCGCGGAAATATATTTTTCCACGCAATTTTATTATTTTTTTCAGGTGAAATTAATTTCATATAATTATTTCCGAGGGATTTTATTAGTTTTCCCGCGAGATTTCATTATTTTTCTCTGCGGAAATAAATTATATTTTTTTCGTGGAAATATATTATTTTTTCGGCGGAAATAAATCATTTTTCCTGCAGGATTATATTATTTTTCCGCAGAATTATGTTATTATTTTCGCCGAAACAAATAATTATAAATTTGCGGAAAAAAATGATATATTTCCGCGGAAGAAATAAAATTCTGCGGTAAAAAATGATTTATTTCCACGAAACTATATCTTGAAAAATTAATGAAGTATGATTTTTTGTTAGAAACAGTAAAAAATTGTAGTGAACGGAAAAAAATCGCATGCCCTTTATGAGCCACCTAACCTTGGCATAGGCTGTGATAGGCCTTTTCGCAGCAGCTTCGCCGTCTTCGTTGCTCGCATCAACCATGAGACTCAGTGAGCACGCACGCACTGCCGCAACATGCCCAGTGAACCGTCGATCGCCCGTCAACCCTCCAAAAGCTAAATTTCTGTCCTTGTACATCATAGAGGAGTATACGACTGTTCACCAGAGCAGGTCACCTAGATTCGCCAGCATGCACTGAGAATCGATTTTCCCGCAGCAGCTGCTTTGTGTGGGAGGCCGGTTCGAGAGATGCTTCCGAATAGTCAACATGTATATACTTCATCTCAACCGATATTACGCTTAATTTTCTGGCTGCATCCCGCCGATCAATAAGCAGTTAAAGCCCCGTGCATCATAACTACATTTCGGGTGTTTCTGAAGGGGGTTTTTGTTCTAAGGCCCGTTTGACGTCCGATATCAAGACCTCCGGTTACTTGTTCGCTTTCGGACGACACGCTTCACTGAGCGGAGACCGAAGGCGTAGCGATTTCAACCCTTGGTGGTTCAAGATGGATTTTTGTATAGGATAGGCTATATGGACGACACCTTAACTCCACGAGACGTAAACCCACGTTGTCCGATCCCCCCGTTTGTCCCAACCACGCGACCAATACCCGCAATGGTAAAAATCTACATATCCACTCTCTACCCCGCAGAGAGATTGCAGACACGATCGAGTTGCTGCAGCTGGCTTTCAATGCGGGGAGTACTACAGCACGAGCAGTGTAAAAAACTGTTACCTGACACGCCCTTCGCGACGGCGGGAAATATCACGAGTCAGTGCATTGATTATGATAAACAGCATTCTCATATCCAGGTCAGTGATGTTTTCGCGCCATGTACGTGTTTTACCGTAAAAAGGGTTGAAATTCCCATCATACTTGGCGGTTTTTCAGTTCTTTCAAGCCTAAAAGACCTGCAATCATTACATGGTGCAATGAATTACACAAACCACGTGCGGGGAGACTCGGAGGACGAGAAATATCACAAGGGATTTATGGCGGGAACATTTTACTAAAGGCGGGAATGTGTTACTATGCTCTACTACTGCGCGGGAAAATGCGTTTTCGTTCCGAAGATAAGCGTAGTTCAATTGGGCTGTTACAAGCGATTTATTTCTGCGGAAAAAATATATTTCCGTGGAAAAAAATATAATTCCGCAGGAAAAAATGATGTATACTACGTACTTCTATTTCCCGCTGAGAAAAATTATATTAATAAAAATAGCATGTCCCTTATGGGCCACCATACGAAAGGATAAGCGAGTTTTTTTATACATTTTATCTCCGGTATTCTTATGAAAAAAATGCACATTCTCACTTTTTTATATTTTTTACCAAGGAAATATTTTTTTATTATGTATATTTTTTCCGTGGAGATATATCATTTTTCCGTGGAATAACTTTAATATACGGTAGTCCATACGGGACATGCGTTTTTTTTCATTTAAATTTTTTCGATTTTTCTTACGAAAAAGTTTACATATTCAGTTTTTCATGATAATTTTTCGGCGGAAATAAATATTTTTCCGCACAAATAAATAGTATTTTTCTGCGGAAATAAATTATATATAATCTTTTTTTTCATGAATCGGTGATAATTTCATTTTTTTTTTACTTCCAGCACACATTATTACCAGTATTTGGTGAAAACTGGCCAGTATAGTTATAAAAGTCACTTTGCACCCCCCCCCCACAGTTGCAGGTAAATGTTGTACCACGGATAAATGGATTACCAAGAAAAGACAGTAGTTTTGTATGTATCGAACTGAAGCAGTAATGTTTGAATGTAAACTATTGCAACATGATTATGACATTTACCCGATATAATTACAGCTAAAGCCATTATTTCGTGGAAGCATGCAATACCGCCGTATTGATTCAGGACCCATGTTACAGTTACTGCAAAAATTATGTCAATGAGGCTAAAAATACGCCGTTACCCAATATGTTGTGCGATAGTACTGCGTCGTTGCCATTGCAACCATTCATTTATCACGTGAACAAGCCGAAAGCGTCCATCGATTTCTCCGCGTGCGTTGAATGGCGGTGTCTGATGACGTGGGCTTGACGTCACAGATAACAGTGAGTGTCAGCAGCTGTCGTCTGTGGCACTCCCCACGTGTTTTATTTGTTTACATTCTACGTGATTACCTGTAGCATTTCCTTCATTATTTTGGTGATATTTCATTCTAATTATAGATTTTTCCTTGGAAATGTCTGTGTCATTAGCTCAATATGTGATGTTGTTGTCAATTACATGTAAGCCGAGGTTATTGATTGGCATCAACAGAGTTCCGACGATAAATAAAGATTGGCATTTTTGGATGCACACCATATTGCAGGTTGATAAGCGTCTTTTTTCCCTCACTAAGGGCTAGAAATTACTTATCAGACGAATCTCTATCAAATCACCCTCTATGGCTGGGCCCTATATATTTTTCCTTCAGAGTCAAAACCATTTCAAGGCTCCATGGAAGAGTTGGTCAGCTGCATGTTGATTATGTAAGACATCGTGTTAGCGTTCCTATGCCCAGTGCTGTTTTACGGCTCTCAACATATAGGGCCGATTTCACAAAGGGTGCTCAAGATTTAGACGCGTAACTTCACTAAATGCACGCACTTCCACCATGCATTTGACGAAGTTACACGCGTCTATTAAAAGCTGGTGACAGACTAGCGCGACGCCGCGCGGAGCTAAGCGTTTTCTTTTGTGTTTTCAGGCACCACTGAGCACCATGTGCTGTGGAGCGCAAAAACACAAAAGAAAACGCGTCGCTCCGCGTCGCGTACGCACTAGTCTGTCACCGCCTTAGGACAGACTAGTGCGTACGCGACGCGTTTTCTTTTGTGTTTTTCCGCCCCACAGCACATGGTGCTCAGTGGTGCCTGAAAACACAAAAGAAAACGCTTAGCTCCGCGCGGCGTCGTGCTAGTCTGTCACCAGCTTGTGAAATCGATCACACGCTAACGATAACGTACGTTAACGTTATTTCTTGCATGTATTTCATGTGCAAAAAATATTGTTAACGTAAATGTTATCGTTAGCGTGTGATCTCTTAAACTATGTCGAAAAATTAAACCTTTTGATGATCCGCAAGAAAGTATGACGATTCCTGGTTCATTTTTGCTAGGACTCTATTCCAACAATAAATGGTTATAACCGGTACAAGTTTTTTACACGGACGAAATTCGATTATGACGCCCTCACTTCCCTGTATATTTCCGATCATGTATTGGCCTTGTATCAGGTAGAAACAGCCACATCGATCATAGAAAACCCATATCTCGACGTTTATAGAATGTAACATTGATTACTTTCATCACTGAGTGTAGAATCCATTGATAGGATAATTACGCGCGAAAAATGCAAGCTGTGGCGGGAGATTGACGGAGATTTCTCTGCGCAACGCAATGACTGTCATGACTGTGTCGAACGTAACCATAGCAGCTGCTAAGCAGCAATGACAAGAACATGCCAGAGGCTTTGGGAGACACAATCTGCCACCTTGCTGTTTCGAAATGCTTTCTTATCGGTGGTTTGTTTCTTTTGTGGTGCAGTGTTTGGGTTGCTCAGATTTTAGTCGTGGGAATAATTTCTGTCCTCAGATACAATGTAACCATTAAACGGTTAATTGAAGACAGCAGCGTTGAAAGACAGTAATTTCCCTGGCCAAGCTGAGCATTGTTGTCGATGTTTTGTTGAGATTATCTCCTTCGCAACATTATCACAACAACTTATACCCACCTACCAACTCTTTGTTTCATTTAATTGTCTTCTTGGTACAGTCGGTCTGAGCTCCAATTAGCACGGAAGGGGGCTAATGCGTTACTATATAACAATTTTGGAATGGCGTGTCACCAACAGCAGATGGTTGGTTGTCAAGGACAGATAATAGGCTAATAACATGACGTAATCATGGTAATACTGCCTCGTTGTGTTCTAAAAAACACTGCTTTGGTTCATTTTGGGCGATCTTCTGCAGTTTTACTCGGAACTTCCGTGGTAGACCGGTACGTTACCATGCTGTGCAACAGATTATCTCTTAAAATATTTGGCTAATTCTGAACACTATTTGGCGAGACTAACCACCCAACACCAAAAGAATTCACCACTTAGCCACTTGTACGAGCAAGGACAAATAATAATCCAATGCCAAACGTCCCGCACGTCAAAGGGTGGAAGGGATTTATTCGGTCAGCTGATTGATACAAATTGAAAAATGATTTTTTTTGTATTATCGGCAAGGGTAAATTCTTATAGGTATTAAACAAAAGGTCAGTGCGGACTAGGTCCCCGCGTCCAAACCCCTTTATGATAATCCTTCGTCACTGACAATACTACAGCGAATAATTCCCGTTAAGACAATCCCATTTTTTCCTGGGAAAACTTTTCGGTGTTTCAACGCTCAGGTTCGATAGGTCGATTCACTCTGGCAAGTTGACGGACCAATGAGCTCTATCAGAGACAAATACATATCTAAACTTTACTTTACTTTTAAGCTTACTTCTATCACATAACACCTTCACCGGTTTCCCAGAATTGACGTA
>NMRB01000104.1:243783-254168 GCA_002633025.1 Notospermus geniculatus
CCAGTATAGTTATAAAAGTCACTTTGCACCCCCCCCCCACAGTTGCAGGTAAATGTTGTACCACGGATAAATGGATTACCAAGAAAAGACAGTGGTTTTGTCTCTATCGAACTGAAGCAGTGATGTTTGAATGTAAACTATTGCAACATGATTATGACATTTAACCGATATAATACAGCTAAAGCCATTATTTCGTGGAAGCATGCAATATCGCCGTATTGATTCAGGAACCATGTTACAGTTACTGCAAAAATTATGTCAATGAGGCTAAAAATACGCCGTTACCCAATATGTTGTGCGATAGTACTGCGTCGTTGCCATTGCAACCATTCATTTATCACGTGAACAAGCCGAAAGCGTCCATCGATTTCTCCGCGTGCGTTGAATGGCGGTGTCTGATGACGTGGGCTTGACGTCACAGATAACAGTGAGTGTCAGCAGCTGTCGTCTGTGGCACTCCCCACGTGTTTTATTTGTTTACATTCTACGTAATAACCTGTAGCATTTCCTTCATTATTTTGGTGATATTTCATTCTAATTATAGATTTTTCCTTGGAAATGTCTGTGTCATTAGCTCAATATGTGATGTTGTTGTCAATTACATGTAGGCTGAGGTTATTGATTGGCATCAACAGAGTTCCGCCGATAAATAAAGATTTGCATTTTTGGATGCACACCATATTGCAGGTTGATAAGCGTCTTTTCCCCCTCACTAAGGGCTAGAAATTACTTATCAGACGAATCTCTATCAAATCACCCTCTATGGCTGGGCCCTATATATTTTTCCTTCAGAGTCAAAACCATTTCAAAGTTCCATGGAAGAGTTGGTCAGCTGTATGTTGATTATGTAAGACATCGTGTTAGCGTTCCTATGCTGTTTTACGGCTCAACATATAGGGCCGATTTCACAAAGGGTGTTTAAGATTTAGACGCGTAATTTCACTAAATGCACGCACTTCCACCATGCATTTGACGAAGTTACACGCGTCTAAGTCTTAAACACCCCTTTGTGAAATCGGCCCAAAGAGTTTAAGAGATCACACGCTAACGATAACGTACGTTAACGTTATTTCTTGCATGTATTTCATGTGCAAAAATATTGTTAACGTAAATGTTATCGTTAGCGTGTGATCTCTTAAACTCCCTAGCCTAATGTCGAAAAATATTGCACCTTTTGATGATCCGCAAGAAAGCATGACGATTCCTGGTTCCATTTTTGCTAGGACTCTATTCCAACAATAAGTGGTTATAACCGGTATAAGTTTTTTTTACACGGACGAAACTCGATTACGACGGCCTCACTTCCCTGTATATTTCCGATCATGTATTGGCCTTGTATCAAGTAGAAACAGCCACATCGATCATAGAAAACCCATATCTCGACGTTTATAGAATGTAACATTGATTACTTTCATCACTGAATGTAGAATCCATTGATAGGATAATTACGCGGGAAAAATGCAAGCTGTGGCGGGAGATTGACGGAGATTTCTCTGCGCAACGCAACGACTGTGTCGAACGTAACCATAGCAGCTGCTAAGCAGCAATGACAAGAACATGCCAGAGGCTTTGGGAGACACAATCTGCCACCTTACTGTTTCGAAATGCTTTCTTATATTATCGGTGGTTTGTTTCTTTTGTGGTGCAGTGTTTGGGTTGCTCAGATTTTAGTCGTGGGAATAATTTCTGTCCTCAGATAACCATTAAACCGTTAATTGAAGACAGCAGCGTTGAAAGACAGTAATTTCCCTGGCCACGCTGAGGATTGTTGTCGATGTTTTGTTGAGATTATCTCCTTCGCAACGTTACCACAATACTTACCCATACCTACCAACTCTTTTGTTTCATTTTATTGTCTTCTTGGTACAGTCGGTCTGAGCTCCAATTAGCACGGAAGGGGCCCGCTAATTTGGAAGACAATGGGTGTGTCACCAACAGCAGATGGTTTGTTGTCAAGGACAGATAATGGGCTAATAACAGGACGTAATTGTGCCTCGTTGTGTTCTAAAAAACACAGCTTTGGTTCATTTCGGGCGATCTTCTGCAGTTTTACTGGGAACTTCCGTGGTAGACCGGTACGTTACCATGCTGTGCAACAGATTATCTCTTAAAATATTTGGCTAATTCTGAAGCTATACTGAACACTATTTGGCGAGACTAACCACCCAACACCAAAAGAATTCACCACTTAGCCACTTGTACGAGCAAGGACAAATAATAATCCAATGCCAAACGTCCCGACACGCCAAACGAAGGGATTTATTAGGACAGCTGACTGACACAAATTGAAAAATGCGATTTTCGTATTATCGGCAGGGGTAAATTCTCATAGTACTGTATTAAAAAAAAGGTCAGTGCGGACTAGGTCCCCCGCGTCCAAACCCCTTTATGATAATCCTTCGTCACTGACAATACTACAGCGAATAATTCCCGTTAAGACAATCCCATTTTTTCCTGGGGAAATTTTTCGGTGTTTCAACGCTCAGGTTCGATAGGTCGATTCACTCTGGCAAGTTGACGGACCAATGAGCTCTATGAGAGATAAATACATATCTAAACTTTACTTTACTTTTAATCTTACTTTTATCAAACACCTTCACCGGTTTCCCAGAATTGATGTAGTTTTTTTGCTGTAGGGTCTCCTTGGTGTCAAAACATTCCGTGAGTCCGTATGTGTCACTGCAAGTCACGTCATACTAGTTGTTTTTGCGTTCAAAGTGAGTGACTTGTTGACGCAGATCTGTTCACGGGCTACTGATCCGTAGACACAAACAAAATTGTTTACAACAACCATTGGTGAACAGTCGTGGTTGATTGCTGGCCTTCTCGAAAACAAGTCATTATTAACGGCAAGAAATTCCACCAAGCTCTGTGAGGCGTCATGTCCGGGTATGGAGTACGTCAACTGTGACAGGAAGCCCGCCAAGCGGAGGCGGATTTTTGTCTCAAATACACATATTACACCCTAGAAATCAAATCTTAGTCAATGGTGTCTTTTGATGCTTAGGTAACGTTGTGTGAATAGCATTTTAATAGGCCTATAACAACTCAACAAAAGTACTCTGACTTTTAATATGCGACGCATTTTTGTCACTGAATGTTTAGCTCTACATGTAAGTAACACCGGCATGACGTCCAAATGCGATAATTAAACATTAACGGTTGTCAAATCACACCATTTCGTATAATGCAAATACACATTCTGAGAAAACCCCTACAAACCCACTGCCATGCCAACAGAACTGTTTGTTTTCCACAGTCATTGGTGTGAATACAAACCCACGTCATACGTAGCAACCTGGGATACCGAGATAGGGGCCCCATGCATCCATTTCTTATGTAAAAGTAGTAAAATCTCTCTCTTTCGCCAAGTCACCGCGACCTTTGTCCTGACCCTTTACCCGCATTATGGTTACCACTATATGGCCGTAATTAGAGGAAATTCACCGGGAGTCTGGTTGACCCTCATTAAATCGACAATCGATAAGTGACCGCTGTGCCTGTTGACCTTTTAGCAGCGACGAAACAGAAAACCTCTTCAACCTGTATTATGATACAAAAAATCCTTGTCCTCTACATACTGCAACAGGATCCAATGCAGCCATCTCCTCTGCACTACAACAGGATCCAATGATAGTGCAGCCATCTCCTCTACCTGCTGCAACTGGATCCAATGCAATCATCTCCTCCACATTTTGCAACAGGATCCAATGATATGCAGCCATCTCCTCTAATTTTGCAACAGGTTCCATTACAGCCATCTCCTCTTACTGCAACCGGATCCAATAATACTGCAGCCATCTCCTCTTCATACTGCAGGATCCAATGATAATGCAGCCCACTCATTTTCATTTTGCAACAGGATCCAATGCAGCCATCTCCTGACCTATACTGACATTGCAACAAGATCTAATGATAATGCAGCCATCTCCGCTACATACTGAAACAGGATCCTATGATAGTGCAGCCATCTCCTCCACATACTGAAACAGGATCCAATGATACTGCAGCCAACTCCTCTACAAGCTGCAACAGGATCCAATGATAATGCAGCCATCTCCGCTACATACTGAAACAGGATCCAATGATAATGCAGCCATCTCCGCTACATTCTGCAACAGGATCCAATAATAGTGCAGCCATCGTACTGCAACAGGATCCAATGATAATGCAGCTGTCAATGTTACTTTGTACATACTTCATGGCCTTTATGACATTACCTTGTAAAATTCATATCTTCAGCCATAGATTTCATTGCCATATCAACAACAGAATGCTTCAGAGGAAGAACAGCAGACATCTGCCACTAAATCAGTTCCGTTGAGTGATGAAAAACACATCATTTTCTAGTTTCTAATTCTCCTCCCTGTCCAATAACACATCTCCGTTGAGAGCCGCCGGAAATGTCACCAACAGAATAGGTAATCACCTTCCGCTGCTCTAATCCCTTATAAACAGTGGATGGCAGCCGAGTGTCGTTGTTTTTAATGTTCCACGTTTTCACCTGTTGCTGCTGAAGTCTGTAGACACCTGAAAAACAAGAAATGATGAAATTGTACTTTTTTCTGTGGTGAGAGATGGTAAAGTAAAAGTCTTATGTAATAGGAGCAGTCAGCCGCGCTTATCGCCAAAAGAGGGCAGCAAAGTTCTAGCGGACCAATACGATAGAAACTTCTCCTGATTGGTGTTCAGTCAACCGTGAATGGGTCCGCTAGGCATTGAAATGGGCCGTAGTGACACCTACTGGTCAACTGACTGACAGCTCCTATAAGTGATAAAACTTTGGCTCTATTGTTGTTGGATCTTTCGCTGTCTTTTGATTTCCATAGTTCTTTCCCAAGTTCTACATTTGGGTAGGGCCTATGCCTTCTGATGCGCATGATCAGACATTTTATAAGCGTCAATACAAATGCTTCCGCCATTACATGTAAACTTGGCAAATAACAGTCAAGGACAAGCGAAAAATTTCGCCTCGACCTTCATGAACTACCGTGAGCAATGAAACAAAACATTCACATNTGCAACAGGATCCAATAATAGTGCAGCCATCGTACTGCAACAGGATCCAATGATAATGCAGCTGTCAATGTTACTTTGTACATACTTCATGGCCTTTATGACATTACCTTGTAAAATTCATATCTTCAGCCATATCAACAACAGAATGCTTCAGAGGAAGAACAGCAGACATCTGCCACTAAATCAGTTCCGTTGAGTGATGAAAAACACATCATTTTCTAGTTTCTAATTCTCCTCCCTGTCCAATAACACATCTCCGTTGAGAGCCGCCGGAAATGTCACCAACAGAATAGGTAATCACCTTCCGCTGCTCTAATCCCTTATAAACAGTGGATGGCTGCAGCCGAGTGTCGTTGTTTTTAATGTTTCACGTTTTCACCTGTTGCTGCTGAAGTCTGTAGACACCTGAAAAACAAGAAATGATGAAATTGTACTTTTTTCTGTGGTGAGAGATGGTAAAGTAAAAGTCTTATGCAATAGGAGCAGTCAGCCGCGCTTATCGCCAAAAGACGGCAGCAAAGTTCTAACGGACCAATACAATACAAAACTTCTCCTGATTGGTGTTAAGTCAACCATGAATGGGTCCGCTAGGCATTGAATTGGGCCGTTGTGACACCTATTGGTCAACTGACTGACAGCTGTCCTATTGTTGTCATAAGTGATAAAACTTTGGCTCTATTGTTGTTGGATCTTTCACTGTCTTTTGATTTCCATAGTTCTTTCCCAAAGTTTTACATTTGGGTAGGGCCTATGCCTTCTGATGCGCATGATCAGACATTTTAGAAGTGTCAATACAAATGCTTCCGCCATTACATGTAAACTTGGCAAATAACAGTCAAGGACAAGCGAAACATTTTGCCTCGGCCTTCACGAACTACCGTGAGCAATGAAACAAAACATTCACATATGTTGAAGGACCATCAGTGACCTTATCTGAGGACGTGTATCAGCTGAGATAACAGAATATACCAGATTCTTCCATTACCATCCACCATTAACACTGTCCATTAAACTTAGACTAATGCTATTCATTAAAATCTGCTTTTGTGAGTTTTATAAAGAGAGCAACTTGCGATAACAAAAGATTTACGTAAGTAATTCATGACCTTGGATTCTGCCATGCATCTAAGTCGAACTTGTAAACTGGTTGCTATGGCTGAAGTTCAGTTTATCTGGTAGCTAAATAACCTGGTATCTTCTTGACCTGAGACCTGGAGGGTGAATCACAAGGGTGCTCAGCTCTATTCAGCAATGATCCATCCCCAAATTGCCTGCTAAACTCGTATAACTGCATTGATCCAGGTCATTAGCAGCCAGCAGCACCATCGAAATGGATTTCGCATTGCACCAGTAGTTGTTTGCGATGGTGGGGTGGTCGACCATCGATTTTGGAGACAGACCAGTCAAACATAAGAATACTCCACAGTATTAAGGTCATTCATGCAACCTCCTTGAAACGTATTCAAAGATTAAGCCCTATTGGCAAAGATGATGGCACTAGGTCCAATGGTGGCCTGTGATGATTTTATATTTGGCAAGAAATTGGACTTGATATAGCCACTTTTGAAATGTGCCCAAGTTACATACGCTGTATCATTGTTGAATGCTTTACGAACCCGGCTCCCCAGTTTACCAACAATGCAAAAGTGCATTGTCAGAAGGTACTTGATGATGCTGTAAATTGCAGTACACGTACAGTCTTGTTCGTATTAATATCAACACCTATTATCTCAAATATCTCATAAACCATCAAACCAATTTAAATGCGGTTTGCTGCATAAGGTCAGAAATCTTGTTGACTACAACTGTGCATCAAGGTTTTTGCACAAGATTCACTTCTTCATTGCGTAATCTGTCATTGAAAAAAGGTCCCAAAAAAACCTTTTTTGTTTCTGGATTTTTCACCAAAATTCCTTGTCTAGAATGAAGTTATGCCAAAATAAAGGTGATTTAGCAAGTTACTGTCAAAATACGTCGTTTAGTTTTTGAGAAATTGACGTTTTTGTAAAGCTATATCAACACCACTTGAGTTCCACTACCAACAACTTATGAGACAGTCCCTACATAATAATGCAAACCATACACCATGCATGGGTCACTGTATAGGCATAGAGTAAATGTTGTGACCTGTGCTGGTTACTCATGNCATCAAATGAGAAGAACTATCCAAAGTGCACACCATGTTTCTTTATTGACCCAAGAAATGAAATCTTTCAAGCGTTTTTCAGTTGTTGCCACAGCTCACTGAAGCAGAATCATGAATCGGGGTATTAGAATGAGCCAAAACCAATATAGTCGTCTTCTTTAGACTGATCGAGGAAGGGAGTATGAAAATTTTTATTGATCCACACAGTGACCCAAGAGGGTTATTGGTTTTGTTTTTCATTTTGCCGAAGCAGTGTTGAATGCATCCGAGTGCTTGCATGACAATACAATACAGCCAGATATTGGATGGTGATGAATCTAATGCGGGGATGCCATTTTTATTAGGGGCAAGAACAACATCACACAACGAATAAGATGGTTACAGGTTGGACTTCGTGTGCTGTATAAGTGTGGACTAGCGAAATTGGTCAGAAAACCAATGTTCGTTGATTGAAATCTTTCCAAGAAAACTTCTCATAGAGTGAATATCACGGCATATTACCGGAAGCATGATATGAAATGGCCATGCAGACTGTTTGCTGATGGTACTCCAGTTCAGGGTTACTGAAGTGGGAGAAATAACTCAGCCAAGGTCGATGTGCATATTTTGTAGGGGCCATGAAATAGGGATCGACCAAGTACATAACCAAGTCGACCTGGTCGGCAACCAGGCCACAGGTGTTGATGGAGGCAACATTTGGATGATGTAGTTGGAGTAAATATGTTTCAATGGGTAAAAGCAACAAGTGTTGGTGGCCAGGTTCTTCCTAACAACAGATTGCTTTCGCAGCTGCCAGGTATATGGGTAGTGGGTGATATGGTTGTTTCTTGGTTGTTGCTTGCTCTACTGGATACCAGAAGACGTTTCATTTCAAGGCGTAGGCCCTGTAGTTTATTCAAAACTCGTCCTAAACTCAGGACATCATTAGCATTGTCAATTGAACATTCCCTTTGAACAGCACCAACAGTCATTCTATAGAGGAGGCAGATGTTGGCACATGTGCTCCTGAATTGAATAAGCGAGTGGAAGCATTATTACATGTACATCTGTATTAACAATGGCCTTGAATAATCAAATCATGTCACACAAGGGGCACATGTTTAGTCTTTGCCACGTCCTTGAGTAGGAAATGTGGGCAAGAACACTTTGACTGAATCAAGTGTGTGAACATTCATGTGTACACTACATGCATATGTACATATGTCAATTTCCATGATACCACATAATATTCTTCACGTTTTTCCACTTTTTGGCCACAACACTGAATATAATTGCCTGCACACCCACTGACAACACTACATGTCCTATGACTGACAAGTACATGTATCACAATCAAGTGTTCTCATCCCTCAATACATTTTTTTAGAACATCAGCAGCAAGCAATGTGTTCTCTGCCAAGTAATTAGACATTAACCGGTTTGTGTTATTATTGTTTGAAATCCAATTAAGAGTGAGTCATTCGCTGCATGAATAGCATACCAGATGGTTTGAAAAAATACAGAGCGGTCACTGTGTGGCTCAGAATCCTGTACCAACGTGGACGAACCCGTCTTAGAATAATAGGTTCAAAGCAGTAAAATTTTGTAGCCTACATCATCAGATTTCACATTCGTGATAATTTTTTTATAACTCAGAAACATTAACATTAACATAAAGCAAAATCTACAGCTTTATGTTTCAGTGATTTCTTGATGGTTTTATCGTTAGATGTTGTTGATAGCGTACATTTTGGCAGAAAAATCACAAAAATGTATTTGTTTTATAACATTTACAAGCATGCATTTACAATGTGCATGTCCATGTCAACTTCGTTGGAAATGGGGCAAATCATTCAGAATACGAAATTAGCGGTGTAGAACACGATCTGTCAACAGAAGAAATGTGTCATGTGACCAGATCAATATTCCCCAGATGGTTCACCTTACCGGGCCAAGGTCGATGCCAGCATCAGTGCATGTTTGCAAAGCAATCGTTCCACATCGGTGTTAAGTTTCAGTAATCGAGCATCAGAATGTTTTCAGTCACTACAATGATGATATTTGCACATAAGAGGTTTCATGTTTCAGATTCAGTTGGTTTCTACCCAATGTAGGGCAATGAACGTGGAATACTCAGAGAACATCAGACGGCATAGGTTCCCTGAGCGATATTACCCGGGATATTACCATTCTAAACCATTGAAATGAGCAATAGTCCCACCATATGGCTTCTTCTTACCAGAAACTCATCACTAGGTTTTTCTGTTGCGTATGAGACAAAAAAGATTCTATTTAGTATATAAATTAGCCAATCTTATTTGAATTACCTCCCCAAACCCAAAACAAAAAACACCATGGGTCGTATTTTAGAACGTTCCTTAACGTTAGTCGACCTTAAGTCTATTGTAAAACCACCGAGAATAATAGATTTAAGACCTTAATGTTAAGGAGCGTTCTAAAATACGGCCCCATAATTATGTACTGAACATTCTGCATTCAGTGAATTGAATCCATGGTGAAGCAGAGCAAGAGCAACATGGTCAACTAGATTTCAGTTGGGCCGCTACAACTGCCTTTAATAAAAGATCAGCGATCTGCACAGACAGTATTTACAGCCTGAACTATCCATAACATAGCCATGCATATTTCATAAGTTGTACGACAGATTACCACTAAATGGTCTTGAGTGAAGTGAGAGTACATAACAACTGTGAAAGCCCAAGATAATCCTTCAATATGGAGTGTTTTAAACTACTGATGAGATGCATTCTATGACCAAACATGGGAATATTTAGGCTTCTGTATGAATAATTACCCACTGTGTATACGGAAATACATTTTATATGAGTGTAACGTATCACTTTCTGTGAGAATATTTTTATTCCCTGATCTCATCAAGATATTTTCACAGTGACTCGAGGCAATAGCATGAAGGATGTCTTGATGTAAATTTCAATTCAAAAAATGTTGCCGCCAATGGTAAACATATGGTAAGAAGGTTTTTTGGTTATAAATGATTCAGACTGATGGAAGAGACCCAGAAACAGAAATCAATATCACTCTGCTTGGTGTACTTTAAGCGACGGGTCTGGGCTCATCATTCATAGCTCCGTACCCTGGGTAGCATCTCCATAGCCAAATTGATTCAACACATCCATATCAATTCCAAATGCAATTCATCTCAAGATTTTGTAAACGGAGCAGAATGTCTGGAGTGGGTGCTTCGCCTGAGCAACTCCTT
>NMRB01000104.1:260521-308239 GCA_002633025.1 Notospermus geniculatus
CAACAAATATTTTTCTACAGAAGGTTGGTACTGGTGTTTACCTCCCCCACCACCTACACATCTCCAGGCCTACTTTGCCATGTAAATGGTCATTTATGTAGTTACTGTAATTATCATACCCTCAGCACCATTTCCTCTCTTGATTGCGATATTGTGATAAATTACAACCATTTTCTGTGTGGCATTTATGAATGAGAGGGCTGTGGGAATTGAAAACATCAGCACACACAATGTGAAAGCAACATATGTCACATAACTCAGACTGGCATGTTCTAAATACGGAACCTGATTAGGCAACAGAGGATAGTTTGCCTTTCCCTGCATGTTTCCATGCCTGATCTACCACTACAGAAGTCAAGGTCTGCAGGGAAGAAACTAAAATCCTGGAGGCAAACTATAACCCAATTTA
Source organism: Notospermus geniculatus (assembly GCA_002633025.1). NCBI lineage: Eukaryota > Metazoa > Nemertea > Pilidiophora > Heteronemertea > Lineidae > Notospermus > Notospermus geniculatus. Next base: position 260,931 of record NMRB01000104.1, read on the forward strand.
TTCACAAAGAAAGACCCGAATTCAGTCAGAAAAAATGTCTCCATTTAGAGACAGTGCAACAATACAAGTTAATACCAGGTAACAGACATAACCCTACGGCCAGACCAGAATCTAGCAGCATGTTACATTCACACCCATTAACCTTTTCCAATGGAACATTCAGGATCGAGGCCTGCAGAGATGTAAGATCCAATTGTCTCCTTCCAGACTGGTGTTCCAACCGGCAGCCAGATTATAACACTAGAGGGCAAAATGTGCCTGAAACTGAGATTCAGGTAACACATAATGCGTGCCATCTCTAGGGTGGCCCATAACAGACATGCGATTTTTTTCATTTACTTTTTTACTTTTTCTCCGTGAAAAATAAGTTTCATTGTACTTTTCAAAATAATTTGGCAGAAAAATAAGATAATTCCGCCGAAAATACCATATAATATAATTCTGCGAAAAAAAACAATATCATTCCACGGAAAAAATAAAATAATTCCGCCGAAAAAATAATATAATTCTTCGGAAAATATAATAATTACGCAGAAAAATTAAAATAATTTTGAGTAAAATATAATATAATTCCGCGTAAAATTAATATAATTCCTCTAAAAGATAAAATAGTTCCGCAAAAAAAATACAATTCTTTCGAAAAAATAATATAATTCCGCGGAAAAATAATGCAATTCGGAGAAATTATATTTAAAAATTTAATTAAAATAAATAAATTAGGACATTTAATTAACCGGCAGCCAGATTATAATCCCAGAGGGCAAATGTGCCTGTCACTCAGATTCAGGTAACACATAATATATGCCATCTCTAGGGTGGCCCATAACATACATGCGATTTTTTTCAGTTACTTTTTAAAAATTTTCTCCGCGAAAAATAAGTTTCATTATCACTTCTTCAAAATAATTTTGCAGAAAAATAAGATAATTCCGCGGAAAATACGGTATAATATAATTCTGCGAAAAAAAATCATTCCATGGAAAAAATAAAATACTTCCGCGAAAAAATATAATTTTGCGGAAAAATAATATAATTCCGCTGGAAAAAATAATACAATTCTTCGGAAAAATAACATAATTCCGCAGAAAAAATTAAAATTTTGAGGGGAAAGAATCCGCGTAAAAATCAATATAATTCCTTAAAAATTAATTTAATTGAGCGGAAAAATAATATAATTCGCAGGAATTATATTAAAATAATTAAATAAATTTATTAAAATTAAATAGTTTTTAATTTTGATTAACTAAAATTAATTAATTTAAAATTAATATTTCATTAGATGAATTAATTAATTAATTATTCACTTTATTTGCTTCAATTAAATTATTTTATTTCTGCGAATTATATTATTTTTTCCAAAGAATTTTGTTAATTTTTTTCTGCGGAATTATACTATTTTTTCCCGAGCATCTTCACGGTGATAAGGACTAGTTGACACCAAATCTCTGCCCTTTCTAGGACTGTGGCGTAAGTATGAAGACGCTGTTCTGAGTGAGGCCATCTTCCCATGACCATGCATAAAGTTAAAGTTAAAGTTTGGGTTTATAGTCTGATATCAACAACGGTAGAGGTTCTCATCCGACTTTACACTTTAACCCCAGTCTGTCCTGAAACCTTTCAGTAGAACTCAGATGAGCTGCTCATTCAGCGCATACAATCCGAGCATTTCCGACCGGTACCCATTTATACACCTGGGTGGAGAGAGGCCACTGAGGCAAAGAGACTTGCCCAAAGTCTCACGCCCAGTGGGATTCGAATCCGGGATCCTCTGACCGCTAGTCGGAGGCCCGAACCACTACACCACCGTGGCTCCTGTAATCAATCACCATTTCGCTCAGTGAGTTTTCAGGAACTGCCAGTACACCATCATTCGCCGAGGCCAGACCCTGCAGGAAGATTCTGCCAGGGTCGCAAAAGTGCAACAAGTGTATTACACAGGGCAAGCGACGAGAGCCTGGAAGACCATCTCTCACCCATACCCTACCTGGGTTGCATGACCTGGGCGATATGGGACCTCCAGTGCACAAATGCACGCCCAAGGAACCCCAGACACGAAACTGGATCAAAGTACTAGTATATTGTCAACCTAAGACTTCTGCACGTGAAAGTGTTCGCTGACCTTCTCCAGCCCATCCTTCTCCGTGGGCGTAAATGTCATCGACCTCATACATGTCATATCAATGCTGCACCAGTCATAACATAAAAAGCTGGTATTTAATCGATTGACACAAAGTACATGTGAGTAGAGGACAGCAATTATCTGAAATACCATAAATGATGAGGTGCAATTATACTCTGTCGGATCAACTGGTTGTATTGCGTTTGTGCATGTACTATTGCATGATGGTGGGTAAAAAAATTCTGTCATTCAACATATTGGACAATTTTGTAAAGATGTTTTTGCCATAATTCTGTTTTTATTTTTTTCTGATTTGTTTATGTTGGCAAAAGTGTCCCCATACCACCCTCTTCCTATACATGTAGTTTCAAAGTGTCGTTTCATCATGGGTGGATTTAATGAGATGAATTCAACAAAACAGCATCCAGGTTGTAATTTTGAGTAATTTTATAGTACGCCCTCCTCTTTACACGAGTTTCATATTGGCTGATAGAGTCAGGAAGTTTTTTGGTACACTAAAAAATACAATCAATATTGAGTGATACATGTACATGTACATAGAGTTTAAAAACATGGGCAAGGAAAAAGTAAAAACAATGTATGGTAATATTACTCTAAAGAAACATGCATCGTTTAAGGCCTAACTCAAATTAATGTTTGTTCATCTTGACTTAATTTACATTAGTGTATCAGCTGGCGTACCCAAGTTGATAAGTGACATGAAACCAGATAATGCTCATTGATAACAATACCTTTGGCAGGTGATCAAACTCACAGAGTTTATCATTTCTTTTGTTTGATGTTAGTGGATGAACTGTTTGACCACATTTGATATATGGGTCTGGCACAGTTCCTCCATGGGTGATTGACTTCCCTTTGGTAATTGAAGGAAGAACTTCAATCAGCAGCTTTATTTTGTGGTGACAAATGTATTGGGAATTATACACCATCCTACACTGTAGGCTGTTCATTAGTACATTTGCTTTGTCAGTTGTCCTAATCGCACCAAACTCGAAAAAATTTTCTGCGGAATTACATCATTTTTTCCGCGGAATTACTTTATTTTTTCCACGGATATATTTTATTTTTCCACATAATTATATTATTTTTCCCGCGAAATTATATTATTTTTTCCTCAAAATTATTTTAATTTTCCTGCAGAATTATATTATTTTTTTCCGAAGAATTATATTATTTTTTCCTCAAAATTATTTTAATTTTCCTGCAGAATTATATTATTTTTTTCCGAAGAATTATATTATTTTCCGGTGAATTATATTATTTTTTCCTCAAAATTATTTTAATTTTGTGCGGAATTATACATTTTCCCCCGACGAATTATTCTATTTTTCCGTGGAATTATTTTATTTTTTCCGAGGAATTACTAGTATATTATTTTTTTCGCAGAAATACATGTATATGATTTTTTCCGCGGAAATAAATTACTTTTCTGCAAAATTTATTTTAATTTTTCTGCGGAATTATATTATTTTTTCCAAAGAATCTTATAATTTTTCCGCGGAATTATATTGCTTTTCCCACGGAATTATACTATGTTTTCCTCAAAATTCGTTCATTTTTCTTCGCAATTATATCATTTTTTCCAAAGAATTATATTTCTTCTGCGGAATTATATAATTTTTCCTCAAAATTATTTTAATTTTTCAGCTGAACCAGGTTAAATTTTCCGAAGAATATTATTTTTTCTGCGGAATTATATTTTTTCGTCAGAATTATTTTAATTTTTCTGCAGAATTATATCATTTTTTCCAAAGAATTTATAATTTTCCTCAGAATTATATTATTTTTGCTGCGGAATTATATTATTTTTTTCTCAAAATTATTTTTAATTTTTCAGCGGAACTAGGTTAATTTTTCCCAAGAATATTACTTTTTCTGCGGAATTATATTTTTTCGTCAAAATTATTTTAATTTTTCTGCAGAATTATATCATTTTTGTCAAAGAATTTAATAATTTTCCGCAGAATTATGTTATTTTTCCTGCGGAATTATATTATTTGTTTCTCAAAATTATTTTTCGTTTTTCTGCTGGATTATATTTTTTTCTTAAAATTTTTTCTGCGGAAATATATTTTTTCCGAAAAAATTTACTATTTTTCTGTGGCATTTAATTTTTTTCCAAGACATTATATTTTTTCGCACAACCATGTATATTATTTTTCCGCAGACTTATATTTTTTTTCTCCAAAGGTGGATCAATTTATCCCTTTTATGTGTCAGGATGGAGGCTGATCTCCTCTTTGGAGTACTCCTTTTCCTACACTTCTCGGACTTAAAGGCGTTGCAGTGTGATTTTCCTGGCTCTTGGGAGGGAGTCCCTGTTCACCTCTCCCTCGACGACTTGTCTCCTGAGGTACGTATATCGACGATTCACCAGCTGGGTGGCCTTCCAGTTGGTTTTCAACCGCACTAGCTGCACAGAAATGAGTGAAAGGATCCTCCGAAGTCGCGCAACCTCGTTGGATGCCTTTCTGGGTTGCTGCATGCAGTGGCAGCCACGAAACAATATTATTATGGCAATATTTACGTGACAGCTAAAGCTTTAATCATGAATTTTGAAGCATCCAAGTCTTGACTTGCAACCCACCAACCCAAGGAGGTTTTTCAATATCGTGTGTGTGTTTACCTTTGACATTTCAAACATAAATCGTGAATGGCAATGAACAGGATTCCAAAGGATTCTGGGATACCAACCCACGTAATCCACTGATGTCCTTATTCAACTAAACAGAACAGCGCATGGAATCTGTGCAATTTTTTGTTTTTGTCATATTGGTGTTATGTAAACCTGTGAAAGGAATTAGACACGCATGTACCACTCTATTCATTGATGTAACAACCTTCACAGGTTGAAGGTATGAATCGTTTTCATCCTTCACAATACCGCCTGTGATTAATATAAAATATTCTCCCCTCGGGGTTTGGAATAAATGCCACGTTCCATCANTTTTTACAGGTAGCAATTCATAGCATGTGTAAAAGTACGACTTAGCGCTTCAGTGGGTTCTTTCATGGAGTGTCTCATTCATGTTATAGCTTTTCCAAGAATCCACTACATTCCAGGCCATTCAGGTGTGCCCTACCCCCCGGACAATAGACGCATTAGTTCAAACTGAATGCACCAATCATAGATTCATTTCAAGTATGTTCTTTATGTAACTTGAATTAACAAGAATGTTCACATCTGAAAGACAACCATTAGCATAATGCGTTAAAAAATCAAATATGGATTCATTCAATAAAACTATTCCCATTCAACTTTAGATCATCAATGAAGTAAGCCCTGAAGGTCCCCTGTACCCGGAATTTTGTTGACCCAGGAAAAATCCTGTGGGTGGCACAGGGAGCCAATAAAATTCCGCAAATACTTTTCTATATATACATGTACATTCACCGGTACACATAGACAATGAATATGAGATTCAATTTCTTCCATTCCTGTCACAGGGTTTAATGGGCAATTATAGGTGCAACGCTCAGCATTTGACCTTCAAATGAACACGGATATAGGGTTATGCACCAGGAATGGAATTCCTTGGGTGACCCATGAAAAAGGATGGGTTTGCCATATATTTATTCAGGAAAAACATTTATTGATACTGGTTGCCACAGCGATCTTGATTTCAGAGTAATTTGGGGTTGGTTAGAGTCATGTGTTGTAGTACATCTACACCCCCAGGTACAGGGGCCTTTCAGGACTAGAGTTCATTTATGATCTGAAATTAAACTTGAAAAACTTCAAATTGTAAGCTTGGCCTGAGCTGACTCATGATCAATTTAACATTGATAAGAATGATACATGTATTTGATCCTCATATCTTTATGCATTAATTTGAATTTCATCTCCATGTATTTGACCTTATTTCTAATTCTTGTGGAAAAAATGCTTTTTGTAATTTTTCTCATTCCACAGCTGCCGACACGAATCAGATGCAAAAACGTGCCGACTCAATTGATAAAGAGAAAGATAACGTGAACAATGATGATAACACCAAGAGGGCCAACACCTCAGTGATATTTTGACATCACATTTGAAACTAAGACACGTGCGGTCTGATTTTAGGATGGCACTTGGGTCCCAAAATTTTGACCTGAAGTAGGCCTAGCCCAATGTCATGTGTGTTGGTGCCTACGGCAGGTTTTTTATGGTACAGGAAGGCTAATGATCCACTTCCTGCTGCAACTCCTATTAAAGGGAGCCGTGTTCATCTTTTGAGTTCACCAGTCTTTCTTCAACCACTCGCAGCAACAAGGGGATGTGGGTTTCAAGATGAACCCATCCTTTTATTCACTCATCATTCAACATTCAAAAGCCTTTGATATGTCACATTCCACATTTGCCTTCAAAATTTTCTCCTTCTGTGATTCATTTCAAAGATTTTGAGGGGTAAGCTAAAAATGTGGACTACCACAATGTAATTGTTTAAATTCACAACGCCTTTCAGCTAAATGAAAACTGCTTTGGTCTCTCAGTCATCACAGATACACATCAAACCTCAACGAAAAGATCTTAACGGAGAACTTTTATCTCCGTTAAACAAATTTCTGCCTGGGTGCATCATTTAAAGTTGTGTTTAAAAGGTTTTAATGCTGTGGGGGAGAAAACATCAAGAATCATGTTGGATCAATGAAAAAAATTGATTTCAAACAAATCGAGAGTTCAACGTCGATACATGTGCTTAATAATCTCTTGGTATCAGATACTCTGCCCTTCATTTCGAGGCTGAGGTTGAAAGCTCCACCCTTTGTATGTTTGTGCAAAACACCATTTGATGTTGGTAAAATGTTATGCTCAATTTCAGGCTAGTTCATGATACACATGACAACATCGGTACCCTAATCTTGTTGACAAAATAGATATGGAAAGTACGAGGGGTTGCGAAGTCTGGTCATATCCAAGCTTGATGGAGAAAGTGATGGTGTGTCAGAGGAATAAAGCACCTGAGACTTGTTAAGGGAGAAGACACGTGGAAGTCAGGGAGTCTCCAATGAAGATTGTCCTTTTTAGTAAAGTCACTGGAATTTCTCTCCAATATGACATTGCTGAACCATTCGAAAAGCCTTCTGGTATTAATGTGCGGCAGGATTTTATATGATACCATCGGACAGCAGCAGTTTAAGAGTTTTAACCTAAATGTAATTCCTTTTCAACAAAATGTCAATGTGAATGTCCCTTTAAAACATCATTACTGATCCTCCATCGAGATATTCCAATCCATCAAACACAAATCAATCATGTGACCACTTGAGATGCCTCGCCATCACGTGGACAACACCCACTCAGTAACCAACACCTTAATGAATGCAAGTAAACCAATTCACTGCCGGCTGATCTAATATTGAATGATGACATTAAGTCGGGTCATAGGCGGGAAAAAGTGCAGTTTCATTGAACTTTTGTGGGCAAAAGTGTTTTAACCACATCAAGAAGGGAAAGGGGAGTGTAAAGGTAGAAAATGTTTAGGAGAGGTAATAAAAAATGCTGTCTTCTTCGCCACTTTTTCTTACTTTCATCCCATTTTTTCATGTATTACGTCATGAAAATGCCTCATGAACTTTGTCGCTAAAGATATGGCAACACAACAATAAATATAGTCATGCCAAAGACTGCACTACCAGTATCTCTCATTTCCCTCAGGCTTACTCCTGCCAATTTCCCATTTTACAAGCAATACTTGAGATTTTACCAGCGAGGAAAGAGCAGAACATAAAAATACAAGTTTTCTGTTCGCAAATGTTACCATCACACACCCATCTCGTGGGAGGACACCATCGCAGCGCCACTTCAACGAAAGCCGTGGGCATGCAGACTCCGCGTTGAAATCTTGGCTGTGTGCCAAACCAATATTTACCGCCGCGGAATATCTCCAGATGCTTTTAGAGGTATTGATTTTTCCGCAGACAAACGTGGATTACCTGGGGCAAAAACTCGGATGGTGGAGGACACGACGTCACATGTGCGTCATCCACGGATTTATTACGATGAAAGTAAGATAGTACGTTGTAATTTGAAAGGTATGACGCTTCTTAGACAGCATTTCCGGTAAGGCAGTCACAACATTAACAACCATATTTGGCATAAACTACGAGAATGAGAAATACGCACTATCATCAAAGTTTTATTGAATTCTCATCAAGATGACTTCCGGTAGGTATGGTGTGGTAACCAAAGGCGTGACTTAGAGAAAAACCCAAAGGTAATGAAATACAGTAGGCTACAAACATTCACTTTTGAAGTATATGACTGACTTTCCAGGAGGGATCAGCTGAATGTTCATGATGTGGCTGTTTAATTGTACCATACAAATGAATTTACATCACACTTCACCACCATGGAAGGACTTTGTATCATGTTTACATTCAACGTTTGTAAACATGGATGTTTACATTATGTTATTTTGGACTGTTGGGACATGCCAACCCACCAAATTGAATACTTTCGGTATCAAAAGAATTTCTAGAGGGGCATGCCACCAATAAATACTCATAAGACAAAGAAAGACTGGACACTTACAAACAAAATGTAAAAAAACAATGATTTTTCGGGGCCCGCGAAAATACCCATGATACATTATCTTTACCGAACAACTCTGATATCATATGATGAAAAACGCCCATGGACTCTATAGGGCAAGTACCATGCATATATGTACAAGTGTCATGAAAAGGGAGGTGCCACTTTCAATAATGCTACAACAGTAGGTAAGGAGTAACAGTTTATGAGGTACTTTTGATGCCATAGAAATGTACATGACGAACTGAAATCCAACAGCTTTCTATTATTAGATTGAAAAGTACGTACAATGTATGATGAATTAAAATCAATATCATCAAGAGGGAAACTTTGACGCCCACGAAATCTGACCTGAATTTTACATCTGCAGAGGAGGAGTACATGTACATGTACATGTAGATGTTGTGAATAATGACTTCTTTATAAATAAAATATATTGCAGAGTGAATAATGGGTTTTATCTTTCAAATGACATTGTGGCGCATGAAATAGCATATAAATATGTTTTTTTCCGTAACATTCCAAACGCCTAATGATTCAGGTCGAACATCAAATGAAATAGATTGGGTCACACCCACATTTGGATTATGAAATATAGAGCCCCAGGCTAAATTTTTTTCAAGGACATTCTCTGTTTGGTAATATGTAGGTCACAAACGTGTGTGGGAAGATTTAGCACAGTAAATGTAGGTCATGTTATATTATGGCAATAGAGTAATTTGGATGATTCTCTGAATTGGTTGCATATCTTATGCAACTGAAACCATATAATGCTTTAGGTGTATTGCAATTCCCACTCATGGCCCATGTTAATGGCTCGAAGCATAGAGGCCAAAAAAAGATACCATTTGATTGATTCAGTGCTAAAGGCCAAATAAGAAATTGGAAGACAACAGTGCTACATCGAAGGCTTCATTTCATTTTGCACACGGATCCTAACATCTGGATACGCGGCATGTTAGAAATCTATCGGACTTTTTTACATTGTACGCAGCAGACATAATAGATGCCAATGTGTTACCATGACGACCAGCAAAACAGAACACTAGCATGTAAAATTGCACTAATGTGAACTTGCCGTTAAAAGCTATTATGAAAGGCATGCAACGAGAAGCGAGATATATTTTTAGATCCCGTGACTTTTGATGTTTACAATTTTACACTTTGATAATCCTCGAACAAAATCAGCTTATCCGAAGTTTAGTAGACTTCATGCATACATTTCATTGAAATGAATGATAATTGACAGTACATGTATTCTGATGAAAAGTGATCTTCAGTATTGTTGTTACACACCAATATTTTTACTATGTTTCAGTTAAAATAGGCATGAAGTTAGTGATATTATCCAAAACATATTGAATTACATTGTCTCCTCTGTTGCCAATAATTCATCTACATGTATGAATTTTTGATCTAATTCAATGGCAGGCAATGCAACAGCCTGAGAAGTATTGCCTGAACCCTAACCTGAACCCATGCATCATGCGCACCTGAACCCATGCATCATGCGCACCTGAACCCATGCATCATGCGCACTCTACTGGACAGAAAATAAACAAACGTCTTCATTTTTTATGTGATCTGATATTAGAAAAAATCGTCTAGGCCCACTTTACAGATTTCCTGCTATCTTATTGAACTTTACAGATTTCCTGCTATCTTATTGACCTTAAGTTCAAGATAGAGTAATATTTTTGCCTCGGCAGGGTGGGTCCAAAAACGTGTCCCTTGAACAAAGTATCCCTATTGTTTACCTTTTGTTAGAGGGACACTGTTTCTGGGTCACCCTGTGAAAGGTTTACTGATTTATATTAGAATCCTCTTCCTGGTTTACCACCAACTAAAATATGTGTGAAGACATCTATTTGTTACAACACAAGGATGGTCCTAAAGAATATTCCAGGATGTCCTGGCTTCCTCTTGTATAACATATCCTGTGATAGATCCTGGGTTTTTGTACATGTGCACCAATAGGATGTTGTTCCAAACCAAAGCATCCCTTATTGGCTGAATTATGATTGCTAAAACTTCCTTAATTTCCAATTTTCTTCTACGCAGCTGTCTGATAATCATGAAAAGACAAAACGACTTGTACTGACAAACCAGGATGTTTCCTTAATCTTTACTTTGTGATTAAGGATGCATCTTTGAGCAGCACTATCTGATATTTTATCAAAGTACTTTTTGTTAAAAAACAGTGGACCTGAGAATACATGTATGTCCTGATCAGGCTTGGTCTCCAGATAACAGCTTTCTTGCATACTAGAATTTGAAAAAAAACTCATTGATGGAAGGGAAAACTATACCATGGTATCATCAAACAAGGCGAGAGGTTTCAATCAGCTGATCCCCCTTTCTAGGAGGGGACATGTAAAAGGGGTCACTGGTGAAATTAGTGGATCCCCAGGGAAAGCTATCGAAAAAGCCACTAGGTGTTGAAATATTCCACCTGCGAACTAAACCAACTTCAGTTTGTGCCAACATCAACAGATGAAATATCGTAACGATTTTACCAATGTGTTGACCTACTGTCATGTTCTTGTCATTTCCTGACATCTCTAGGTCATCCCTAGAAAGTCATTGATGCCTCTATGCCCAGCAACATCAGCAGGGTTTGTCTTACAACTCCAGCAAGGCCTAAGTAATGAACAGTCAGAGAATCAATCGATTTGTATGACTGATCGATGAAGACAGCTTGACGCCAAGTGGGATCGCTATCAGCACGTACAACGCAAACATTGAGGTCATGGCGAAGGTGAGCATGTCTGGTTAATTCCTGCACCTTCTGAATGTAGAACAAATTTCCGCGGAGAAAATCAACAGATTTCCGTGGAAAAAGAATAACTTACTTCCGAAGAAAACAGTACACGTGTACAGTATATAATTGATTTCCGCGGAAAAATAATACTTAAAAAAATAAAAATAAACAAACAATAGTTATAAAATAATAAAATTAATAATAGGATTAATAAAATAATGGAAAATCAAAAGCATAATAAAAAAATTAATAAAAGTATAAAAATAATAAATAAAACATAATAACAAAAAAATTAACAAGACATTAATAAAATAATAATAAAAGTAATAAAAATAATAGGAACAATAATAAATCAATTTATTCATACGAAAAAATAACATATTCCCCAGAAAATTATGTATAAATTGTATATTCGCGGAAAAGAATGAAATTCCCCGGAAAAAGAATATAATTTAGGAGATAAATATATTTCCACTGAAATATATGATTTATTTCAGCGGGAAAAATATATCTTGAAGAATTAATGAAGTCTAATTTGTTGTGTAAGAAAAATGAAAAGAGAATCCATTGGATGAAAAAAAGCATGTCCTTCATGAGCCACCTTAGTCTAACGTGCAAAAAGGTTTCTATTGAATCTCTCAGTAAGACCACTGGCGACAAGAGAGGCTGACAAAGGCAAAAAAGATTGAATGATTGAATAATACATGTCTACCCGGCCAATGAACTCTGCAATGTATTTTGAGCACAACTCAATAAAGGAATTGCCACAGCTGGGACTGTCTGAAAGCACAGCTGGTGTTGTTACGAGAATGATGGATGTGACAGAGCTAGTGTGCATTTCAGGCTGTACATCTTGACATCTGTATGTATAACTTTGTGGAGAATGTACACATAGCTCCTGTCAATTCACCTTGAAACACTTCACTTCATATTATATACATGTACCTGATGTCACCTCGCAAACCAAGTCGAGGACAAAATGGTCATCAGATGTCATCAATAAAGTTCAAAGCATTTCTTATCATGTGTACTATGACAATTATTCTGGAATAAAATGGCCAGGGCCATTGGGCGCATCTGTCGTCAAGGAATAATATGAGGTCATTGGCCGGGTTAGAACTAGACCTAGTGCGTCAGACCCAAAATCAATCGAGACCCCTCCCCACGATGTCCGGGGAATGCAGTTTTCTCACACCTGGGTTTCCTTACGGCAGCCCTTCTGTCATGTAAGCAGGGGAAAGTCGCATTTTGTTGTAGTGCGAGTAGAACTTATATTCCAGACATCTTATTTGCTTTGAGGGGACAGCACTAATCATTGGAACTCTTTACAATGTTGGGAATTTCTTCTCAGATTTTAATGATTCTTGAGGTAATGATTTAACTCAGTTCATCATTCAAAGCTGTTGCTTAAATCTTTACAATCATGTCCTGTACAATTTATGGTTGATGCACTTGCAAAAAATTGATTGGGTGCCAAATTGCGCAGCGGGGGAAATAAATTGAGTCGACGATACAGCAGGAATGTCTTCACTCAAGAGCCAATCATCACTGAGGCACTCCTTTATTGATTTGTAAATCATCGTAAAAAAAGGAACTATTGCAAACCAGCAGCCACATTCATCACCATGGTTACGTTGCATAACACAAAGGATGCATGTCCCAATAAGGATAAATGGCCAACTGCACGCAGTGACCTCATCTGGGGAACGAGGATTATCGAAAATTGTGAAATGGCCAGGAATGAATATTACATTATCTCAGGGCATTTTACGAACACGTAATGGCCCCCAAGGGTCGTGTAGTAGAAGAGGCAACATCATAATCTTCTGTATTTCCTGTAATTGAAAAAAACAAGCCTGCACACACACCAGTTGTTAATTTGATTTTCATCCTGCTTCTCCTACCAACTGATATTTGTCATGTGCATCCCTGATATTTTTAGACATTTTTTTCCATTTGGGTTGGGATAGGCATTGCTTGTATTGAGCATGAAATAACAGGTTTCTAAGGTGAAAGACATATCAGCTTCCTACAAGACTCGAACCCACGGACCCTCGAATAAGGCTTGCACTGAGCGTATCATTTTCATGTTTTTTTGGGTGGGTGGTTGGGTGGGGAATAATAAAAATAACAAAACATAATAAAAATAATAAACAACTATAAAATATAATAGAAAGAATATATAAGAATAATAGAAATAATAAAAATAATGGAAAATAATAAAACATAATACAATAACAAAAATAAAAATAATGTTGAAAAAATAAAACACTAGAAATAATAAAAATAATAACGAAATTGAGGGAGTAACAACATCAACAACTGTCACACCTCAGTTGATGACTTTTAGGGAATGAAATATCTGATATTTTCCCTTTGTTAATGCATGTCCTCGAAAACTCTGGCATGAGTCCAAAAACAGCTAATGTACTTAAGATTGACTACATTTAGTATCTCTTCCGCTTTGTTGCCAATTACGATCTGATTAGGGTGCAACCATTCATGCCTGGCTGCAGCCAGGATCATCAGAAATAGCGTAGTTTTATCTATGTTTAGTACCAGTGGATATTTATAGATCAACCCTGCTGAATGAACGACTAAATATACATCATTACTGGAAATGTCAATCGAGTTCGATTACATGGAATGGGTAAGATGCCACACGGTATTCATATTGCAAAATAATTGGATATTGATGAGCAATGAAGGATTGGATGATATTCAGGAATAATTCATGAGAATTACACAAGCCCCCAATTGATAATTATTTTTGTATGCCTCTTTGGAGACAAATGGAGGTGGGTTCTTTCATATAGCATATCAACACTTGTATTCGTACACAAGTTGACAAATAACTGCACACAGCTTATTTCCTCTCCGTACCATGTACACAGTACAACCATGAGAAACGAACGCAAATCAAAGTCGTAACAGAATGTCAGCATCAGGGGCGAAGGGAAGCAGTGGTCCAATTTTCACTGCAAGTCATTTGCTCATCCATCAACAAACCATCTTGCTCAAGGTCTACTACGGACCGTAATGATGGGCACTTCTATTCAATACTTGGCCTGAAAAATCTCACGGCCTGATTGGTTGACCATCCTGACTAATACAGGATACAGGTCACGAATGCAGGATGCAGGATGTCTTAAAATGTCTTACGTGGAAAGGAAATCAGTTCGGGTACGAACTCCTTGTTTAAATGATAACATTAAATAAAAGCCAGGAAGAAAATTCAAACACAACAGTATTATTTTATATGTTGTTATGGAAGGGATCGCTGGGAAAAATTTCTGGCTATCATCTGAAAACAAACTAAGACAATGCTGTTTTCCTTGGTGGTGACCTGGTGCAAGGACACCAGCTGTCACTGTAGGGAATGAAGGACTGACTCTGGCCCTCAGGGCAGGCTGTGGAACGCAAAACCGGTAATTATTGATTGTAATGTCTGTGAATTGGGGTGTCATATAAACCATTCGGTGAGATTTTTCTTCATAGATGTGGTACTCTGAGTCAATGTTGTTTGAGGTAGAAGACCACAGACAAGAAATTCAACCAGCTGAATGATATAAAATAGTTCAACAGCTGAAACGACCAAGCCCAATATCACTGAACTCTAACAACAATAGTCCATTCCATTGAGTGCTTTTAGTTCTACAAAATATCAAATTAACATCATCGACTGCTTTATGTACACAAAGTCAACATAACAGTCCTTGATATTCTCATACATGTAGTATCAATAATTCACAGGAATGCAAAGCCAGACAATTTTGAAGTAATTCAAGTAAATTGTTATTCAATTGGAGGAAAATGGGATTTGGTCGCATCCATGACTGATGTTCAAAAGCATATGGACTTCAGAGTTGCTTGACATGCACGAAGCTGTTCCAATTCTGTTATCGAAATTATATGATAACCTTCACAATTATTGTGGCTTTTCCGCTATGTTCATCTATGCCTAGCATTGTGCAGAGATTTTGATGCTGATTGCATTGCACATGATACCGCCTCGCAAACTGAAAATCTGAATAAAAATAACGGTGACAATGCCTGATCTTTTTTGCTCTCGTAACACAGTGGTCATTGTTGCCCCAAACTTCAACAACCAGCATTACTGCACTGATCTGCCACTGAGTTGCTGCTGTGGGGAACGTAATGCCACAAAGTCAGATGATCGAGCATCTTGCACATATTTTATGCCATCTAGAAGATCCAATACAGACATACAGGATTGCGGGATGTTTTCCCCACATGTTTTATGGGAACATTAAGGGATGGTTTAAAGCATCAATTATACGGAATGGGTTGGTGAAAAACCACGATGTCGGCAAGTACAGTTGCATAATACATGAATCGGAGATTAGAATATTGTCTCTGTGAGTAGACACATGAGAATTTAACAACTCCTCTGGTTTTTGCCAAATGGAAACAGCAGCAACTAGGCAGCGCCATTTCTTTGTAAAATAACATACTGCTGTCCAAATCTTCTCAAACTGGATGAGAATGTTGAAGGTGAATAAGAAAGTCAACTGGCATGTTGAAGTTCCACTGAAGTGTAGTTGAAATAATGCCGAAATGTTATTTGAAAATATCTGAAGTTGTAAGCCGCTCTGCAGCATTCGAAAACATATCTTAAAATATCTTACGTAAGCTGCTCTGCAGCACTGGAAAACATATCTTAAGATATCTCAACTGATGTTGTAAGTTGCTCTGTTACAGCTAGTGAATATACTGCAGAACCATGATCTTAATTTTAGAGGTAGAAATCTCAACTGAAATTAAGCTGTTTCTGCAGTATTGGAAAAGCTCTGAAAATATCTCTCTCAACTGAAGTTGTAATAGGCTTTGCAATATTGGAAACTCATAATCCAAAATTTCTCCTACTGACAGGGAGTTTTCAATGCCAGAGACTTCTTAATCTTGAATATTTTCCTGGAAATCTTAGACCCCATCATCAAGATTAACTCCTGATTTTTAAGTTCATTGTCATCAGGTGCACATTATCGCAACTAACCTTTCTACCTGCACAAATATGTTTTATATCATGACAACAGATCTTACAGGCTGTTCTCCTATTCCACAGTCCACAGTTTATGTATAGACACTTCAAAATTTAGAAGACACCAAGACTGGTATGTTAGGGACCACGGCACCTGAAACAGAATATAATGCAAAATCCTATTGATTGTAAGGTCAAGGCAATCCATTAGATGAAGCCAAGCGCTGCGAAGACAAAAAAAGATGAAGATCGTGTTCTATTGCAAGGCGCTGCACAATGGGCCAAAAAAGGAAGCAAGGAGCTGGCACAGTGCCAGGTTGTAATCGCTGTCGTAATATGAGGGTGGAGGCTTGTAGCATAATCCACAACCAATAACAGGATAGGATTTCTGAAATGACAAACGTGTTCTGTTTCTTTTGTCAAAAAACAATGGGAGAGGATTATCGAGAAAGGTGCAAGTACACCTTTTCAACATTGCAGACTTGAGCAAACTACAGTTTGGGTATAACTCGGAGCACAAATTACATTTGCAACTTAGGGTGGAACCAGGTCTTCTTAAAATATCGTCATCTCAGATTCAGCATCTTTCTTTCCTAACAGTTGCAAAAATTCTCCAAGGATTATTACCAGAAATAGCTTCTTCTTCCATTCCTGGCAGGTTGGAGAATCTGTGTATCCTTGTAGACGCATGGTGAATGGTGATATCAAAGGAAGCTGTGTAACGGCAACACGCTTGTTCTGTTTGAAGATCAAAGCCACGCTGAAAACAGAAAGCCGAGACTGATATTGGCAACGTTCCCTTTGACTTGAAAGCAATTTTACCAATAGTCTAGTTAGCCATTCTGTTTCCTTTTTATGTATAGGACAGAGAGTAAAAATGTGACAGGATAACATAAGTGTGAACTGATGGAACATAGAAAGGGGTGCGTAATTTTTTCTAATTCAATGGAAATGTTTTCTTTATCATTCACAACTTCATGATAAAAAACGATATCATGTTTGTTGCTGATGAGAAACGAAACCTTTTTCACAGGTCTTTCAATCATAATCAGTAACTATTTTTTTCAACATCCCGGATTCAAACCCTAGATGGATGTAAGACCCTATGGCAAATTGCTCGCCTTAATTTCCACATGATGCCTGTTTGAAGACGAAGAGCTAGGAGTTATGAACATCTCTTGGAACAGGCATGCAGCTACCGGGGTAGAAATATGAAGTTTGGTGATCAATTTGTAAAGTGATATCAACAGATCAGTACACAATAACTCAACAAGATTCCTATTCTTAATAATGATACCTCTACGGAGTAGGCATCAAATTACACCGTGACAATGACAGTCTAAAGAGCATTTAATCCAAGACAGATTTCCTGGTTGCATCCTCTTCCAACAAAATAAAGACCCCATATTCAGGACACATTCTTCACAATAGGTTTTCTCAACTGGACAATCATCCATTCACCATTTCATTATGCACACGGCCCTGTAACATTTTTTTCTTCATGCCACCCAATTTTTTTGGGTTGAAGCTACCACCCCACCCACTGGCGGCTTTCATCAATTTTCCGCAAGGCTGCTACAGAATGGAATCAGTCTGTAAATGCCCTGACCTATAAAACCATCATCATCATAAGAAATGGCTAGACAGTATTTGATTTTGAAGGCTGTCTGGTCTTGTCAGGCTGAGCTGCAGTCACGTTACCATATCCTGAGGAAAGTCCTGAACTATTCCAAAATAAACATTTCAAAAGCAGACAGAAGACAAATAGTACTTTTTTAAAGATGCCTGGAGTTGGTTGCTACATGTAATGAGAATTTGTGGACCTTTATTATTTTTTGCTGTGGAAATAAATCGTAGGCCTTTATAATGCTTTTCCACTGAAATAAATATTTTTTTCGGCTGAAATAATTTTTTCCACGGAATAATTTTTTCCTAAAACAATTTATTGTTTTTTTCCACGAAAATAATTTATTTTTTCAGCCGGAAAAAATAAGTTTTTTTCTGCACAGAAAATACTTTATTTCCGTGAAAAATATAAATATTTTTTTCCGCAGAAATATATAATTTTAGCGGAAATAAATAATATATAATTTTTCACCGCGAAAATATATCATTTTTTCAGCGGAAAAACGTCTTAAATTTCCACGGGAATGAAATATTTTCTCCGCAGGAATATATTATTTTTTCCGCGGATATAAAACGTTCATAATTTTTGCCACAGAAATATTATATTTTCCGTGGGGAATTAAATTTTCCGCGGAAAAAATAATCCATTTCCGTGGGAAAAATGATACATTTCCGCAGAGAAATAATTCATTTTCGTGGAAATATTTTTATTATGATTATAATTAGGATTATCATTATTATTATACATTTTATGTATTATAAACTGATAAATATATTTTTTCCGCGACATTATGTTTTTCCCGCCGAATTTTGTTTATTTTCAAAAATAAATTATATAAAATATTTTTCAGCAGAAATTAATCGTTTTCCACAGCAATATATCTTGATCCGCAGAATTTTATTTTATTCCGCAGCAGAACTCAATTATTTGCCCGCGGTATTTTATTATTTTTTCGCGGAAATAAGTCTTTTTTTCACGGCAGTATATTTTATTCCGCAGCAGAACTCAATTATTTGCCCGCGGTATTTTATTATTTTTTCGCGGAAATAAGTCTTTTTTTCACGGCAGTATATTTTTGTCCGCAGAATTTTATTTTTTTCCTGGAATGTCCGCGGTAATAAAATATATATAGTTTTTACGTGCGGAATTTTATTGTTTTTCCTCGGCAATAAAAATGTATAATTTTGTTCCATGGAAATATATATTTTCGCGGAATTTTATTTTCCCCTGGAACATATTTTTACGTGGAATTTTATTATTTTTCCCGCAAATAATTACGATATTTATGATATTTTGTCGCTGAAAAAAATCCTTTTCCCACAGCAATATAATTTTATTTTATTCGCGGAATTTTATTATTTTTTCCGAGGTAATAAGTTATATTTAGTTTTATCTGCGCAATTTTATTATTTTTCCTCGGCAAATAAATTACATGCAAATATATATTTTGGTTCCAGGGAAATATAATTTTTCCGCGGAATTTTATTTTGTCTAGTGAAATATATATTTTCCGGAAAATTTTTATTATTTTTTCCCAGTAAATAAATTATATATAATCTTTTTTCTGCGAAATAAATATATATTCGCGGCAGAATTTTTTTATCCGCAGAATTCTATTTTCGCAGAATTTTATTTTTTACGCGGAATTCAGTAGTTTTTTCCAAAGAAATACATTTTTGTCGCGGAATTGTATTTTTTCTACGGAAATGTATTTTTTCTGCGGACTTTTTATTATCTTTTTCGCGTAAAAAAATACATATAATCTTTTTCTGCGAAATAAATATATTTTCGAGGCAGTATAGTTTTCTCCACACAATTTTATTTCTTTCGCGGAATTCTGTTTTTACGCGGAATTTTATTATTTTTTTCGTTCCACAGAATTTTTTTTCCGCGGAATTTCATTTTTTCTAGGTAAATATATTTTCCACAGAATTTTATATTTTTCGCGGAAATCTATTTTTCCCACGGAAATTCATTACTGTTTTCAGCGGTAAATCATATACAATTTTTATCTCCGGAATTACATTTTATTCGTTTCACGGAAATACTAGTATATTTTTTTGCAGAATTATTTGCAGCATGCAGAAATTTTCTGATAAGTGGACTGGATGGGAAACCATACGAACGACTTGTGCTCAGAGAATGCCAATTTCCCAAAAGGAACAAATGATTACAAGATGTGGTTGCTGCAAACGCAGCACGCCTGTTTTGTGCATAGTCAGTGTGGAATGGTATATTGTACCCCACACTGTGAAGCAGAGAAACAATTGCGTTGAAAGAAGAGAGAGAGTGATGTTCTTCTTGATGTTCTACAGTGATGCAAATGGGCAGAGTGATGGATAGACCAATCTTTCCTTACAACAGCACGTCGATAATTTCATCTCAGAATCACTTTCCCTACACACTCCTTCGTCTCATTCAAATACCAAGGGAATTATCCTAGACGATATTAACGTTGAAACTAACACCAAGATCCCTCGCATCTGTACCGAGTTGACCTGAGAATGTGTCATCCTAGATGATTTACGCCAGATGGTAATGGCGACAAGTTTTTTTTGTCAGTGTATCTGACGCTGCATACTGTGCTGCATTGTATACTGAAAGATGGATGGTGTATGCTTTCTTTGTGTAGTGAAAGCAATAGGTATGCTGCATAAAGACAGATGAGAAAACTTTGTCACTTTTTTCTAAGTGTTTGCATGTAAATGTGCTTGTTGTCAATGAATGGGTAGAACGGAATATTGGCATCAACTGGTGTTGAACTATAAAGTACATCGACATCTTGAATACATGTATTCAGATGATCCAGTTACAATTATTAATCAGAGACTTTTAGGCCAATTTTTATTCTCTTGAATAATTTATGATTTCTCAGAACTACATTTTAGTAGCAAAGGCGTCACCCAGCCTATTTGTTAGTCTGATCGCCAACAAAATATGCCAATCAGTCAATAGTTACCACCGTGACTGGCCCTTCAATTTGCATGGGGGAGGGTTTTTTAAAATTAAATTTCTCGTACAGTGTAGGATGTACATGTCTTGTGTACGCCGCGAGTCGGGTTCAAAGTAAATTATAATAGTATTATGACAAACCAGGACAATTGACAATTTAATTGCATTCTTCAACAGGCTCATACAGTTAGTTAGCCACACACTATATGGAGAAAAGTTACCATCACCTACACTGAAAAGTAGGTTTGCGAGTCAAGAGGCAGCTGGTAGTCTGATTCATCTTACTGTAGGCTACATGTAGATGAAAATGCCCGTGGAAGGGTAAGCGACCAGGGCGTACAGATATTCCAGTTCATCTAATGTGGAACAGTCCTTTGGAACTACGCCAATGCTTTACAGTTCAGAACCCCTGAGTCTGTGAATGGTGTCAGAAACACTTTTACATGGGAGGAATGTCTGTCTGCATTCTCACTACCATCATGACCAAGTACTTGATATTGTGTAGGTAATTTCAGAAATGAAATTTTGTGGAGTCTGTTGAGAAGCTTTACTTTAGGGCCATGCAAGGTCACCAGGGGCGTAGCTAGCTTTTATGGCCGGGGGGGGGGGCAAAATTGATTGAGTCTGGAGTGCGAAGCCGGAGGGGGTCTGCGGCCCTCCCCAGAAAAAAATTGAAAATCTACATCCTCTCAGAATTATGCATTTTCCCCACATCTGACACTAAAATAACTTGGAAGAGGGGAACTGACCTTTTAGAGCAAATCATACATAACCTTGACAGGAGAGCTCACGGCCATATACAACAGATAATTTGACAGGATGGGCATGAAAGCTCATGATATTTAACACCATTAATGCCGAGACTGACCCGTTCATATCCGGTGGCAAGGTCGTGGCAACAAGTGCACTTCATTGACTGTCCATGACATTTCAATGAGAACCACCAGCATGGTCATATCATGCATGGTCCAGCGCAGAAGACTTTCACCACAAAAGACATCCTGTGTTATGAAACTAATTTGCAGAAAATTGAGGCAATAATAGTGAAAATTCTATTCTTCAAGGCAGCCAAGGGCAGACTTAATTGTCATACACTTTTATGATGTGACATGATATGGCTGTTTTTCGGCACACGGATTATATCGGTAGCCTATTACTTACTCTCTGTGACCATTCCAATGAAGTCAGGACAATCCTCGGTGCATTTCAAACCTGATTATAACAAAACTAGTGTGGTAGTAGGCCTAGGCCTGTAATTCGTGACCCCCACTGAAAAACACTTACATTTACCCCTACAGACCTCGGAATGGTGGCGGCGGCGGCGGTGGTGGTGGGGTGTGTGTGTGTGTGGGGGGGGCTAAGAATATTATTAGGGAAGAGTCCTTCAGGCACTGTCTCAGGATCAGCACATCGTCGCTTCTCACTTTCTGGACTGATATCCTGGTACCAGCGAAGGTGCTTGTCATATCAAAAATTCATCGACAAGATCCAACATCCAAGCAAACACCAATGACTTCTGTGACGTGAAAATGCACCCCATGTCCAAGGCCCATGTCTGAGGCGCGAACCTAATTATTTGATTGATTTCGGGACTGGGTCAGTGGAACAGCCATAGCAGCTGCTTTCTACACACAAAACAAGGTCAAGAATGCGTGTGACGTCAGCATTTTATGATGGAGAGCAGACAGTGAGGTGCTTGCGATGGAATGCCCGAGGTTGCAGACACCGTCTCCATCCATAGTCTGGGTCTGGGCTCCTGGTATTAAAAGATTGGAAGAAAAGGGGCCAGTCTCATGAGATGGGTGACGTAAAACACCTGACTTTCATGTAGCCTTGTTAGATTGGAAATATTTCCGCAGATATCAGGACCAATACTTCACATGGAATTTCTGTCCAATGGAATGTCATTTAGTAGATATATCTGATATTTTCAGGTGAAGCCTGCTTACCAATTCTGCGTCAGCTATACGTTCATCAAGATACGAGAGATGTGGTGATTATTTTCAACGCCCATGACAACACCAATGGAAAGGATGTTCAGTAGGGTACCGGTACGCGACATTCACTCCACACTGACGTCATCAACCAACCACATTTACACTCCTTTCGCAGAATGAGTGAGAAGACACTGCGAAAGGAGTGTAACCACATTGTGAGCAAAGAAAATAAGCTTAATACTATATTTTTCTTTGCATTAGAACAAATGTTGTAATGCATAAACGTGGATGAAATAACGATACTACCATTACAGAAGCAGGCTGGGAGAACAATCTCGCACCTGTTAATTTGAACTTTTTCGTGGCTTTTTCTATCAACAGATGCAGCAAAGTGGAATGTTACAAGTGTTTACCATGGATACTATGGCAGACATCAGATCATTATCATATAGAGGAGACACAACCATGCCAGAGTGGCTTCAGTCTCCAGTTACAACCCGAGTTTTTAGTGTGCGACACAATTCGAGGCGTCCCTCGCAAGCAGAGGTGGCACAATTATTGTTTTCTTTCCCACTGCCTATTATATCCTCTTGCAACATGCAGTCAGGAAGTGACAATATAGTCTTGCAAACACATATATTTTTCAATACTTCAAATGTAAAGATTAAACATCGGAGGCAAGCGAAAGGCAAGACAGCTTCTACCAGAGAAAAAGTCCTTTTCCAATTATGCAGGAAGTCGAAGATGAGAAGAAGAACAGGTCCGGAGGGGTCCAGATAGCAATGATTCCACTTCAGCTCCACGTCCTTGTACAAATATTCCAAGAAATTGTCTTCAGCACGCCTTGACCTTGTTTGACAGCAACCTGGAATTTATCAAGAATGGGACCAAAGAATGTGGTCCATATGTTCCAGAGACTTGTGTCCTACATATAACAAAGAGACTGACAGGAAGTGAATGCACCCGGCAGACGCACAGCCTGAGTTCGTTTCTTTTCAAGTCTGCCTAAGTTGCAGGTACATTTTTTGACAAGGCCATGCGTTATTGCATTAGGAACTCTGCCTACTAAGAATCTGATGGCCTCTGTCTCAAGTCAGTTTTTAAATAGTATGACGTGGGTGGAGGTAACCTGGTAGGTGCTTCATGAATGGCACTGATGGATACGGAGTTTCTTATGAATGAAATCTAGATGTGTATGAATCATTTTGCAAAGAATGTTGGTTTTCATTGATAAGGTCAGACAGCACCTACGGATATTGAGAATTTTCAATTGACCCAGGAAAAGATGGATTTTATCGAGTCAGAAGTTGTACTCAAGCAATTCAAGAAGCTTGCTGTGGAAAGCAAACAAACAAATCACAACCAATAGCCTACCATGTGAACCACTAAGGCGAAAAAGTGGATCATTCTTTAGAAACAGGATTTTAAGCAGCAGTCTTCAACTTTGACATAAATGGATGGAAAGAACGTTACTTCGAGACATCATTTATTATCTAAAAAATGTTTTTCCAGAATCCTCATTTATACATTTTTCTTGTTCTTGTCAACTTCCTGGTTAAAGAAATTCTATTGAGTTATGATCTCATTTTGTCCTCAGCGGAATCAGTGGTCATCAGTTTTTTTCTCTCTGAAGAAATAAGAATATTACAAAGTAACTGGCCTGTATTTATTCCAGCACTGAACTCAGGATGGATACCCGGCTGCATGACATCCTTATTGACCTGTATCATATCCTTTGATGATAATATTCACATGTCATGAAACTTCTGAGAAATTGCAATGGAAAAGACACGGACCAGGATAGACTACACTGAAAGTTACACCCAAGAAAACACCGGGGTGGAACGTTGAGAGGGAGGAGCATTTCACAGCACCAGGATGTTTGTTTTTCTGTCCTTCTGAATAATTTAGGGACAGGAATTGAAAATGTCCAATGCTCCATCATGCACATTCATTTCATTCCTTTCATTTGGATTTAAAATTTTAATTTTAAATTTAGTATTCATCGACTTCTTCATACACAGTCACCGTTAGTTCCTAACCTATCATCAGCTACATCGTCGTCCAATGCACCATTTTCACACCATATGTAAGAAGTTTTGCATCTTGCATCAGCTTCCATCACCAATCCATGCTACCTTAGCGTCCCAGAGCAGCAACAGACTCCCATCTAACCTTGACAGCGCTCCAGACACCTCTACAATCGATCCAGCCCCCACTTGCCCTAGTTCTCATTCACGATAATTCTATGAATGGCTGCCGCTTGGTCTGACATGCTGTTGGCCGACACCCGCTCCTGTCAACAAATGTCTGATGTACATTCAAATGAGTTTCGGTTTATATTCATATAAGTCATATCTTTGAATGGTCTGAAGCTCATTACTCAATAATAAGGGTATGAGCTGTGTGTGCCATATGGTTTGATAACTATAGTTTGACACTGTGTGCGCTGGTCCAGCAACTGTGGCAGTCTTTGAACCCACAGCAAAGTTCACGGTTCATATTGCATGATGTTTGAAATCACAGAAGGCACCACAACCCTGATGCTTTCAACAGACGATATGAACGAGGAATGTGTTATCCACTTCTCATTCCTAAGACAATCCAATGGAGCTCAAAGACCCAACCCAAATCAAATGGTTGATGTCTAGACGGGATGGAACTCTGAAGAATACCACCAACCCTGGTGGAAAAGAGAGGAACCATGCAACATCTGCAGCAGACAGACGACCCAGCTACTCTGTACTTGAATGACCTCCAGCCAAAAAATAAAAAAATGCCACTGATGACGCTCAGCCGTGCCAAAGTTTATTGCAGCGATGAATGTATACCTTTAGTACTTTTGATGTCATGCCAAGTTGGTTGCTAAACTAGCAACTAGGGGATGAAACCACTATAGGCCTACTATACTAGCACCTAGGGCTAGGGCTCTAATGCAGTTGTGGCTGGTGTGCATGGAAATTATACTGGTGTAATTTCCATGCAAACCAGCAGCCACACTTATTTTTCCATTATTAAAAATGTCAGGTGGTATTATGATAATGCTTTGATCAGGACTGTGAACAAGAGACCTGTTTGCCAGAATATCTCAACTGCGTAGCCCATGTACATGCTATGGAAAATTGTCACGAGTAGTACCCGCCCAGATATGCAGATATGAACATCTCCAATTCAACCTGGGAAACGGCATTCAATGAAAACAGATCGAACAGGGAACCTATTTCTCTACTTATTATCTTCTGCAAGATTTTGTATTCTGTAAAAAAACAATTCAAAGAAGAAACTATGCAGGCCAGCTGACAAGGTCTTTGACAAACTGGTTCATGGGTGCACTGTGAAGTTGGTTGTACGACTGCAAATCACAAGAGGGTCAGACTGATTGAGGGCCCCAAAGGTCACTAAGAAATAAAATCTAATGACAACATACGCACAACCATGGACCAATGACAAACAGTTTCAAGGATACATTAAATTTGGCGGGAATTACTTCAAAAATAGAACTGGCATCAAAATCATGCCACCCACAATGGCAACAATATCGTTGCAGATCACAATAATTCTGGCGGGAGAAATACAAAACATAATAGGGTGCCTGAGGACTCTTTCAAGGTCACCTCACATGCAAGTAGATGAAAACAACTGCAGTGTTCTACAGTGGCCAATATGGGATATGTGATTTTTTTTTACATTTTTTTTCTTCAGTTTTCCTTTTCACTTTTTCAAGATGATATTTTTCCGAGGAAATAATTTTTTTCCCCGATATTACATTATTTTCTCCGTGAAAACTTGTAATTTTTTTTCGCGAGAACAAATTGTTTTTTTTCTCGCTGAAATACATTTTTTCCACGGAAATAACTTATATTCCTCCACGGAAGTATATAATTTTTTCACCAGAAATTATTTTTTTCCACGGAAATAAATTATTTTTTCGGGAAGGTAATTACATATAATTATTTTCCAGGGAAATAAATTCTTATTTTTCTCCGGGGGTACGGTGGTTCACAAGGAATATGTTATTTTGTTTTTCAAAAAATTATTTTTTCCGCGGAAATAAATATCTGTTTTACTTATTTCTTTAATTATTTATTTTTACTTCATTAATTTCTTTAATCATATTTTTTACGCCGAACTGTAAAATGTTTTTTCGCAAAAAAGAATGTTTTTTTTCTACAGAATTGAATTATATATAACCTGCCACCTTTACTGCCAGTGGGGCTAATCCAGGGATGGCCTAAGATCAGTATTTTTGGTGTCTTGTAAGCCGAAAACAGCTGGCCATTGTATGAAATGGATGACACTTAAATAAATAAATAAATAAATAAATAAATACAATTTTCCCAAGGAAATAAATCATATTCTCCACGGAAATAAAGTATTTGTCTCTGCGGAAATAAATTTTCCACGGAAATGTTACGGTACATAAAACATTTTTTCTACGGAAATTATTATTTTTCCGCGAAAATAAACTGTTCTTTTCCGCAAAAATAAAATTTTTATGTAATTTTTTTTCACGAAATCTTTCTCCGGGAAAATATTTAATTTTCTCAGCGGAAATAATATATTTTTTTCCGCGAAAATAAATTGTGTTTTTCGGCGACGGAAATAAATCATTTATCTCCGCGGAAATAAATTATTTTAACGCAAGCAATAAATAAGCGAAAAAGTGAAAAAAAATCGCATATCCCTTATGGGTCACCTAGATCACTGATTCGTCTTTACTTTTCTGAGTGCACAGAGGTTGCTGGTTTAATCCTTCACCGGTCAGTGAACCTGATTCCTGAATCAATGTTGTCCACCTGTTAGTGTCACCGTTCTCAACATCTGACCTGACCCAAGGGCACACAAGTAGCAATGTTTCAATGGACGATGATGAGGGCGTATGAACAATTTTGGACTAATGAGACTGGAAAACAGCTGGGAGTGCCTACTCCAGCCAGTTGAAAGTATCAAATTTCCCCCTTTCGAACAAAGGCTGACCGTGTTCAGGTCATCAATAATCGATCCCTATCTTGTGGATGAGGAAGAACTCAGGAGTAGGAGGGGATATTTGGTGCAATAATTTTACACACAGTAAGGGCAAAATGTATTCGATGTTTGAAATGTTACAAGTAGATTATTTGACAATTCATTTTTAGAACATTTTACGCTATAGGGGTTTTACGGAGAAAATCATCGTCTAAAGGACATGTGACCTCTGAATCACCATTGGTCATACAATCTCAGCAGTAATTATCTGGCTTAATTAATTGCACCCATTCACCTTCAATCATTAGTGATATATTGCTTGTTTCATTGACTAAATATCTGATATCACACAACACAGGATAGATTTCTTGGAAATGGACCCGACTCTCTTGACGGTGACAAAGCACACCTTTGTGTGACCAGTCATTCCTGTTCTGGTCCATGCTTTGCTGTATTGATAAATCTCACCTCTACATGCCCTACCTGTATAAAGCCAATAGTAAACTCAAGTTGAGAGGAGATCATCATAATCTGCAGACATGTCCGTCTGTGTTCTTTCTGAAGGATTCGTTCATTAGGTGCAGGTATTCTACAGGGTGGGCAGAGAAAGTGTCCCTCGAACAATAGCATTTCTATTGTTTCTCTATTGTTCGAGGGACTAACACTTTCTCTGGCCCACCCTGTGGCATTATCTTGACTGGGATGACTGTCATTGCCAGGATCAGCCTATCAACGACAATCCTGACATATTAATGGGGTGAAAATGGCACGAAGCTGTGTCTTCCAATCTATACATCGCATCTGTTCCCCATTCCCAACATCCTGTGACCGTGTGGGGGCGGAAACAGTGGACGCAGTGACCACCAACACATCATACAATCATTCATTAAGCGTGTGTCCATCCTGGCGTCCAACATTGTCGCATAATGCTTTCGTAAACATCTGCTTAATTTTTGCATCAGATTTCCGGATATCATGGGGAGCGAAGGAAGTTCATCTCTGATGAAGTTCAAGCAGGTCATCAACTGAGTGGTATGCATAGAGATTGCTCTGACCAAAAATAGATAAAGACCGTTGTCTTTATCTATTTTTGCTCTGACCCATAGTGGTGGAACCTAAAACAAAAGATGTAGTGTTCAACGAAATTGCACCTGTAGTACACTGCTTCTTCAGAATTGGGTTCTTCCGCTAATTTTGCAATTTTCTCCAAGGAAAACAATAAAAAAAACAGGTGTAACATGTTGATCAGCTCAGAATACGACGGTAAAAATTATCTGCTCCACAAATCAGTTGTTTGCCACCCCGGGAATCACAAAAGAGGTATGATTAGCCGAATATGACATCATACATGTATTTCCGCAATGGCCTTGAATGGACATTGACAACATGGCGCCCTAAGTCCTGCTATCTAATGAGATGTAGGGCTCGGCGGAAAATTGCAAAAAAGAACCAATTGTGTGGCATTAATAATTGCCCGTCCTTGAACAGGCGGCAATATCATTCAAAAGATTTCTATAGCATGCATTCGCTTCGAAAAGAAAATTAATAAAACTGAGATTTATATTTTTTTATTTGGTACTGCATGACTCATAATTGCATCAAAATTATATCATTCCTTTCTAGAGGATTTGATGAGGTTGTGCCTCATTCACACTGCACAGGCATAATAATACCCAGGGGCATTTTCTTTGAAGCCATGCACCTGGGACTATGTTGGCAGGAAAGAGGAATATTGATAATATAATAGGCGTTATATTCCCAATCAGAGAGGATCACCGTTCAATGCACTTCGCAAATTAAAGTATTTTCTGAAGCACCTCTAGAAACAGAGGCAGAACTAAATACAACTTATTCCACAGATTTAAGCTTCTGAGTTTTATGATTTTACCACTTTCAACCATACATACCTTGGAGGAATTATATTGAATTCCTCCAAAATGTAACCAACACTGAATTTGTCAACAAATAATGCCCAATTCAGATTATCCCATAATGAAGTGAGTATAGGCCTAGTCACAAAAACTCCCTAACCATGTCAATGCTTCACAAGTGCCAGACCATGAAAAAATCATCATTGTAATGTTAAACAAATTGATATTTTTGAAATCTAAACCATGACCACAAAATCAATGCCAGACTGTCCATGAAAAAATCAAAATACATTGTACAGGTGTTAATAGAGCTGATATGCTTAAATTACGAATCAGAAGTGGAGATCAGCTTTGCACACTTGTTGTTAATGTTCAGCTGACTTTAGGGTCAATCACCGGCAGATCAAACACCCCAGAACTCTCTGAATGCTTACAGTATCGTTGGGTTCATCATAAGAAGGTGCCAATAAAAAACATAGAAACTAACCAAAAGTTGAATTGATCAGAATTTGTCAACCTAGATAACACAGTAACTTGAAAGATTGTCACTGGTCATAAGAAATAATACTTATGACTTGGAGTCTTGAAACACCCTGAGCTCCGAGACTGAGAATACATAAAATAAAGACATGAAATATCGTGTGGATAATGAGGGAGTGGTATTGACCACACCCTCCTTCCAAGAATCGACAGATGTAACCACAACAGTAGCATGTCGACTGTAGGCGTAGAGCGATTTAACTCATCGAAGGATGGTACACACATTTCAGTATATAATAATAATAAATTATTATTTCTATAGCGCCGCTTTAAAGTGAATTGTCAGCGGCGCTTTACAAAGAAAGCTATAGAGTATAAAGAAATAATTTTATGATAAGACAATTATATGAATAAGAGAAATGGAATAAAACAATGGGTGATCAAGTAAAACATTGTTTAAAAAGATATAAACAAGAGGTTCAAGTGCCTGGCACTCAGCTGATGGTGAATGGTGCAAATTTCTCGTTCATTAAAAAAAGTATGTAAAATCTTGCTAATTTTTCATCTTAGCTCATTGTTTCCAGAAGTTAGCAAGGACTTACTTAGCCTTCCTGAACAAATTCTACAAGATATGAAGGGACCATATCCCTCGTTAACGGGAAAATAACTGACCTAAAAAAAGTCATTGCAAAAAGAAGGCAGGTCTGCACTCCACACCAACCATCATCCATATTGGCAAAAAAGAAACCATTGGCAAAAAAGGAAACCATTGCACGCTGCCAGCAGTCAGTGTGTCGGATATCCTTTATTATGCCAAATATGAAACCTTAACTTGTAATCAGATCGGCCAGACCGCCCCAATCAATTGATTTGCGGATGTCGTTCTGACAGAAATTGGAGAAAGTGTGCCAAAATCTATTTCTCAGTGACTAGTAACCTAGTTTTGTGTAGGAGTGGATTCACCTGCAACTGCCTAGACCATCAACAATGACAGATTAATCTCCTCATCTTCCGAAGTGTTATGATTGATCTTCACAATGCCCCCCCCCACCCGCGGTCAAATTTCCGAGTTCAACAAGTGGAACAAATCATGATGGCACGTCCTTCAACAGCATCATGATGAAACAGGATCATCTAATGATGCACCAATGATCTTACAGGTTTTTCTCTTCATAAGTAATGATGCTTCACTTATGCCACAAAACCAGGACTATGAGCCTTCTCCCTGCAGATTAAGTTGATTTGTGCATAATATTTATGGATGCTGACTTCAAATAATTGAAAATAATTCCCAGACTTGTAAATCACCATATATTCCAATACTCATTATACAAATGTATGAACCAGATGTGAAATATGAGCATATGGTGTTGGAAAATGTGAGAATAACAACATAAATGAGGCTCACTTGCGTGGCAGATGTCACTTGGGAACAAGTGCAAACACATAAAGTAAAATTCAAGAGCAGGGTAATTGCTCCATATTTCAAGAGTGGACTAGACACGTATCAGGTTTCCCAATCACAGGTTGGTTAGACAGATTTTTACTCATCAGATATCTGTCATGATGTGCCGCCGGTGGCACCTGTCAGAGAGATCGATTTTTCACTGAAAATATTTTTGGTAGCATGGCCAAATCTCTTTATCTGCATGGTAGCTACATTTTTCTCTCTGAAATATAGAGTTCCCAAGCAATGAAACAGCATGATAATACCACAGCAAGGGTAAGGGCAGGACAAGAGACAAAATGTACAGTACAGTACATAACATGGAACAGACACTGAGTTGTTTCTAGAAAGGAAGAGAATTGTTTTCCGACCCTTGTTGGCAATAAAGTCCCTCATTAGGATTGGATCATGGAATAAAAAAAGAGAGACAATGTTACTCATTCAGCCTACTGCTGAAGGTAAAATGACAGCAGAAACTTCGACTACAGAGGAGAGACAGTCACTCATTTAGCCTTCATATTGCTGAAAGTGAAAAGACAGCAGAAACTTCGACTACTACCGAGGAGAGCCAGTCACTGACTCATTTAGCCTCATATTGCCGATGAAATGACAGCAGAAACTTCGACTACAGAGGAGAGCCAACCTTCTGTTTGGGAAGTGAAAACTGAAAACAATGCCACAGATTTTGAAGAGAGTCAGTCCATCTTGCTGCCAGTACATCCACTCATGTCACTCTGAAATCGACTGCCGAAATATCAGAAAATCCCAAATCGTGTCGTGTTAGTCCTTTGTTCAACAACACTCAAATATCCTTGCTCTTCCTTATGTTCTCAAACCCTCCTGGGCCATTTTCATTTTCGAAATGGTCTGATCACAAGTATGCGATGGAAATGTATAGGGCATATTGCATCAGCCATCATGAACCCAGAGCGTGAAACATTTATCTTCTCTGTCAAAGCAACAGGTGACAACAAACCATCATTACTTTTGACGGGATGATGTTTAGTTTCTGATACAGAGATTTCTGAGGAGAATTCCTACCAATGTTGCACGAGACCATTAAACAGTGGGTCCAGTATTCTCAGCAATGTTTTATTGAGATTTTCCCAGAGTGTATTTTTGGGGCTTATTTCACTGGATATAAAAGAATTTTAAACATGTATTTTGTAAAGATTTTGACAGAACGTTATGTATACAATAGATACCTCTATACATTTGCCAAGATACACGATAGCACAAAATTGACACACAAAATGATAATAAGCAAGAAGTCAATCTCCAGAATTCACGAATTTTCGACCCCAACCGGGGTCTTTTTCAAGTGGAACTTTACAATCTGCTCTAGAGTTTCAGAGTTTCAGATTGTAAAGTTCCACTTGAAAAAGACCCCGGTTGGGGTCGAAAATTCGTGAATTCTGGAGATTGACTTCTTGCTTATTATCTATACATTTGCCCCTTGACTGTAAGCAAATGAACAAAGCTTGAGAGATAATACAAGTTACAACCATGGCTAGTTTGGGGCAATGGTATCCTGCTGATAATGCACCATTGCGGGTAATATCAATGAGTGATCTGATCCCAAAGCCATCTATCAAGGTTGGATGCCCACCTGAATAATTCAATGTCCTGATTTTAGGAACATCCTGATGGCTTAGTTGATTAATCTTGAAACAAGGGTATTGAAACAATGTGCTTTTGCATCTGAATGAGCTGAAATTCAAGGTCTAATGCATTATGCAGATTGATACTTACTTCAATAATGGTAATACACATTATGACATCATTGTGGTACAGAACTGACAAATGTATTCTGAAAGCAAAAAGCGGTGAAAGCATTTGGCACTGAGTCAAAAACCAGATGTCATGATGATTATGCAAGATAATCCAAGTCCCTGATAGCATTGATGATCACTGCATCAAAACAATGCACTTCTGACGACGTACAGAAACATGTATAAATTTGTCCCCCACATGCTGATCATGGGGTCTGTGAAACAAAGTCACCAGATCATATGCCCATGTAATAATTATATCCCAAACAAAATTCACCTTTGGCGCTTTGATAAGATTTTGTCACTCTAATGAATCACCCTGGCTTATATCATGTAGGCCTATCTACGAGCCTTTAATAGTACAATGCTAGTATTATTATGAAAGACCAGCTGACGTGACAGGCAGTGCCAACTGGCCTTTTGTGTCATTTGGACAACTTCTGAACTTATATATATGCCTAAAAATACCCCAGCGGGACATTCCCACTCGTCAATGGACTTGACGTCAACCAGATTTAGATAACGGCAAGTCATTAAATAAATGTAAGTTTGTTTGTAAGGGATTAGCATTCCTGGCATTTGTGGCCTGATCGTGTGTGACTTGCGATTTACCTAAGCTTGAATTTGACCTTCATGATGTGATGTAACAATTCAAACTGCGTATTAAGTCAGAAATGCTAGTAAACATAAAGTCAGCAATGATAATGTAGTAAACATAGAGTCGTCTCCCAAAACTTCGCGAGTTTTTGGAGACGACTTTATGTTTACTATCATTTTGTCTGTCGTTTTTTGTGCTCTATGTTGGATATCGGCGGCGGTGGTGGTGGGGTGTGTGTGTGTGTGGGGGGGGGGCTAAGAATATTATTAGGGAAGAGTCCTTCAGGCATTGTCAGGCACTGTCTCAGGATCAGCACATCGTCGCTTCTCACTTTCTGGACTGATATCCTGGTACCAGCGAAGGTACTTGTCATATCAAAAATTCATCGACAAGATCCAACATCCAAGCAAACACCAATGACTTCTGTGACGTGAAAATGCACCCCATGTCTGAGGCGCGAACGTAATTATTTGATTGATTTCGGGACTGGGTTAGTGGAACAGCCATAGCAGCTGCTTTCTACACACAAAACAAGGTCAAGAATGCGTGTGACGTCAGCATTTTATGATGGAGCGCAGACAGCAATTAGGTGAGGTGCTTGCGATGGAATGCCCGAGGTTGCAGACGTCTCTATCCATAGTCTGGGTCTGGGCTCCTGATATTAAAAGATTGGAAGAAAAGGGGCCAGTCTCATGAGATGGGTGACGTAAGACACCTGACTTTCATGTACCGGTACACTTAAATCTGCACAGCCTTGTTAAAATTGGAAATATTTCGGCAGATATAAGGAATACTTCACATGAATTTCTGTCCAATGGAATGTCTTTTAGTAGATATTATCTAATACTTTCAGGTGAAGCCTGTTTACCAATTCTGCGTCAGCTACCGTCATCAGGATACGAGAGATGTGGTGATTATTTTGAACCCCCATGACAACACCAGTGGAAAGGATGTTCAGTAGGCTACCGGTACGCGACATTCACTCCACACTGACGTCATCAACCAACCACATTGTGGGCAAAGAAAATAAGCTTTTATGACTATATTTTTCTTTGCATTAGAACAAATGTTGAAATGCAAACGTGGATAAAATAACGATACTTCCATTACAAAAGCAGGCTGGGAGAACAATCTCGCACCTGTTAATTTGAACTTTTTCGTGGCTTTTTCTATCAACAGATGCAGCAAAGTGGAATGTTACAAGTTTTTTACGGCCATGGATACTATGGCAGACATCAGATCATTATCATATAGAGGAGACACAACCATGCCAGAGTGGCTTCAGTCTCCAGTTACAACCCGAGTTTTAGTGTGCAACAAATTATTGGTTTCTTTCCCACTGCCTATTATATCCTCTTGCAACAGTATGTCTCTGTGTTGCCTTTGCAGAGTCAGGAAGTGACAATATAATCTTGCAAACACATATATTTTTCAATATTTCAAATGTAAAGATTAAACATCGGAGGCAAGCGAAAGGCAAGACAGCTTCTACCAGAGAAAAAGTCCTTTTCCAATTGTACGTGTGTATGCAGGAAGTCGAAGATGAGAAGAAGGACAGGTCCAGCGGGGTCCAGATAGCAATGATTCCACTTCAGCTCCACGTCCTTGTACAAATATTCCAAGAAATTGTCTTCAACACGCCTTGACCTTGTTTGACAGCAACCTGGAATTTATCAAGAATGGGACCAAAGAATGTGGTCCATATGTTCCAGAGACTTGTGTCCTACATATAACAAAGAGACAGGAAGTGAATGCACCCGGCAGACGCACAGCCTGAGTTCGTTTCTTTTCAAGTCTGCCTAAGTTGCAGGTACATTTTTTGACAAGGCCATGCGTTATTGCATTAGGAACTCTGCCTACTAAAAATCTGATGGCCTCTGTCTCAAGTCTGTTTTTAAATAGTATGACGTGGGTGGAGGTAACCTGGTAGGTGCTTCATGAATGGCACTGATGGATCCGGAGTTTCTTATGAATGAAATCTAGATGTGTATGAATCATTTTGCAAAGAATGTTGGTTTTCATTGATAAGGTCAGACAGCACCTACGGATATTGAGAATTTTCAATTGACCCAAGAAAAGATGGATTTTATCGAGTCAGAAGTTGTACTCAAGCAATTCAAGAAGCTTGCTGTGGAAAGCAAACAACCAAATCACAACCAATAGCCTAAAAAAGTGGATCATTCTTTAGAAACAGGATTTTAAGCAGCAGTCTTCAACTTTGACATAAATGGATGGAAAGAACGTTACTTCGAGACATCATTTATTATCTAAAAAATGTTTTTCCAGAATCCTCATTTATACATCTTTCTTGTTCTTGTCAACTTCCTGGTTACAGAATGAAGAAATTCTATTGAGTTATGATCTCATTTTGTCCTACGTGGAATCAGTGGTCATCAGTTTTTTTCTCTCTGAAGAAACACTAAGAATATTACAAAGTAACTGGCCTGTATTTGTTTCCAGCACTGAACTCAGGATGGATGCCCGGCTGCATGACATCCTTATTGGCCTGCATCATATCCTTTGATGATAATATTCACATGTCATGAAACTTCTGAGAAATTGTATGGAACAGACAGGATAGACTACATTGAAAGTTACACCCAAGAAAACACCGGGGTGGAACGTTGAGGGGGAGGAGCATTTCACAGCACCAGGATGTTTCTTTTTCTGTCCTTCTGAATAATTTAGGGACAGGAATTGAAAATGTCCAATGCTGCATCATGCACATTCATTTCATTCCTTTCATTTGGATTTAAAATTTTAATTTTAAATTTAGTATTCATCGACTTCTTCATACACAGTCACCGTTAGTTCCTAACCTATCATCAGCTACATCGTCGTCCAATGCACCATTTTCACACCATATGTAAGAAGTTTTGCATCTTGCATCAGCTTCCATCTCCCATCCATGCTACCTTAGCGTCCCAGAGCAGCAACAGACTCCCATCTAACCTTGACAGCGCTCCAGACACCTCTACAATCGATCCAGCCCCCACTTGCCCTAGTTCTCATTCACGATAATTCTATGAATGGCTGCCGCTTGGTCTGACATGCTGTTGGCCGACACCCGCTCCTGTCAACAAATGTCTGATGTACATTCAAATGAGTTTCGGTTTATATTCATATAAGTCATATCTTTGAATGGTTTGAAGCTCATTACTCAATAATAAGGGTATGAGCTGTGTGTGCCATATGGTTTGATTACTATAGTTTGACACTGTGTGCGCTGGTCCAGCAACTGTGGCAGTCTTTGAACCCACAGCAAAGTTCACGGTTCGTGTGTTTAAGTGCCATATTGCATGATATTTGAAATCACAGAAGGCACCACAACCCTGATGCTTTCAACAGACGATATGAACGAGGAATGTGTTATCCACGTCTCATTCCTAAGACAATCCAATGGAGCTCAAAGACCCAACCCAAATCAAATGGTTGATGTCTAGACGGGATGGAACTCTGAAGAATACCACCAACCCTGGTGGAAAAGAGAGGAACCATGCAATATCTGCAGCAGACAGACGACCCAGCTGCTCTGTACTTGAATGACCTCCAGCCAAAAAATAAAAAAATGCCACTGATGACGCTCATACGTGCCAAAGTTTATTGCAGCGATGAATGTATACCTTGTACTTTTGATGTCATACCAAGTTGGTTGCTAAACTAGCAACTAGGGGATGAAACCACTATAGGCCTACTATACTAGCACCTAGGGCTAGGGCTCTAATGCAGTTGTGGCTGGTGTACATGGAAATTATACTGGTGTAATTTCCATGCAAACCAGCAGCCACACTTATTTTTCCATTATTAAAAATGCCAGGTGGTATTATGATAATGCTTTGATCAGGACTGTGAACAAGAGACCTGTTTGCCAGAATATCTCAACTGCGTAGCCCATACATGCTATTATGGAAAATTGTCACGAGTAGTACCCGCCCAGATATGAACATCTCCAATTCACCCTGGGAAACGGCATTCAATGAAAACAGATCGAACAGGGAACCTATTTCTCTACTTATTATCTTCTGCAAGATTTTGTATTCTGTAAAAAAACAATTCAAAGAAGAAACTATGCAGGCCAGCTGACAAGTACGAGGCCAATGCCTGGCATATGAGAATGAGGTCTTTGACAAACTGGTTCATGGGTGCACTGTGAAGTTGGTTGTACGACTGCAAATCACAAGAGGGTCAGACTGATTGAGGGCCCCAAAGGTCACTAAGAAATAAAATCTAATGACAACATACGCACAACCATGGATATGGACCAATGACAAACAGTTTCAAGGATACATTAAATTTGGCGGGAATTACTTCAAAAATAGAACTGGCATCAAAATCATGCCACCCACAATGGCAACAATATCGTTGCAGATCACAATAATTCTGGCGGGAGAAATACAAAACATAATAGGGTGCCTGAGGACTCTTTCAAGGTTACCTCACATGCAAGTAGATGAAAACAACTGCAGTGTTCTACAGTGGCCAATATGGGATATGTGATTTTTTTACATTTTTTTTCTTCAGTTTTCCTTATCACTTTTTCAAGATGATATTTCTTCCGAGAAAATAATTTTTTCCGCGATATTACATTATTTTCTCCGTGAAAACTTGTAATTTTTTTTCGCGAGAACAAATTGTTTTTTCCACCGAAATACATTATATATAATTTTTTCCAGCGGAAAAAAATTGTGTACAATTTATTTATACGCGAAGAAAATATATTTCCGCAGAAAAATTATCATATACAAGCTATTTCCACGGAAAAAAATATCACCTTGAAAAAGTGATAACGCAAGCAATAAATAAGCGATGTTGTTTTTTTCATAACAAAAAGTGAAAAAAAATCGCATATCCCTTATCGGTCACCTATAGATCACTGATTCGTCTTCACTTTTCTGAGTGCACAGAGGTTGCTGGTTTAATCACTCACTGGTCAGTGAACCTGATTCCTGAATCAATGTTGTCCACCTGTTAGTGTCACCGTTCTCAACATCTGACCTGACCCAAGGGCACACAAGTAGCAATGTTTCAATGGACGATGAGGGCGTATGAACAATTTTGGACTAATGAGACTGGAAAACAGCTGGGAGTGCCTACTCCAGCCAGTTGAAAGTATCAAATTTCCCCCTTTCGAACAAAGGCTGACCGTGTTCAGGTCATCAATAATCGACCCCTACATGTATCTTGTGGATGAGGAAGAACTCAGGAGTAGGAGGGGATATTTGGTGCAATAATTTTACATACAATAAGGGCAAAATGTATTCGATGTTTGAAATGTTACAAGTAGGTTATTTGACAATTCATTTTTAGAACATTTTACGCTATAGGGGTTTTACGGAGAAAATCATCGTCTAAAGGACATGTGACCTCTGAATCACCATTGGTCATACAATCTCTGCAGTAATTATCTGGCTTAATTAATTGCACCCATTCACCTTCAATCATTAGTGATATATTGCTTGTTTCATTGACTAAATATCTGATATCACACAACACAGGATAGATTTCTTGGAAATGGACCCGACTCTCTTGACGGTGACAAAGCACACCTTTGTGTGACCAGTCATTCCTGTTCTGGTCCATGCTTTGCTGTATTGATAAATCACACCCCTACATGCCCTACCTGTATAAAGCCAATAGTAAACTCAAGTTGAGAGGAGATCATAATCTGCAGACATGTCCGTCTGTGTTCTTTCTGAAGGATTCGTTCATTAGGTGCAGGTATTCTACAGGGTGGGCAGAGAAAGTGTCCCTCGAACAACAGCATTTCTATTGTTTCTCTATTGTTCGAAGAACACTTTCTCTCGCCCACCCTGTAGCATTATCTTGACTGGGATGTTCGAACACTTTCTCTCGCCCACCCTGTAGCATTATCTTGACTGGGATGAAATCATAGTCATGCATTTCAGTCTGTCATTGCCAGGATCAGCCTATCATAGACAATCCTGACATATTAATGGGGTGAAAATGGCACGAAGCTGTGTCTTCCAATCTATACTTCGCATCTGTTCCCCATTCCCAACATCCTGTGACCGTGTGGGGGCGGAAACAGTGGACGCAGTGACCACCAACACATCATACAATCATTCATTAAGCGTGTGTCCATCCTGGCGTCCAACATTGTCGCATAATGCTTTCGTAAACATCTGCTTAATTTTTGCATCAGATTTCCGGATATCATGGGGAGCGAAGGAAGTTCATCTCTGATGAAGTTCAAGCAGGTCATCAACTGAGTGGTATGCATAGAGATTGCTCTGACCAAAAATAGATAAAGACCGTTGTCTTTATCTATTTTTGCTCTGACCCATAGTGGTGGAACCTAAAACAAAAGATGTATTGTAGTGTTCAACGAAATTGCACCTGTAGTACACTGCTTCTTCAGAATTGGGTTCTTCCGCCAATTTTGCAATTTTCTCCAAGGAAAACAATAAAAAA
Organism: Notospermus geniculatus; assembly: GCA_002633025.1. NCBI lineage: Eukaryota > Metazoa > Nemertea > Pilidiophora > Heteronemertea > Lineidae > Notospermus > Notospermus geniculatus. Next base: position 301,429 of record NMRB01000104.1, read on the forward strand.
ACAGGTGTAACATGTTGATCAGCTCAGAATACGATGGTAAAAATTATCTGCTCCACAAATCAGTTGTTTGCCACCCCGGGAATCACAAAAGAGGTATGATTAGCCGAATATGACATCATATTTCTGCAATGGCCGTGAATGGACATTGACAATATGGCGCCCTAAGTCCTGCTATCTAATGAGATGTAGGGCTCGGCGGAAAATTGCAAAAAAGAACCAATTGTGTGGCATTAATAATTGCCCGTCCTTGAACAGGCGGCAATATCATTCATAAGATTTCTATAGCATGTATTCGCATTGGAAAGAAAACTAATAAAACTGAGATTTATATTTTTTTATTTGGTACTGCATGACTCATAATTGCATCAAAATTATATCATTCCTTTCTAGAGGATTTGATGAGGTTGTGCCTCATTCACACTGCACTGGCATAATAATACCCAGGGGCATTTTCTTTGAAGCCATGCACCTGGGACTATGTTGGCAGGAAAGAGGAATTGATAATACAATAGGCGTTATATTCCCAATCACAGAGGATCACCGTTCAATGCACTTCGCAAATTAAAGTATTTTCTGAAGCACCTCTAGAAACAGAGGCAGAACTAAATACAACTTATTCCACAGATTTAAAGCCTCGTTTATGTCGCCCTTACGTACAGTCAGAACTACAGTAGTTGGCAACTGATAATCGGCGCGTAGTTGGAACTAATTAGTCACAACTACACGGTGACATAAGCTCTCGGGCGTCAGCGAGTAACTGGTTGCCAACTAGTTGCAAACTAAAAATATCCAGATCCTGAACGTCGCACATCTTCAACTTACTTAAAATCAAAAGAAATCTGTGTCGACATAAGCACTCAAAAGACGGCGATAAACTAGTTCCAGGTAGTTGCGACCGATCGGTATTTTTCTAGTCGGTGGCGACATAAGTTATCAGTTGCAACTAGTTGATGCTATTTCTATCACAGCGTAGGGCGACATAACCGAGGCTTTAGCTTCTGAGTTTTATGATTTTACCACTTTCAACCATACATACCTTGGAGGAATTATATTGAATTCCTCCAAGATGTAACCAACACTGAATTTGTCAACAAATAATGCCCAATTCAGATTATCCCATAATGAAGTGAGTATAGGCCTAGGACACAAAAACTCCCCAACCATGTCAATGCTTCAGAAGTGCCAGACCATGAAAAAATCATCATTGTAATGTTAAACAAATTGATATTTTGAAATCTAAACCATGACCACAAAATCAATGCCAGACTGTCCATGAAAAAAATCAAAATACATTGTACAGGTGTTAATAGAGCTGATATGCTTAAATTACGAATCAGAAGTGGAGATCAGTTTGCACACTTGTTGTTAATGTTCAGCTGACTTTAGGGTGAATCACCGGCAGATCAAACACCCCAGAACTCTGAATGCTTACAGTAATGTACAGTATCGTTGGGTTCATCATAAGAAGGTGCCAATAAAAACATAGAAACTAACCAAAAGTTGAATTGATCAGAATTTGTCAATCTAGATAACACAGTCACTTGAAAGATTGTCACTGGTCATGAAGAAATAATACAGCTAGATACTTATCACTTGGAGTCTTGAAACACCCTGAGCTCCGAGACTGAGAATACATAAAATAAAGACATGAAATATCGTGTGGATAATGAGGGAGTGGTATTGACCACACCCTCCTTCCAAGAATCGACAGATGTAACCACAACAGCAGCATGTCGACTGTAGGCGTAGAACGGTTTAACTCATTGAAGGATGGTACACACATTTCAGTGTATAAACAAGAGGTTCAAGTGCCTGGCACTCAGCTGATGGTGAAAGGTGCAAAAATTTCTCGTTCATAAAAAAGTAGGTAAAATCTTGCAAATTTTTCATCTTAGCTCAAAGTTTCCAGAAGTTAGCCGAGCCTTAGCTACTCAAGCCTTCCTGAACAAATTCTACAAAACATGAAGAAGGGACCATATCTCCCGCTAACGGGACAATAGCTGACATCTAAAAAAGGTCATTGCAGAAAGAAGGCAGCCCCTGCACACCACACCAACCCGTCATCCACATTGGCAAAAAAGGAAACCATTGCACGCTGCCAGCAGTCAGTGTGTCGGATATCCTTTATTATGCCAAATATGAAACCTTAACTTGTAATCGGATCGGCCAGACCGCCCCAATCAATTGATTTGCGGATGTCGTTCTGACAGAAATTGGAGAAAGTGTGCCAAAATCTATTTCTCAGTGACTAGTAACGTAGTTTTGTGTAGGAGTGGATTCACCTGCAACTGCCTAGAGCATCAACAATGACAGATTAATCTCCTCATCTTCCGAAGTGTTATGATTGATCTTCACACATGCCCCCCCCCCCCACCCACGGTCAAATTTCCGAGTTCAACAAGTGGAACAAATCATGATGGCACGTCCTTCAACAGCATCATGATGGAACAGGATCATCTAATGATGCACCAATGATCTTACAGGTTTTTCTCTTCATAAGTAATGATGCTTCACTTATGCCACAAAACCAGGACTATGAGCCTTCTCCCTGCAGATTAAGTTGATTTGTGCATAATATTTATGGATGCTGACTTCAAATAATTGAAAATAATTCCCAGACTTGTAAATCACCATATATTCCAATACTCATTATACAAATGTATGAACCAGATGTGAAATATGAGCATATGGTGTTGGAAAATGTGAGAATAACAACATAAATGAGGCTCACTTGCGTGGCAGATGTCACTTGGGAACAAGTGCAAACACATAAAGTAAAATTCAAGAGCAGGGTAATTGCTCCATATTTCAAGAGTGGACTAGACACGTATCAGGTTTCCCAATCACAGGTTGGTTAGACAGATTTTTACTCATCAGATATCTGTCATGATGTGCCGCCGGTGGCACCTGTCAGAGAGATCGATTTTTCACTGAAAATATTTTTGGTAGCATGGCCAAATCTCTTTATCTGCATGGTAGCTACATTTTTCTCTCTGAAATATAGAGTTCCCAAGCAATGAAACAGCATGATAATACCACAGCAAGGGTAAGGGCAGGACAAGAGACAAAATGTACAGTACAGTACATAACATGGAACAGACACTGAGTTGTTTCTAGAAAGGAAGAGAATTGTTTTCCGACCCTTGTTGGCAATAAAGTCCCTCATTAGGATTGGATCATGGAATAAAAAAAGAGAGACAATGTTACTCATTCAGCCTACTGCTGAAGGTAAAATGACAGCAGAAACTTCGACTACAGAGGAGAGACAGTCACTCATTTAGCCTTCATATTGCTGAAAGTGAAAAGACAGCAGAAACTTCGACTACTACCGAGGAGAGCCAGTCACTGACTCATTTAGCCTCATATTGCCGATGAAATGACAGCAGAAACATCGACTACAGAGGAGAGCCAACCTTCTGTTTGGGAAGTGAAAACTGAAAACAATGCCACAGATTTTGAAGAGAGTCAGTCCATCTTGCTGCCAGTACATCCACTCATGTCACTCTGAAATCGCCTGCCGAAATACCAGAAAATCCCAAATCGTGTCGTGTTAGTCCTTTGTTCAACAACACTCAAATATCCTTGCTCTTCCTTATGTATGTTCTCAGACCCTCCTGGGCCATTTTCATTTTCGAAATGGACTGATCACAAGTAGGCGATGGAAATGTATAGGGCATATTGCATCAGCCATCATGAACCCAGAGCGTGAAACATTTATCTTTTCTGTCAAAGCAACAGGTGACAACAAACCATCATCACTTTTGACGGGATGATGTTTAGTTTCTGATACAGAGATTTCTGAGGAGAATTCCTACCAATGTTGCACGAGACCATTAAACAGTGGGGTCCAGTATTCTCAGCAATGTTTTATTGCGATTTTCCCAGAGTGTATTTTTGGGACTTATTTCACTGGATATAAAATAATTTGAAACATGTATTTTGTAAAGATTTTGACAGAACATGTTATGTATACAATAGATACCTCTACATTTGCCCCTTGACTGTAAGCAAATGAACAAAGCTTGAGAGATAATACAAGTTACAACCATTGGGGCAATGGTATCCTGTTGGTCAAAATGACTATTCAAGTTAGGCTGAACTGATAATGCACCACTGCGGGTAATATCACTGAGTGATCTGATCCCAAAGCCATCTATCAAGGTTGGATGCCTACCTGAATAATTCAATGTCCTGATTTTAGGAACATCCTGATGGCTTAGTTGATTAATCTTGAAACAAGGGTATTGAAACAATGTGCTTTTGCATCTGAATGAGCTGAAATTCAAGGTCTAATGCATTATGCAGATTGATACCTACTTCAATAATGGTAATACACATTATGACATCATTGTGGTACAGAACTGACAAATGTATTCTGAAAGCAAAAAGCGGCGATAGCATTTGGCACTGAGTCAAAAACCAGATATGTCATGATGATTATGCAAGTCCCTGATTGCATTGATAATCACTGCATCAAAACAATGCACTTCTCCTGACGACGTACAGAAACATGTATAAATTTGTCCCCCACATGCTGATCATGGGGTCTGTGAAACAAAGTCACCAGATCATATGCCCATGTAATAATTATAGCCCAAACAAAATTCACCTTTGGCGCTTTGATAAGATTTTGTCACTCTAATGAATCACCCTGGCTTATATCATGTAGGCCTATCTTCGAGCCTTTAATAGTACAATATTATTATGAAAGGCCAGCTGACGTGACAGGCAGTGCCAACTGGTCTTTTGTGTCATTTGGACAACTTCTGAACTTATATATATGCCTAAAAATACCCCAGCGGGACATTCCCACTCGTCAATGGACTTGACGTCAACCAGATTTAGATAACGGTAAGTCATTAAATAAATGTAAGTTTGTTTGTAAGGGATTAGCATTCCTGGCATTTGTGGCCTGATCGTGTGTGACTTGCGATTTACCTAAGCTTGAATTTGACCTTCATGATGTGATGTAACAATTCAAACTGCGTATTAAGTCAGCAATGCTAGTAAACATAAAGTCAGCAATGATAATGTAGTAAACATACATGTAGAGTCGTCTCCCAAAACTTCGCGAGTTTTTGGAGACGACTTTATGTTTACTATCATTTTGTCTGTCGTTTTTTGTGCTCTATGTTGGATATCTAGTAAGTCAGCAAAGCGGTGAACAATAAATACTTTTAGTATTCTGTGCCGCAGCCCTAATGCACAGCACTTCATCAGAACAAACACAGGAGAAAATGGCGCAAAGAATCGCAAGAAAATCGCAATGATGAGAATTTCCTCAGCACTTCTCGTACCTTCGATTTGCATATTTTTCAACAGAGAAAGGATGACCTTTACTAGATTAGAATTTATTTCAAGCAACTGTTTGTCCAGTACATGAATATAGAGTAATAAAGACTTGTTTAGTAATGGAAGATGTGATGTAAGGGACACAATGAGTATGAGCGACAATTCTCTTTATGTTATGTATGTCAGATGTCACAGCAGTACACTGAATAGGTACCAAATGAAAAAAGACAATGGGCAGTAATGAAGCAGGTTGTGTCCAAGGGAATAAAAAACAAAAGTGAAAAGAGAAGTGAATAGTAAATGATAAAGCAGCAACTCGGACACCATATTGCTAAGAAAGATGTGTAAAAACGGTAGCACACAGAGACAGAAGAAAGGTGTACACTGCCCTTGATGGATTATATAATTGTGTAAGAAATGGATATGTTTATTGTTCAAGTTGTCCAGGGTAGGTTAACCCTAAGATTTTCCCATCTACTTTTTTCGTAAAGTTACCACCAGTGCTCTCGCCCTCAGTGCCACAAATTGCATAATTCCACCAAGTTTTTCCTCTAGGAATACAGAGGTTACACAAGGTTCACTCAATGGGTATTGTCAATAAGCTGATGAATCAATCACATCCAGTGATGACACCCCAGTCTCTTAATAATAATCATCATAGTATTATGGGGTAATCAAGGACGTGATATCCACGTGACATCCACTGTAATTGCCTTTCATATTCGTCATTGTGACTGCTTTGCAATGAAGGTTACTATCAAATTTATTTATGACTGCTCAAACAACAGCTTTTATATCATATACAGAGGAAATAATGGAGGTAAAGACAATTAGAAACTGGCCAATTGTATAAATCAACTGAATCCCCTGTCAATTTCTGGACACTAAATCCACCACAATTATGATTGACCCCAACTTGAACTTTGCAGCTTTCACCGCATATAACCTGCAGCCTCATTTTCATTTGGCGAGATCCTGCATGCGAGGCAATCATCAAGACCTAATGAAAGGAAGTCTAATTCCGAGGTCGTGCATATGAAGGACAATTTCCTCCCTTCTTTTGTAGAGAACAGCTTTTTTCCCTGGTTTCCTGGCTGAGGGATATTTTGTTACTCATACTGGAGTGATTGATGCAGGCATGTTATTATGAAAGATTTCTGTCGTTGCTGGGTGAAAAACTTCCTGAGATTTTAGCAAGCAGTTACAAGTAGAAGACTCTACAATGAAGCGTGTTTGTTGTGGTAACAGCCATTAGTATAACAGGGTTAATTCGATTGCGACATGGAAATGAATCTCAGTGGAAAACATCTCATCCAAGTACATGCATGATAAAGGTTCAGAAAGACGAGACTGCCATTGCTGAACTTTGGAATCAAATTCACCAAAGCATCTTTAACAAAGAATGAACTCAAAAGATACACCTTCGTGAAAGGAATCTGACCAAATATGGCATTTCCTTCACCTGAAATTTCAGCCATATAAAGCATTGATCTTCAGCCAACAGAAAGATCGGTAAATC
>NMRB01000104.1:308289-349244 GCA_002633025.1 Notospermus geniculatus
GGGACACCCTAATTCAAGATCCAAGATCCGAGATCCAAGATCCAAGACCGAATTTCAAGATCCAAGACCAAAGGCGAACTCTGATGGTATTTCGACCCCATTCTGTTTATTACTGTCACCAAGCGGCACACTTTTCCAGCGGAGTGTCATATATGTTAGTTAATATTGCTGCCAAGAGAATAGACAAGGTCGCAGGCCTGATGGTGTTCCCTTCACTTGTATGAAACAACACAGTGCACACAGTAACCTCAAAACCTTGGAACTACCCATTGAAACGACCCAAATTGAAACCAGCCATATTAAATATTGAAAGTGTCCAAAGGTTTAACAGAGGTCGTCAACTTCGGGGAAATTCAATGTTTTGAGGTTACCGAGTATTACATGGAGGAAAGCCTGAGGAGACTATAGCCGTGGTTACACCTGTCTGAAAAAGCCCGGACTTTTTGAAGCCCGGGTCTGAAATAAGCCCGGGCTTTTTGAGAATGTATGCGGCATGTATGGGACGAAAAGCCCGGGCTTTATTTAGACCCGGCGATTCACAGGTGTGAACGCAAAAAGCCCGGGCTGAGCCCGGGCTCAACCCGGACTTTTATGTAGTGTAACCTAGGTAACATATTCAAGCCAATGTCAAGTGCCCACTTCATCCTTTCATGGGGAGGGGGTCAGGGTAAAGATGAAGTCAATTCGTCTTTTTTGCAATCTCAAAATGTAATTTTGAGATGGCCCCTAAACGAGGCTACCTGATTGATGGGAGGACAATCTGATGCATACATAGGCCTATGCAGACACCAAGGCCTTGTACAGAGCATAGCAAATAGCATCTCGAGGCCTATCTATAATATTGTCATGTCACTTTGGTTCACACACTGCAGCCCAGATAAACATTAGGCCTCGTGACAAATGGGATCATAAATCACGCCTGAGGTAGGCCTATTACCCTTAGTACATGTACCTAATTGGTAGGCCTACCAACCATTTTCACTGTCGACTTAAGAAGATGGGGTGGGTTTTGGATCTTGAAATTGGGTCTTGGATCTTGGATCTTGGATCTTGAATTAGGGTGTCCCGTTTGAAGCGTGTTTGTTGTGGTAACAGCCATTAGTATAACAGGGTTAATTCGATTGCGACATGGAAATGAATCTCAGTGGAAAACATCTCATCCAAGTACATGCATGATAAAGGTTCAGAAAGACGAGACTGCCATTGCTGAACTTTGGAATAAAATTCACCAAAGCATCTTTAACAAAGAATGAACTCAAAAGATACACCTTCGTGAAAGGAATCTGACCAAATATGGCATTTCCTTCACCTGAAATTTCAGCCATATAAAGCATTGATCTTCAGCCAACAGACAGATCGGTAAATCTTTAAAGTCATCCAATAAAATGAGGAAAAAATAAAGTAAGAACATAAGCTTTAAACGTTAAACAAATGATTTATGCATAAAAAAATAATTATTTTGGAGGCACCGGCCCTATGCAAAACTTCTTTAAAACTTCCATCAAGTATGACTAATTCAAAAGAGCATTTAAAGTCTTCAAGCTAACATGTTTGTCCTTGGATTCCAAAATTTAGTACCATGAGACCTCACGTTTCACTTTGATTTTCACTAAGATATCAAATTGCCATTGTCAGACAGAGAATTCAATGACCTTGGGCTTCTCCACATCTTTGACTTCAAGAAATGAAATTAGCTAAGGTTTTTCCATCAGGAATATAACATCACGAAACGGACCTGATTTTCCCCTTTGAGACTAACCATAAAAGATTTGCAGGGTCTACCAAGGATAAGTGACCACTCAGGGGACCTTTGGTTCAGACAATCTTTTAAACCTTTGTGTCTGGGAATCGGCGGTTTCTTTCCCACATTTTTCAAACTGCTTTCAGTTTCATCCCATCGAGACACTGACTTTGACAACCGCAGCACAGTGTGCCTCAGCACAAAACAGAACTCCCCAAATTCTGACTTAAAGACCAAGTTGTATCTCAAAATTGACTACAAGGATTACTGCCGAAGTGAATAGAATACACAAATACACATATTTTGCTTTTTGTTTCATCAAATTCGGATGAGTATATTTGGAAGATATCGCGGGATGTGTGAAAACAACCGGTGCTTGTGCAAATGTTGTACAGTAAGAAACTAGCCAGAGTCGAAAATGCTAATTTATGCGTGATGTCATTGCAGAGAAAAATGAAATCAAAACTGAGGCATCCAATGGGGAAATAAAGTTCATTTTCATTTACATATTTACTAATAGACAAATTTCTGACTTTATTCGTTCACATGAACAGTTGCGCAAGTCCGTAACAGCACTTGAGTGCATGCTCATTATGCAAATTCCTGCAATGACGTCATCAAATTACATGTAGGCCCAAATCGTCCTGTGACCAAATCCATTAAATATGTTATAACTTTTTAACCAGTTGGGACTTTTCAATGAAACAAAAAGCATCTTGATCAGCATTATATCCCCTAAAATTTCAAGAGTTGTAAACCAAATATCACTTTTATAAATTACGATAAAGTAGTCTGCAACACAATTTTATGTCGATTAAAGTTCTACACTTTGAACTATTGTTCCTCTGCCACAGATACACTCAATGATTGCATTATGACAAGAGCAGCTTTGAGCAGTAACAAAATGAAAATCCTGTCTGCATCAGTAATGAATCTCATAAGACAACCCTAACTCCTACCACCACATGAGGCCCCGGAAGTTGCCTGTTTTAACACATCACAGCAATGAAGTTCACAGAGAGGACACAGAATTATGTCGCGTTGCCAACTGCCAAGGATTACTAAGGACACCGCAGACACATCAGTCATAATAATCACGAGTTGCGTTATCATCAAAGTAACTTAATTAGACGACGGGTGATTGAATAACATTTGAAGCAAATGGTTGGGTGTGGCTCACTTAGATTTCATGTGACCCAGACTTAAGATGTCTGGATTTGTCACATTTTCTCAGGTACTCAAGATAATCAAAGTAATTTAATCAAGAATTCATGTTTAGCATGTATGCATGGAGGAACACAGCTCCTGAAATATTAAAAACTTACATTGTGTGTTGGATATTTCCAATCACACTCGATGCATTAAATTATGAGGGGAAGGCAATCAGTGCACATTTTGTGAAACACTTCTCTTGCGAATTACCACATATATTGAGTGACTATAAAGGAACACAAGTCATAAAAAAGTCTGTGAACTTGTCAATGAGCATCAACAATCTTTTTCACTGAATGAATTTATAGGAACAGACAAATTGTGCAGGAGAAGTGACTCTTTCAAAGCAGAGTGTGTGACAGGTGCAAAATCAGTGGTTAAATTCTGCACCAAATGAGGCAGTCAAACTCGTAAAATACATCTGTCTAATTGTAAAAGCATATTAACGTGACTCAGATGTTTTAAGCTAATTACTGTGATTACAGAATCTTTTTCTATGAGGTAATCATCATTAAACTTTAACAAAGTGTAATCCATGGAATTGGGATGAGTTTTTTTCACGAGGAAACAGCTATCAGCTCGATTGCTGAGGAACTTAACATCATTCCCGGGAGTGGGTAAAGTTTACAGAAACTTTTAAGAGAACCTCTAGTGATCAGTTGCTAATCATCAATCTGAGGAAAATAACTAAATATGCAAGTATCTCAAAATCTTTCTGAAACAGTCAGAATATTGCTGGCATATAATTCACAACAATCCTAAATGCCCCACCTAATTCGGATGGGCGGCACCAGAAGCAAATCCAAATTACGATGTTTCAACACCAACTTTATATTACCCCACCCCCACCCTTTTGTCCTGTCCTTGAACAGAAGCATCATTTTCACCCATAATCATCTGGCGTGACTACAGTAATGAAATCGCACATAAATTTCTTATAGACACCGACAACTAATTCAGTCACAAACTAAACTCCCCCATATCCTTTGGGGGACATCATGAAAATTTCAGTGACCTTGACTACCTAATTAATGATCCATAATCAATTCCACTGTCGCAGTCATTCTGTCCAAAGCCATCATATAATTGGATAAAAAACATATTATCTTAACTGATTATTGATTTTGTTATCAGCTTTGGTCCCTTCAGCACGTATTGGAGGACATTTTCTGATAGCAAATCCAAATTACGATGTTTCAACACCAACTTTATATTACCCCACCCCCACCCTTTTGCCCTGTCCTTGAACAGAAGCATCATTTTCACCCATAATCATCTGGCGTGACTACAGTAATGAAATCGCACATAAATTTCTTATAGACACAACTAATTCAGTCACAAACTAAACTCCCCCATATCCTTTGGGGGACATCATGAAAATTTCAGTGACCTTGACTACCTAATTAATGATCCATAATCAACTCCACTGTCGCAGTCATTCTGTCCAAAGCCATCCTATAATTGGATAAAAAACATATTATCTTAACTGATTATTGATTTTGTTATCAGCTTTGGTCCCTTCAGCACGTATTGGAGGACATTTTCTGACTGAGAACTGGGAATTAGATGAGGGTATGCTGCAATGACTGTATACAACTGCTGTAATATTTCTCTCGAGTGACTGCCTATCCTTAAAGTGGCTGCCTATCGTAATGCCTTTCTCATCAAGTCCTTTCCTGTTTATCACCTTCCCCAACCAAACCACCAGGAAGCCAGATTAGTGACGATGACAACATAAAAGAGAATGTGCTGAGCATTCAATATCGATCTCAGTGCAAGTGACTTTCATCTTGGTAACGTCTACAAGATTACACCTCCGAAGTGAAAAACTGCTTACACCTTGTGATGCTGTTTACATGAATTCGGTCACCTGGTGGTGAGGTCCAGAGTCTCTCATGATTGCTGAAGTCGTTTTGGCCCACAGTGATGTGGCATCCCAAGCAGAGCTGAACCAGAAGAATTGGATTATCAGCACAGAAACATCAATATCATGTTTTGAACAGCTTTGTTTGTTTGTTGTTGATATTTTGTTTAAAAGCCGTTACAACGGAATGGCTTCTATCAGCAAATTCTGACTTTGCCAATATCATGATGTTGTCTGTTTCATTCACCTCAAGATGACAAATCAATACTTTCATTGATCTGCACTAGTGAGTAATTGAGGATTTATGATTTGTAATCTCATATCCCTGATATAGTCACTCTCACACAAAATCATCCGTTTGAAGGGTACTTCATCATGCAATTCGATTTGATCCATTCAAGAGATTGATGAACTTGACCAGGAATGACCTTGATTCTTTGTGCCCTGTTCCTGATATACTAGCCCAAACTTCAAAAATGTCCAAATTTGTGAATGCCTCACCTTGTACTGCTTGGGCCGATACAGAACCGTGATTAGCCCATGCCCTAAATGCGATATTATTCCGTCCTTTGGCCCTATATTTGGCAAATGCTGTATCTGTTTGATGGGCTCAATTCTGGACGTCAGTCATCTATTCTAGTGAAGCCTTTCTTATCTGACACTTCGAGCTCCACATCAGTGAGTCCACTGCACCTCTTTCAGAAATGCCAAGCCCGACAAGGGGTCATTTCTGTTCATTCCACCTAAGTGATTAGGGGCCTGTTTCATATTAAACCAATGGTACCGTTAACCAAATGGAAAATGCATTGAATTAATAGTACCATTAGCTTAAAGTTACTTTACGAAACAGGCCCCAGGACACTATGGTTTTGAACAACATCAAACAATGATAATCAGCAATGATACTGATTGAAGTTTATAATCAGAGTCTTTTCATGTCACACATTTTTTTCAGCTTTATTTCCAGAGTATCAACAATACGTCATATCTTTGGAAATAAACTCTGAAACCATCATAGATGCAAAGCCTTCGACTATTTTCAGAACAGCGGATATACTTTACTACCTATGATTGATTAGTTATCTGCTATTTATACAATATCAAAATATCATGGTCTGTCCTTCGAAAGGGTGATCAGCCTGCGTCATCAACCGCAAATCAGAATCAGCGCAATATCTCATCTCGTCCGCCACAGGTATTGAGTCATGCTTTACGAACACCCGCTACGTCCATATCAAACCAATTACCTTACCCAAGAAGCTATTTTAAGTGTGGTTGGTAATAAAACATGAATCAGCCAGGCAACTGTCACATGGTATTGATCTGGCCTCCACCGACTCCTCCAACTACAGCGCGTGGGAGTCCATTGCGTCTTTATTGCGTGATCGAGTCAATGACGAATCCAAATGCACATTTTCTTCATCGTGACTAGAGATACACATGCAGTGGCTTCTCTGGATGGCGTTGGCCAGTGTGGGATGGATGGCACTTTTAAGAAATAGAATGGAAAGCGAGGTATCTTTTTGAAATTCCTAAACGTTTCTTTTAAGAATGCTTTTATCATTGGCAAATTCTGATGAAGTCAGTTGTTTCAGCTCGCTTATAGAGTTGTTGCATACTAATCTTGTTAGAACTGAAGGACAGCGCTTTACCAAACATAAGCCCAATGCCAGGCTAGTTTTTACTTAGTTTGTGGCCTAAATTGAAATGGATTTTGTAATGCAATGCCTAATTGTATAACCATCAGTAGTGGAGGTACACCCAAGAATCCGAAATGATATTGCAGGACTACACTAAATGCGATATTATTCCGTCCTTTGGCCCTACATTTGGCAAATGCTGTATCTGTTTGATGGGCTCAATTCTGGACATCAGTCATCTATTCCAGTGAAGCCTTTCTTATCTACACTTCGAGCTCCACAGTGAGTCCACTGCACCTCTTTCAGAAATGCCAAGCCCGACAAGGGTCATTTCTGTTCATTCCACCTAAGTGATCAGGGGCCTGTTTCATATTAATAAGCCAATGGTACCGTTAATAAGCCAATGGTACCAATGGTACCGTTAGCTTAAAGTTACTTTACGAAACAGGCCCCAGGACACTATGGTTTTGAACAACATCAAACAATGATAATCAGCAATGATACTGATTGAAGTTTATAATCAGAGACTTTTCATGTCACACATTTTTTTCAGCTTTATTTCCAGAGTATCAACAATACGTCATATCTTTGGAAATAAACTCTGAAATCATCATAGATGCAAAGCCTTCGACTATTTTCAGAACAGCGGATATACTTTACTACCTATGATTGATTAGTTATCTGCTATTTATACATCAAAATATCATGGTCTGTCCTTCGAAAGGGTGATCAGCCTGCGTCATCAACCGCAAATCAGAATCAGCGCAATATCTCATCTCGTCCGCCACAGGTATTGAGTCATGCTTTACGAACACCCGCTACGTCCATATCAAACCAATTACCTTACCCAAGAAGCTATTTTAAGTGTGGTTGGTAATAAAACATGAATCAGCCAGGCAACTGTCACATGGTATTGATCTGGCCTCCACCGACTCCTCCAACTACAGCGCGTGGGAGTCCATTGCGTCTTTATTGCGTGATCGAGTCAATGACGAATCCAAATGCACATTTTCTTCATCGTGACCAGAGATACACATGCAGTGGCTTCTCTGGATGGCGTTGGCCAGTGTGGCATGGATGGCACTTTTAAGAAATTGAATGGAAAGCGAGGTATCTTTTTGAAATTCCTAAACGTTTCTTTTAAGAATGCTTTTATCATTGGCAAATTCTGATGAAGTCAGTTGTTTCAGCTCGCTTATAGAGTTGTTGCATACTAATCTTGTTAGAACTGAAGGACAGCGCTTTACCAAACATAAGCCCAATGCCAGGCTACTTTTTACTTAGTTTGTGGCCTAAGTTGAAATGGATTTTGTAATGCAGTGCCTAATTGTATAACCATCAGTAGTGGAGGTACACCCAAGAATCCGAAATAATATTGCAGGACTACACTGTAGCTCCACGCTAATTTGGCATGCATACCCGAAGTAGTGAGGGTTTGGCATTATGAAATGTAGAGCATGAATAAATTGTATAATTCATGCTTTACATTTCATAATGCCAAACCCTCACTACTTTGGTTATGCATGCCAAATTAGCGTGGAGCTACAGTGTAGTCCTGCAATATCATTTCGGATTCTTGGGTGTACCTCCACTACTGATGGTTATACAATTAGGCATTGCATTACAAAATCCATTTCAACTTAGGCCACAAACTAAGAAAAAACTATGCAGAGCCTGGCATTGGGCTTATGTTTGGTAAAGCGCTGTCCTTCAGTTCTAACAAGATTAGTATGCAACAACTCTATAAGCGAGCTGAAGCAACTGACTTCATCAGAATTTGCCAATGATAAAAAGAATCGTTTAGGAATTTCAAAAAGATACCTCGCTTTCCATGAAGATGATGTCGTCGAACATCAATAGATGCAATATCTCAGTTTGGTTTGATAATTCTTGTTTCAAGATCTTAGAGGGTATTCTCGTGTGATTAATTACACATAGTTTACATATCACTCCTGATAGCGATGACATTTAGAGATCAACATCAAAGGTACTAAACTAATAATACCACTTTTTTTCAGATTTTGCCTTAAAATAGACGTTGGGGGTAAGAAAGTAGTTGGAAGCAAACATAGACAAGTGACGAAAGACACAACCCTAATCCATGGGTTTCAAAGGGAATCGTGATTGTTTGATATCCAATGAATTTCAAAAGACTGATATTCTTCCCAGAAGGTGACGGTCAGATATGTTGCCAATGGACAAATTACTGATAATATTGCCTATTACAGTGGCCACAACACCGCCTGAAATCGACTTGCTATCCCGACTGATAGCTCCTCTCATCCTTTCCTTCATAAGAGAAATTGGCAAAGGTTCAAGCTGGCATTGTCATGGTTAATCATTGATTTCACTTGGCCAGGAACCAAGGATCTGGGAGCACATGTCTGACTCATGCCACACGAACAGGCAACGAGATTTTTTTGTAATAAAGCTGCAAGGATACATGTAGATGTGGACTTTTTTGAGACAAATGGGCTTTGTATTCACCAGCTTTAAAATGCAAGTGTCATGGCTTCAAGAAACAAATAGGGCCGTATTCATAAAGGGTGTTTAAGACTTGAAAACGTGTAACTTAATGTATGGTGGAAGTGTGTGCATTTAGTGAAGTTATTCGCGTCTAAGTTTTCATTGCGCGATCATCACCCTTTTTGAATACGGCCCATAGTTTTTAGGTCCTCAACTTTCCTCATTGCAGGAGTGACTCTCCAGAAAATCACCTCGCAGAAGTCACATTTTTCAACATGCTTACTGGGAGTGACCGCACCTTGCACGAGGATTTAAAAAGAAGACGGAGACAATTTATTATTCACGTTCCGATATCAACCAACGTGAACGCCTCTGCACGATGCTAATATCCCGCCTTGATTGATAAAGGTGCACGAGAAATTGCGTTGACGATAAACAGTGCCATTTATCAGTCGGTGTGTAATGGGATCTTAGCAACAGTTGCCAAGGAAAACATCAACAATATTGGCAAAACATGTTTTTAATCAGCACAAATGGTTGTTTGAATGAGTTCCTAGTGCGTCATATTATGGTGTGTATTTCCTCTCTACGATAAACATAGATTTTGTCAACAGTGTTTATGTTGATCTGTCTTTCCAAAGTATACCAGGAATTTTCGGTGATTCTGGTGACATTAGCCAATGGATTGAATTGAATTGGTTTCGCCAATCTGTTAGTGAAGGCAACCTGGCCCTGATGAGATGAAAGTAAATATTGAACATCCGCATCATTCGATAACAAGGTGCAAAATAGCCGAATAATGCAACCTTATTTAGTGTTGTCAGTAGCCCTTTTTACACGGTGCTGGTTCGAGGAAACCTACCTCCACCCTCCTCGGGCGGGTTCGGTTCAGGATGGATTGATCGTTTTTACACGGTGCGGGTTACCGAACCCGCCTCGAACTAGTTCGAGGTCGGTTCGTTCAAATTCGTGCCACCAGATGGCGTGTGTCAACATTTACAGTTATCGCAAGTAAGAAATATCCCAAAAATAATCACTTAAAATCGATAAACTATGCTTCTAACAACATGAGCAGTGCTTGAGAAATCTCGTGCGTGATTTCTTCACAGGTAACTTACAGTGATGCCATTCATTTGTAGCGTGCTCAATCCCGCACGAGGCCGGTGGAGGTCGGTTCGCTTTTACACGAGAGAATAACCAGCCTGAACCTACCTCCACCTACCTCCACCTTCCCGAGACTCACGCGGCGAACTGAACTGGCCCGAGGAAGGCGGAGGTCAGTTGTTTCGCTTTTACACGGGGAAAAATAACCGAACCCTCCTCGATCTAGTCTCGATCCGGAACGCACCGGCACCGTGTAAAAAGGGCTAGTGAGTACTAAAATTTCAATTGAGTGATAAAGTGGTGATATGAATAAGATACACAAACAGATTGCAGCTCATCACTTTCTTCAGGACCAGTTGTGTACTCTGAATGACAGGTGTCAAGGGGCCCTACCCAGCTATTGTTCTCTTAATCCCAGTCCTCCTGTTTTAGCCATACCGGCTGTTCTGTTCATTGCCACGAAAAAACTTCATTCGTAAAAACCTTTTTTTTTCGATTTGAAATTCGAACACCATTTTGACACCATCAAATTTAAGGTTCTTAGCAACATTCACAAACACTGCACACGTCTTTCTATTGGATTTTTTAATTACTTTAGCCAGGGTCATTATCTGTAGCCCGATTTTTATGCGAACTATGGAGTGTATTTGGTCTGTGGTGTCTAAGGGATGTAAACGTAATGCACACTTACTGCACCATCGGCTAAAGCTATTTGTTACAGGGATTAACAGATGTAGCACGATGAAGGCTGAAGAGTGTCGGAAATAACAGGACAATCTAACCAATCTTTCCTCGACCTGAATCCCTCGACACAAATAACCCTGATTTGAAGCAGAAGCTGATCCGGATTTTTTTTAGATTACTTAGTTTACACCATCCGTCCTTCAGGACTTCAGACAGTGAAGCCACAGTCCAACTGGTGATGGCAGGGTGTGCAAGTGATGGAGCAGTGGCACAGCTATTGGCACTATAGTCTCAACATACACAGAAATTGCAAAACCGACAATTCTGGTCCTGACTGATGACAGTAGAATAAGTTAACACACCCGAACTAGGCACACTCAGCAGAATTTGTCCATCAACCCTGATATTAAACTCCACACAGACTCTACACACCGAACAAGCCAGGAAAACCTAACCACATCTGATTATTATAT
Organism: Notospermus geniculatus; assembly: GCA_002633025.1. Classification (NCBI taxonomy): domain Eukaryota; kingdom Metazoa; phylum Nemertea; class Pilidiophora; order Heteronemertea; family Lineidae; genus Notospermus; species Notospermus geniculatus. The sequence goes on from NMRB01000104.1 coordinate 319,474, forward strand.
AACTAGCAAGAACCCGTGGCAATCGGCGATTCTGAGTTTGGCCGAGGTTGGAATGCACGGCACGGCTGGAATTGGTGCAACACGGTGTGCGGTAGGGAGAATTTCGAAAGCAACCGCACAACACCGTTCAAAAGTAAAGTTGCTACCAGAACAAAGTCCTCTTTGCAAATTAAACCACCTGTTGCATCAGGAATTTCGAGGCAAAACAAAGCCTCTAAGTGTGACTTTATTGAGCCGACTTCCAGCATTATTATATAGATGGGCAATATCCCTCTATGGAAAGCCTGCCAGTGGGCTTATTTCTATGTTTGCACAGACAACAGCCACCACCTGCCTTCGAGCAGGCTGAAGAACATCACATGTCCTCAGACCGCCTCAGACGTCGATCAGGGAAACTGTTGGCAAGGGTCCAAAATTGATCACCAAGGAGTTCGATGTATTGCAATTGTCTGAAGCCAGACAAAATGTGGGAAAATGAGTGTGGTGCAGTACATAGTACCATACTCCTTTGATCCATTGATATGATCCTAGCAAATGGCCCTAACTCTAGCATTTCCTTCCCTTTGTCGCTTTCGCCCATACCCTAATTGGATAGGAGTACGTTTATATCAGTAACACTAACCCTAATCTCATTAGGTTCATTGCTTATACATCAAGAGAAAGTAACCAGATTGTGAAATACCGATTGTCCATTTGTAGCTTTGATGTCCAAAAGAAAGAGAAATGTTGTAAGTAATTTGAATATGCATTGTGTTGTGCAGAATCATTGGAAGTAACTGTTGTAACAATGCTTGAAAGGAATGCAACCGAACTCAATAGAGTAACCTGAGGGTACAACAAGGGCCTGGCCTATTTGCTAAGAATTATTGGCTTATTTTTTACTTCGTGGCAGACTGGCTCCAAAAAAAACGAAATGAACACAAAGGAAATGCATCAAATGTCCTTAATAAATATTCTTGACGAGGGATCTTTGGTTGTACATCTCACCTGGATCACTGACCCTGAATGACAATACACATGTATATGCTGCCCTTTTCCCCTGGATGGGAAATATTGTTCCTCTGTACCTTGAAATTCAGAATGTCTACTGCTCAATAGTGGGCTCAAAAATTAATTCATCACCAAAATCTTGTACAATGGCACGGCCATCTTCTGCGGCCCGAAAGAAAGCTTCCAATACCCTTGATGAACCTTTGAAGATGAGCTGGAGAAAGAGAAGCATTCAAGACCACACTTCACAAGGAAAATTAATTTCTTCAGTCATGTGAGTGACAAATGGACGTAGTTCAGTGTACAGTGTTGGCATTATGGGACCATGATGTGGTTCTTTAATAACGGCATCCTATAATGATGCAGCAGTTGTGTCTTCAGGAGTGGTCAGCGATTCTGAGCGATATGTTGCAATTATAAGGTTACAAAATTTGTCATGTCATTGCAGGAAAAGAAACCAGCAAAAAGTCCAGAATGTTTTGGCCTCTACATCAGCGAATAGGAGCAGGATTCCAGAACGACATCCCCATTCTCACTTCCACCGCACCACTCCTGTCAGAGCTCCAATCACAGCGAAGCAACTGGAAACAGCAATCAGTTCTGCCAATATTGATTTGTCCTTAAAGTGCATCTTGGGATAGTGTCAGAGCCAATTGATTATTGGAGCAGTGGGGAGGATGTCACGGTGAGGACACGTGACAAATGTACCGGGTATGCAACTGATCGACCCGCTATTGAGCTTTTCTGCCCATCCACCTGAGGACACAAGGACAAGCTGGTCATATATTCTGTAGTTGATTATTGGCAGGCAGTCAAGAGGAGGCCATGTTCAGGACATGGAAGAGTGATGTTGAACTAAGACTTTGTAGATAGGATTTAACTCAAAATGGAGTGAGATGTGAAATATGCAATCAGTTCTGTACTGCATCATGTCTTAATTGCACCAGAATGCAGGATGACACACGTACCTTTCAATACTATTAAACCAGCAATCTGAATATTTTTTCTGATCTCAGTTGCACCTCGGAGGGTCGAATTACATGTACATAATGCGAAAAAGCTCCAAACTCCATCCACACTTGGAAGACATATGCAAAGAAACTAGCAATTGGGTGCCAATTAATTCAAGAACCTTTTAATTTCACATCAAAAGATAAACTTACTTCCAGCAGTGACAATAAATTTACATACATGTATATCACATTAATATGGTTCGTAATACAACTGCACAGCCACAAACCGCTTTTTTATCATTTTTTTATTCAATTCTGCTGGCTGATCCTATGCCCATAGTTGGACATCTCCATCCCTTCACAAATGTTTGCCCAACATTACCGTATATGGCAGCAAACAATACTGTTATGAATTCTTTGCACTTATTGATGTAGCGTCGATTCCAAGTACTGCAACCTTAGCATCATTACGATGAATCGACGGGTATGAACTGTATGTATTGATTGTATTGCTGATTGATTACTTGTTCAGCTTCCGAGCGCGTGGCATTTAACCCGGGAAAAGCGCTACATTAGTTCATTCATGGAAAGACATATCCAGGGTCAATACTGCATGGTGCCCATTGAGGGGCGTGGTATCTGTTCCGCCTCCACATCGCTCTGGGGATAATCTACAGACCAGAACACCTTCCTCCCACAACACATTGATCTGATACCGTACATTAAATAAGAATGATTTTAAATATCTGTTTTACCCTAGGCAAACTTTGATCATCAATAAACCAACCTCTCTTGAAGCTCAAATTTAACAAGATACCAATCTCTTGCATCTGCGCATGAAATTTCATTCTCCTCCTTACCCAGTCCTCGGCCTTAAATCAGCTCCTTGGATCTGATTAAACCAAAAAATCCCAACCATATCCTAAATGAGAGGTTTCAATTAATGCAGATACGGTGTATCAAACAGCTTTGAATTCATATAACTATCAAAAGATAAACTTACTTCCAGCAGTGACAATAAATTTACATACATGTATATCACATTAATATGGTTCGTAATACAACTGCACAGCCTCAAACCGCTTTTTTGTCATTTTTTTATTCAATTCTGCTGGCTGATCCTATGCCCATAGTTGGACATCTCCATCCCTCCACAATTGTTTGCCCAACATTACCTTATATGGCAGCAAACAATACTGTTATGAATTCTTTGCACTTATTGATGTAGCGCCGATTCCAAGTACTGCAACCTAGCATCATTACGATGAATCGACGGGTATGAATCAATCCCTGCATGTACATGTATTGATTGTATTGCTGATTGATTACTTGTTCAGCTTCCGAGCGCGTGGCATTTAACCTGGGAAAAGCGCTACATTAGTTCATTCATGGAAAGACATCCAGGGTCAATACTGCATGGTTCCCATTGAGGGGCGTGGTATCTGTTCCGCCTCCACATCGCTCTGGGGATAATCTACAGACCAGAACACCTTCCTCCCACAACACATTGATCTGATACATTAAATAAGAATGATTTTAAATATCTGTTTTACCCTGGGCAAACTTTGATCATCAATAAACAAACCTCTCTTGAAGCTCAAATTTAAGAAGATACCAATCTCTTGCATCTGCGCATGAAATTTCATTCTTCTTACCCAGGACTCGGCCTTAAATCACCTCCTTGGAACTGATTAAACCAAAAAATCCCAACCATATCCTAAATGAGAGGTTTCAATTAATGCAGATACGGTGTATCAAACAGCTTTGAATTCATATAACTTGATCAAATTTTTCATTGATTAGTGATATCCAATAAAATCAAAGGTATCTGGTGACAAGGACTAAGCTATTTCTGTTTTGCGATATGATTTCCGGTAGCAAGGTTACATGTTCTTTCCTGCACACCCACTCCTTTTGGTATGAGACGTTTAATCATTCTAAGTATTCGCTTCATTTTAATGAGTTTAGACGCGGGATAAACATTGGAGACCTTGATTGTAAGGCGCTGGGGACGGGGTCTTGCTTGAAGTCACTGTGGGGGTTACGTAAACAGGCAATGCGAAGGATCTTTAAAACACAAAGACTCAGTTGAGCACATTAGCTATACATGTATTTCAGGTACAGTGCATGGGCAACCAACTTCACAGGATTATCCTGGAGTCATGTGGTGGAAGGATTACCATGCAACCTCAGCCATGTCAGCACACTGTCCAAGGCCGAAGTAGATATCATTTCTGGACTGAGCATGATCTTTGCCAGAAACCCTCGAGATCTTTTGGGCAAACATTTAGGGACGTCCTAGAAGCAAAGAAACGAGCAAATCCAAAATGTGATATTCATATCTATATATTACACTATATACACGGTACAAACGTCAGTTCCGTGTATATAGTGTAATATATAGATATGAATATCACATTTTGGATTTGCTCGTTTCTTTGGTTCTATAAATGTACCTCGCTACCAAAACGTCCTAGAAGCTTCCTTAACTCTTACGTTTACCTTTAGCTGTTGTTTTGCACGGCAGAATACAAAACTTAAAGTGGACCTCAGAGTTACAAGGCCCGTATTCTAGAAGTCTCCTCAACTCTAAGCTTTTGTATTCTACCCTGCAAACAATAGCTAAAGGAAAACCTTAGAGTTAAGGAAGCTTCTAGAATACGGCCCTATAGGCCTACATGTATTTCTTGGGCTCAAGATCACTAACCATTCGAAGTATCACATGTAGCCCTAAGCACTGGGAAAGCCAAGAGGCCTCTTATTTGGTAGTAATATGCGAATAAAAGTTGTACAATGCATGACACCAGAATCAATACTGAACCACTGACTTCAACAGCTCGTCAAGGAATTCACTCTTATTCAATTTACTGGTCTAAATTAAGAAGAAGAGGAGAAAGCATTTGAAAAGTCTTTTCAGCTTAAAGTTCGGTAGTCTGAAAGACATGAAAGAGAAAGTTGATTGCTAAATGTCAAATGAGCAATATATCCTCAAAGCCCAATCCTCTGCTGTCAGTCCTTTGTATGATACAACGCTCATCATCGCTAAGTTCAGTCAATGAATATCTTTGAACGCCGTCATGACCGTGAAAATGTTTTATTGCTCCATTCCAACGAGTGAGACAGGCCGATAGTCCCGTACTCAGTGGCAGGTTTTGAAGTTGAAAGCTGAATGTACAATTTATGAACAGAACGTGAAAAGATAAACATGTGAAACTACCAAATAAGGAGATATTTAGGATTACACAACCCAATGAAAAACTTCCATCAGGTGAAGTCTACAAGAGGTCACCAGAAATGAGTAACGTTGTTTTGAGGACAAAATGACTCCCAGTCATTGCCAAATCTATATAGCTACCATTGAAAAGACGAAATAACCTGATTGATAATCTATTCAGGCTGATCCGATCTCTCTTTACTCATGGATATTGATAATAGTGGAGGCCATTCAGTGCTCTAGTGATAAATGGGTCATACCGGGGGTAACATGAAAACAAAACTATATATCACTCTGCAAACATGAATACATACCGTTACCCAATTGGAAGAAAAATAGGCCTAGGCCTATGGTGTAATTCCTGGTGACAATTTGGGACACCCAGTCATAGATTGTTTGTGTTGTCAAAAGGGAAAACCCGCAGGAATTTCAACCAATCAGATCATACTTTTTTACATATTTCACTTATCATAACGATTTCCATGAAATGCTCCAAGCAGTACCAACTTCGTCAGTGCAAGAAACTCACAGCCTGTAACAATGAACTTTGTTGTTTTGTTTGTTACATTCCTTCTTCCTTGGAATTGATATAATATCATAATTGCCATGGTCAAAATTCCGAACATGACTCAAGCGACCTCATCACACAACACTGATGCCTATAGTGATGAAATTCCTTTTACAGATGAGGACCATATTGATCAGGTGAACCTTATTTATTGATGCCCTTGAATAACAGGTGGTAGAATCAAATGCCCACACCTTGAAGTTCTTGTTCCCTTGGCCACTATTATCCATTTGCAGGACCGTATTTTTCATAAGGTGGTCAAGAGAATTGCCTTCAAAAACAGAATGCCAGGAATCTGTGGCTGAATGCACAACAGGAAAAAAAATTTCAATCACCTCCTTATGTTTGTGAGAGTGCTTAAGTGGTATGTGGAGTAACATTTCAGATATTTTACCTATATGAACAAGTGCAAAAACGAAGCACTTTTTTTGTGAACTGTATCATGGCTCCTACTGCCACCTTAGTGACAGTATGGATCACAATGCAGTAGCTACTGCCCATGGCTGCAGACACTGCTGCAAGGTAATGAAAGAAAGATAATGGATCATATCATGTTGATCCATGTCCCTCAAAGAATATTCCTTCAGAAACAGACTCTGAACGAGGCTGGAGAGAGATTGTATTTGAATGGGCATTGGGACTCAATGTAACTGATTTATTGCATTGTGTATTGACAACGAAACACAATTCTTAGAATGCAGTAGTATTTTGTTGTGGTCAAAGTTATAAATAATGTTTATTAAGTTTACAAAGCTGTCAGGAATAGCGCATTAATGAACGCAAGGATAATTAATGGCCTCCTGTTGGTGAAAAAACATTTGGCTGATGACGTCATCATTGATCTCAAAATGTTCCACATATCGCATATTTGTTGATTTTTTGAGAAATAAAGAGAAGTTCTGCTGACGAATTCTCCAACTAATTTGGCTGTGTGGTTTTTGGAGTACCACGAGTTGGTGGTAGGATGTTGCCAATACATTTTCTGAATCTGAAACTTATCAAAATAGACAACAACCAAATGTTTAATTTTCAAGCCTAGTTCCCAAGTGAACAGTCAAATTCTTTCGTAAAATTCCGTCCAATGGACAAAACTGGCATACTTTCTCATCAGGTATGCCGATTATTTGAAAACGAATCCTGCAGAATTCATTCCATCAATATGCCAAGCGTTTGAAATGACAAACTGTGACTGCATGTTTAAAACAGAGAGAGATCAATGAATTTGTATTGCAAGTGCATCAAGGAGGGAACACTGAGTGCTGTGTGGAGATCCACAAGGGCCACGTTCTGGGAAATATCCATCAAACCACGCTCATGAGCTCACACCTGTATGCTGACTTCAGAAAGATATAGTGCCGAATCAGTGCCCTTTTTGGAAGACCTCAATGAGATGACATCGCTCCCTTGAAGACATACTTCTATTGATGTACCACTATCTGTGAATTGACTACATTGTACAATGTCAATGGTTCAACCAGTTGACAAGTTTTTTTTGAAACACCCGGAACATTCAATAGATGATGGTTCCTACACATCTGCCCATTACACAAGATTAAATCAGTACCGGTACATGGAAAGCTGTGAACCTTTAATAGTGCCCGATCATTTTTGTTTTTTGGCATGCTCAAGTCTATGAAGTAAACACCTTGCGCAATATTCCTGGAATTGTGTACTAGACTGCTTTTTTTACCATGATTGCAGAAAACATTATTTTCTTATCAGGAAATATGTAAAGGCCCGTCTACACGATCATACATTTGTTCAAAACATCCTGATACATTTGTATGATGATGTTCATGGACAGATATTTGATTGTGTAGGCTGTTTTCCCAACAAACTTGAACAGCAACCAACATGTATGATGATGTTCAAATTTGTGTGATGATGTTCATGGACAAATGTGTGATCGTGTGGACTGTTTTCCCAACAAAGCTGAACATGTATGATGATGTTCAAATTTTTAGCTGCATGTTTCATCTTGCCAATGCAAAACATCCCAAAAAAAAATGTTTGATGATGTTCAGGCACAAATGTATGATCGTGTGGACGGTTTTCCCAACAAACTTGAACATCATCCAACATTATCCTTTCTCCATCATACTTCATCATACAATGTCCATGAATGTTGGACTGTAGATCGAAATCCCCAACAAACTTGAACATCATCATACAGGGCTATGATGCTGTTTTGAACAATGTATGATGATGTTCAAAATTTTAGCTGCATTGTCACAAGACAGAAATCGACAAACAAGCTTGGACATCATCATACAAATGTATGATGATGTTTTGAACAAATGTATGATCGTGTAGACAGACCTTAACTTTGCAAAGGCGTCACCTAATTTTATCGTCAATTACTCAGGTTGACTACCAATTCAAGGCCCTCTACATGCATATGCTGGCAAAAATGCATCATTGCAATTCAAGCAATGGAACAACCATGCAATATGATGCACTCACTCCACATGGCGACACCATAAGAAGGAACCTTCCTTTGAACATGAAGATTCGTTCGAAAGAGTTCAGGAACTCCTGAAGCAAGCCTCAGTGTAAATGGTTCATGTGGGAAGATTTCCTTAGGCTGAGTTTACATCGAGGCACGCGCGACACGAACATGCAGGCGAAAAATGGCTTCACAAAGGATTCATCCGCATGAAACCTTTGTTTGCCTGCGTGTTCGTGTCGCGTGTGCTTCGATGTAAACTGAGCCTTACAGGAATGAGACAAGATTGCATCAGCCAAACTCAAATAATAGAAATGACATAATATCCAGTGATGACATAAGTTGTTTACAACCAAGCTTCACCACATTGCCTATGATACAATATTGTAAGGGTTCATTGACAGGTCTTGACTCTGCACTAACAAAAACACTGTTGTTTACAACTTCTGGATATTGTGGTGGTGGCGTGATGCAAGGGTTCAACAATGGTCTTGACTCTGTAAAACAAAATACTGTTGTTTACAACATTCCGACATGACGGGAATTTGAAGGTTCATGGAGAGTTTCCCATTGATTTTAAGTTTGATAAATGTAGTTCACCGAACGGTACCTAGCACATGGCATGGACTACAGGCTGATGAGAATAAAATCAAGTAGGCCTCTCAGGTGTATAAAGAACACATGCAAAACTTCAGACAGAGAATTTTTTACAACCATAAACCACACCAATCGAACTATAGAAAAAATTGATATCGACCCAGACGGAAACCAACATTCCATAAATCAACCAGCACGATTACAGCGACAGACAGACAATTTATTGGAATGGGACGCATCTCGGTTTCATAAATCACCCATGTGCGATAAGGGTGCTGGTACTTTAAAAGAAGTGATAATGGGCGGGGGTGGCCTGGCATCTGGGTTGGTTTCCACCGCCATGATGGGCGGCAGTGACTCACTCACTGCAGTTCATCCGACGGAATTGGTAAGGGAGGGGAAGCAGCAGCTGAGGGACAGCTGGGTACTACAAGGGACAAAGAAAGCAAAATGATAAGATCTTTTCCAAAGTGTGTTGTCATTCAATCAATACAACACGACCTGACATGACATTTATGTTGCATCTAGATGGATTAAAAGAAGAGTTTCATGAATACATGTATTAGGCAGCTGACAAATGAGGGACCCAAGGCTAGGGATGGTTAGTCAATGACTGTATGGAAAAAGAAATTGCCAATGCTCTGACATCCACTGCACTGTCAATGTTTTATGAGCATATTTACATTGTAAGGCTTGAACATTTTCTTAAAAAGAAGGAAATCATCTATTGTTCACCCAACCACTCCAACGCAGTTTTATACATTCGTTCTAACCGCATTACCTTAGAAATTTCTCAGTTTACTTTTTGAATCAGTATTTTACTCTTGCTCTCAATGACTAACTTTGCTGTCATTTTATAGTTCTTTCCAAATTATCAATCAGTCCAAAAATGATTGTGAAAAATTGGCTGATCATGCAAAGAGACGACACCTGATGAATTGGTTCTATGACACCTATGAATATTTAATAAATAATTGGTTCTGGAGACACCGTCCACGAAAAAAAAACATAACAGATGTTGTTGACTGTCCTGATCTAATGACTTGTTATGAGAATAATTGCTGCAGTTATATAAGTTACATAAGGGTCCACATGATTTAGACAGATAAACAGCTGATGGTGTAATATTGTCTGGTGGCCTGGACAAAGAGTTGTAATCACAGAAAATTTTATGTAAGTGCTCCCTGTTGGTGGAATGGTGGACAGATGGTCAGTCAAACAAGTCAAGGTTATAATGTAATATCATTGACGAATCTGCACGAGCCAACAACACTGTCTTGTCAGACTAAGCAAGGAATAGTGCACCCTATTGGTGGAATGATGAAACAGTCAATACATGTATGATTAAAAATTCTGTTTGGGAATAGATTTGGGTTTCATCGATTCCAGTCTGGTTGGAAGCTGTTGTATAGACATTCATTCCCTGGTCTTTGTGAGAATTTGAGCCCAGACTCAATATCATCAATCCGGTCCACCCACACACTTGATACAGTATAATGTACACTTGACAGAGGGATGAGCCAGCAACAGGTGTTCAATGTATATTGGCTTACTTTCTGTCATGAGGCCCAGGACTCGAATGATATATGCCATGCCAACAAGTGCAAGTCCTCATACATTTTCCACTTTGGGAGAGGTTTTAAATAGGCAATAGCCTTCTAACCAATCCCTTGTATTCTTTTCTTTTTACATGTACATTTATATGTACATGTACATGTACGTTATGATTAACTGAATAATAAAAATATGTTTAAACAAAAACAAACATTTTCCACTACACTTGTCCACCAATCATAAAATGGTATTTCCATTTGTCAGACGGTCATCATTGGTGCACATGATGCCCATGTGAAGTTACAGCTTTGGAAGCTGGGAAAGGGTCTAAATTCTTCATTGATGACGAAGAATTCTGCAGATATCAATCCGCCCTTTATTGTACGGGTCGACATTGCAATATTTTCCAAGGTTGCTCACAACTTGTAAACAACTTTTTTCGATGAAATCATTAATGAAAACCAACAAAATGGCACATATGTTGCATACAAATGATAGTATGAATGACTCGACCTTTCTGACAGATACATATCCAATGGCCTACTTAGCCTATTAATACAAATTTATTACATTACATGCAGCTGCTGCTGATCTCGTTCGTTCACCTTTTCACCCTCTGCCAACCACCAAATTTTATCCCCCCCCCCCAAATCAAAATTCCCAACTTTCCAGGTTTCAAACTTTCCGGAAACTACAGGCAACCAAAAAGAAGCCACAGTGTCACTCTTGTATAGGCCGATATAACGGTATCTGATAAACCTTGTAAACAGTCAGAAAACCTTGGAAACACTGGCGAAACTACTAAAAACACTAACATAAATTTATTAAAATGCGTCCCTAAATAACGAACATCGCAGATAGCATGCGACTCCGCTCTGACATGTCTGAATTCCACGTCGGTGCCATTTTCGATTTTTGTAATTTTGGGATGCATTTGAACTGGTAACATAACAGTACATTTAATCAGCTTTAATTTTTACTGATATATGTTAGTTTTTTAGCAGTTTTGCAAGTGTTTCCAAGGTTTTCTGACTGTTTCCAATGTTTCACTGTTTCCAAGCTTTATCACATACCCGATATAACTGCTGTCTCTCAGTGGAAGATATGAGAGTGGCAGTGAGAGTTAGTGCTGCCCTTAGGTCCCTTGAGGACCATGGTACTGCAGTGTATCACATCTGAGCATTGACACGAATGAGCAGAACATGCTGGGAGATGACCTCAAGAAGAGAACAAGTATGAATGACCTTGGCAAGGATGTCCTAACCGAGAATCACTTGCCCATTCACATCCACGTGTAACTGGAGACAAGTCAAACATTAAATATTTGCCAATGATTGTCCAGGCCATGTTCAGGTTGATATCTGCCCCGCCTATGGGGTGGCCACGAGGGCCCATTGATCGGAATCTCCTCAATATATTTTCTCAAATAAACTTACAAAATCTTACAACACCGGTTGATANGGCAAACTGCAGCGTAGATCTGAGAAAAGGCACTCGTTGCACATCAATAATACGAAAGTTGACAAAACGGGAGAAGATTACTTCAATTAGAATTGAAACATATTTTCAAGCAAACGTGATGGAATTCCCAACGTATAGTTGTACATGTAGTTGTTGAAAAGATAACTGACAATAAAATAATGGATTTGTACTAAACTAGTGTTTTACATCTCTTGGCACCAGGACATGTCATTTCTATCAGTATTTGACACTTTTATTGTTATATATTCGGTACACTTGATCAAGTGGCTCTCAAGTGACCTGCAGGAGATAGTAGCCGAAGTCCAAATTTGTAAAAAAATACATGGGAAAGATATGTGCCCTGATTGGCTGACATCCCATTGATATGATTAGGTTAAGTAGTATCCCAACATATCTTTATACAAGAAAGTGACCGAAGTCCACTGCGGACATGGTACACTTCTGTAATGGAGTGGTTTTGGAGTGGTTTTCCTGGAAACTGAATATAGGTTATTTGTAAAGTCAAATACTGGGTTGGACACATGACTGCCTGATGTCATAGGTGCAGGGAAGAAGGTCAACTTGCCTTGACACAAGAGGTCTATATGCCTGGCACTTAGCTGACAATTATTTATACTGCTATAAGGAATGTTGTCTGGGGACGATGGAGGAAATTATAACTTCTGATATTTGGTCATTTTCAAAATGTTTTGATTGAAGTATGATCGAACACTCGATAATTCAGTGAACATTCCACTACTGCCATGTGAATGCATGGAATTATAAACTTCTCATCAGCATGACAATTCGCTGAACAGCCAGCTGTTCCAATTCAATATCGTGGTACTACAACACAGACACGCCAGATCCAAGGGACCTCCTGAGCGATATGTATATACAGATGCACTTCCATTGAGAAAAGGACTTCACTTGACAGAAGCATCCTTGACAAGCTCTCATGCAACATACACAAAAACATATGGCAGCCGGTTCTAGTTTCAAATTCTGGGGTTGTGCCCTGCGGAGAGCAAACACCCTGGCAAAGAGGGCACTTCGCTTTCACACACATCCAGTTGATGGCACTTCTGAATATACAAATCTCACAGTTTTTTTTATATTTGTTTTATTTAAAGCAGATGAAAATCCAGTGATAATTTTAAACTTCGGCTACATCGAATCCTCAGCAGGCCGTGCAGATGTGCCAGACGCAGTTGGTTTACACCAATCAAGTGATCTCAATGTTGCATGTTTAGCCAGTACAGGTGTGACAGGAATCAACGTCCTAGGAATGCAAGTGACGTAGTCCGCCAAACAATAGCCCGCTATTGTAAGGTTACATTCGAATGGTCATGGTCTCCGTAGCCAATCCCTCGTTGAACAAGACCGGACTTTGATTTTAGGGGGACTTTGACCGCTATCACACCTGTACATCTGGTCACGCTTGTTGTTTTGTTTGGTCCTTGGACAACTCGGCCAGGCAATGCATTTTGTATTTCTCTCACCAGCTGGTGCTTTCTAGTCAAGCTGCTCATCATTTGCAGTCAAGTTGCTCCTTCAAATGCATCGACAATCTGCGGCCAAATGGCTAACCGCCGAACACATGCCGAAGTACCATTGCAGCTAGGATAAGAATACTTGACTGAGTTTTGATAATTTTTGAAGATTTTTCCAGGAAAATGTCGCTGGCAGATGGGTTATATGTTTGATGCAGGCAATTACGTTACCCTGCAAGAATATCCAACCAATTCCTTTATGCACCTTTAATGCAAAGTGGCGTCAGCAAAAAATTCACAAGTGTCATGCGCTCATGAATTTTGGTGTCACACTTACCATGAACCCTCGGGTACTGAGTGTTACGTCCGGGCCCACCTGGAAGAATGTATTTTCCCCCTTTTGCATTTATGCTGCATTTATGAGACGTACCCATAAAAATAATGTCTTTGTCCAGATTTTGCTGGATCAAAAATCAATAAATTAAGGGAGAAGTCGTCGTGGCAGCTAATTTCAATCAAATCTGATGATGATAAAGCCAAATCATTAAACACATCCATGTTGCTGCCTGCATAGAAAAAGTATATATCAGCAGCAGTTCATCCAAATGGACAGTGAATGTTATGATTGCAATGTTAGAATAGTTCCGAACGTCATGGGATTTGTTATCTATACGATAAGAGGCACAAAGCCCACTCTGCCCACGTGAAACACTAAACCCTGATGACATCATATCATGAGGTGTGTTGAATCCCAGTAGAAAAAGAATTACGCAAATCCAATGTTGTATCATCCAATGCCATGCCCAGTTGCAGCATCATGCCCACCTTGCTGACACCACAGCAAAATGATGTCGAGAACTCAAAGGAGATAATGAACGTCACTGCAAAGGGAAATCTAGGCTGGCAAAAGATTTTGACAATTCAAGATTTTTTCTTCTACTTAAACTTCTTTGAAGAGACATATTTTCTGTTTACATAAGGCCTGAGACATTTGCAGCCGTCACTATGGTACATCAGAGCTAACCTTTTGCAACGCATAGCAAAAATATGCTTGCAGGCATCTAATCTATAGTTTGACGCATTCAGTTCTTCAATCACTCATCTTCTTCAATGGTGACGTCCATAAGATGCATCAGAGAGCAAACCTCATTTTGGCAACCATTCAACGTAATGGAGCACATATTTTTCAGAATGTATCAAGAAAAATAGGAAGACATCAACATTCTTTAGAAATCACTGGGTACAGACCTTTCCAACAAAGATGGCGGTCTAACAGTTCCTACCATATGACGTCAGAAGCATAATACCATGCCGCTGACACGCTAAGCTGGTCAAGCGTCTGTAGGCACAAAGCCATGGTAAAATAATTGTCTGAGAGGATGCGTTTGGTAGTGTTACATCATGGTTGGACAACGAATGGCCACGACGGTATGTGGAAGAACGAGTATGGAACTGACTTTGTTGGAAAGGTATACACTAGTATACAGATCGACGAACAAGCCCAGGAAACCCAATTAGGTCAGATTATATAATGGGTAGATCTAATACCACTGTGTGGATTTGGGCTTATGTTTGTGGAGTTCATATCAAAGTGCATATGACACATATAACTTAAGTATCTTGAAATGAGATCAAAACTATGAATGGGAAAATAATAGGGGCCGAGTATCAATCCATTGTGTAATAATCCCCACCTGTTACACCTGCTTCTTCCAAACAAACCAGTGGGGTCAAGAGCTGTTGAAGAAGACCTTATTCCAACAGCTACTAGTGCAATGGATTGATAGGTTAGGCAACAGCTGCAACCAACAGACAAGACAATGGAGAATTTCAGAATGGGTCCCACTTTCAGGATACATAAATATCAATATGGAAGTTCTCATGAGACCATGCCTCTCAGCAGTATGCAATGCTATGTCCCTAATGAGTACAGGAAAACAGCCTTTCTTGTGACGTCTCAAGCCTGCAAATCATCCTGCTTACAATGTACCGGCTGGGCCATCTGAATTGCTGAAATATAGTTGGTTTTGTGCAAATCAGATGAAGTACAGTCTGTTAGTGGTGGAGCTCCTCGATGGAGCCCCAATCTCCGAGTGGATGACCCAGAGTGCCACAACCCTCACTCTGCAAAAGGTGCTGGAGACAAGAACGACCCCTCGAAGTACAGGCCCAAAGCAAACGGACCAGCTTGTGGAGGAGGGTCTGCTACTGCAGCAGAGGCCTTATGGAAAGGAGGTCGAGGGACTGCTGCGGATTGCTTGGTTGTGGATTCACTTATCGCTCAAGATGCAAAAAAGGGCCACAAGAACATGCCGTCTCAGGGCTCGACTTCACCAAAGCATATGATCGTGTGTCTCACCAGTTGGTGTTCGACTGCCTAGTATCCGTCGGCGCCCCACAATGGATACGCCAGCTGATAAGGCGGCTGGTCCCACAATGGACCAGTACATTGGTTATCCGGAAAGGCTCTCGAGTAGTAACATCGATCCTGCCCCGATACGAAAGAAGCCTTCTGTAGGAGGATTTCCTGCCGTCCATTCTTTGCTGTCTTCCCATGGCTCCTCTAGATGTGAAAACAAAGAAGACGGACAACAAATTGGTGAAAGGTAGTCTCTCACAATGGGTTCATGGACGACATCAAGTTCTACAGCCGTCCGTGGCGCAGCCTCAATGAATCCTAGGCGTTTATCAGAGGGTAGTCAGCGGGGTAGTCAGTGCCCTTGGCGGGGAACCAATCCTGGCAAAGTGCGGAAAGGCCATCCTCGAGCGAGGAAAACCTCGGCCGGCAAGAGCCGGGCAGCAGACCAGGGAAGGCAACATGCCAGAATACCGTGACGGCGAGTTGTACAACTACATCTAGAGATAACGCAGCTTTTTGGGACGGATGCTGCTGTGCTCAGGGCTGAGGTCGGAAAGAAATATCTTGACCAAGTGGAAAAGATATGGAAGTCGGACTTAAACCTGGCGAATAAGACCAAGGCGTTTACAAATCAACGTCGTGTCGGCCTCTTCCGCTACTACACATCAACCATGCAAAAGCCGAAATCTTCGAATTCCACCTGGCGGCAATCAAAGAATTCGAAGATTTCGGCTTCTGCATGGGTCATACTATAGTATGTGTTAGGGTTAGTGTATTGAAGTTCTTACATGTGCAGACATAATGTGCACAATGTGAAGATGTGCATGAAGACGTGCAGAAAATGTGAAGATGTGCAGACATAATGTACACAATGTGCATGAATGTGTGCAGAAAATGTGAAGATGTGCAGACATACATGTATGCACAATGTGCATTGAGATGTGCTGAAAATGTGAAGATGTGCAGACATAATGTGCACAATGTGCATGAAGGTGTGCAGAAAATGTGTGAAGATGTGCAGACATAATGTGCGGCCAACTTCGGCACAGTCCATGACCATCAAGTGACGTGTTCAGGAAGAACTGGCAGCAGACCAGCCATCGCCAAGGAAAATACCAAGCTCCTTGCAGCCAATGGAACAACCAGACAAACTCATTTGACATCCTGCATTGCACATTCCCAAGGGACTACCGTCACAAACAGATCATTTACGTATCATCTCGAGCGCATGATTTTTCTGTCGGATGTAGCAACTGTCGTCATCAAGTACGTCAAGCTACCGTAGATACGTGCATCAAGTAGCGTGGCCTAAAAATAGACGGATCGATACGCGAGTGCTCCAGGCATTAGCTAGAATAGACGACCCTGGAGAAGCATGCTAATACGTAAATAAGCGAGCTGATATTCAGTATCCGTTAAAAACCATGCATACGCATGTAGCGAGATTTCTCATAATCCCTGGTGCAGCACAGCAAACCTGCACAATGAAAAAGTCTGTTAATCTGAATGGCACGACAGGCAATGGAAATTTGCATGAAATGATGTGTCCCCAAACAAATACTGTATTAAATGGTTTAGGATAGACTGCATGGATTATGCAACCACTTGCAACAAAGGTATACATGCATCGAGTCAGGGTATCTTCATTTGATGCATTGCTTCTGATAGGGGAATGCTGCTTTTTGGTAGGGCCAATGCAAATTTTAATTCAAATTCAAAAGTTCATTGTAGCTCATTAAACTTAATTTCATCAGCTGGAAAATACAATAATATAAACAGATGTAGTGAGGTGGAGACAGACAAAGCTGATAAGGAAAAATCTGCAGTGGTCAAGCATCTGTCTGAGGAATTGAATGTACCCGGACCACACAGCAGAGAGAGAGGGTGCACTGCGATACAAAGGCGAAACTGCATCACCGAAATGATGGTGAAATAATATGATCTAAGAGTTCACATCAATTTTCCCACACCACTCAATAACTGCACATTTTAAAAAAACAACGCTCGACATGAGTGATGTCAATGGTAAAATGCTACAAACTTCCTTTCACTTGTGCAAGCAGGAAGCCATGAGTATTGATGCGAAACGCTGGTAGAAGTAACAAAGAACGTGGTTTGATGGGAACATGGAATGACAGCACCTCACACACTTGTCTACATGGCCAATACTGGCTTGTTGGTATACTAGATATTTTGATGTCACCGACCTCGCCCATATTATGACATGCGAGGACACATAGAGGAACAATAGTGAACAGAACGGTAATTGTGGTAGGGCAGACAAAGTTTTTTGCTCGCTGTTACATGTATTATCACTTTTGAACCTTTAATACGGAAGAGCATGGTAGTTTGTTCTTCACCATCCTCATCACCCTTGCTGGTTGCAGCGTAGTTTTCTCTCTTAAAATTGATATTTTTTGTACCAGAAGACACAGAGACTCGCGAGGGCCATTTACATTATAGTTTTCGCAAAGCCCCTGAAACGCCGACGCGAACGTCTATCCTATTGTTCGCTGCTCTGTTCGTGGCATCGAACAATGGGATTGGCGTTTGGGTTGGCGCTTCGGGGGCTTTGCAAAAACTCCCTAATATGTATCAAGTCCCCCAGCGGTTCAAATTCTCTGCACCATCCACTTGCCCATTCCTAGATTCCTAGATAACGGTATGAATACACCCAGGGTATACTTTGTGAAGACGTTGATACTGGGTAACCGGTACTCTCGCTGTACCCAGGACGACATCATTTTGATACCACTGAACCTCATTTCCATATCACTGAAGAAGGTGCCGTTGGAAATGACAAGGTCACTGTGAGGGTTTGCACAGTGTGACACCAGAATTTATATTATACATTCCTGAGATCCTTTGACTTTTTGTAATTTTCATCATGGACCGGTGGACACCAATAGTGTCTCTATCCTTTCAAAACCACAACTGCCATGACTTAAATTCCAGACTAACCGATATTTGTCTGTGCATGTTCTTTGGTTTGTTGACCTCAACGTCAGGTGCATATGCTAATCAGGCCCAGGGACTGTTGCTAAGGTTTAGTACACTGACCATTTTTGATCAATGGAAACTGGTAACCGTGATCAATGAAAGAAGTAACCTTGAANAAAAAATGCGTAGCTCTGAAAAAATAAAACTCAATGCAGTTCAGCCATGGAAGGTTGAATTGACCCCATGACCTCTTTGAGCAGTATGGGTCATTACATATCACACTGCACCCAACACCGCATACGTTGTACAACATCACTATGCATGACTTTCATTTCCATATACAGCACTTGCAATTACATGTACACTACAGCCCACCAATTTCAACTGAAAATCATCTTCCAATCATTTAAAATTATAAATAGTTGCATTTTAAAAGTTCATCTGAACTGTTGACCGATTTATGGGTCTGTTATTGCAAATTCTAATTTTATTAAGTAGATATTCAATAATTGCACTTCTCTAAATCGCCACTAGTTGAATTTCAAATCTACCAGAAAAGTACATTTGACGCCTTTAATTTCCAATTTACATAATTCATATTCAGCTGACATCCCTTTCCCCATTGGGATCAATGACTTCAATGACCCTTAGGCCTATATTGTAACCCTTTACTGTGGATGCCAAGTCCATTTTAGATTTTCAGAACTTGCATTAGAACAACAAATACATGGAATGGGAAGGAATTTATGTTGCACATTATTATCGTGCCCAAACTAATTACATGTAGCCTACACGTCCTTGAATTCCAAACATTCATAAAGAGTTGAAGAACTTTCGTTATCCACGTTATGGGTACGATCCAACAGTTCCGCACAAAAAAATGCCCCAAATTTTTGCCATTGCACATTTTGACAAAATGAACATGACTAACAATTTAGCAAAAATCTACAGATTTAGACAAGTGTCTATATGAGTCTTAATTTTTTTCAAAAGTGGAATCCACTCTTGAGCAAATCTTTGAACACCTCCTTTAAAGGTGTAGTAGGATGCTGATATCAGAGTTGTCCTAGTTATTAAGTAAAAAACAAACATTTTTTACTAAGATTTTGTCTTCATGAGTAGCCCCAATGGATTTTACCACGAATTACAATTTTCGAAGCACCCTTCATACCAGCTGACAAAATGCCTGCTAATTGTCGCGAACAGTTTATATGCATGTAATACAGCTTAGCTGTCTACATACCAATTCATAATCAAACATTCGAATTATTCAAGGCCACCTCATTTGCATTTATTATGTTACTTTACATGTATATGTACTCTATCCATGTCCCTCAGAGAAACGTTTTGACATTAGTTTGGCCATGTCACAAAAATTTTAATTCCCATCCTCTTTACACTAATCGCTTCCATGGGAAATGTGAAATTCACACACCTAAATAATATTACCAGTTATTAAAACATAGATCTTACATGCTTTGTGCAATACCTGTCGACTCTCCGGTGAAAATTTCTCATAATTACAGTTACCATGCATCTCCATGCGAAATGTGAAATTTTGGAAATATTTAATAGACAGACTGATGTAAAAGCTCTTAAAGTTGAGTTTCACAGGGATGATCGAGTCATCAAGGGTTAACCAAAGGATTTGTTCAATATTGGATTGGTACATTTGGCATTCCTCATTATAATAATTCTATCCATCAGCGACAAATCCCCATGAGAAATTATGGCGGGAATCCTAAGCCCAGGGCTAATCGATGCATTGGTCTCACGTATTTGTAGTATGGCACCCACCCAAGGATTACAGAAAACTGTGACAAATCGGTGTGAATGCTGATCAATACAAATATTATCCCAGACAGACTTCTGGCAAGAATCCACGAATGCGCCACTAGAGCCACAACAGCAGGAGAGATGATGCTTTCTTGATGTTCTTTCAAGTTTTATTTTCTAAATGCAAACCCTCTCTACATTCTTTGAGGTCTCAGAAATGGACCAGTTGAACCTAGAGTATAATGTACACGTTATTTCCTACTACATGTATTTCATAAAAACTATAATTCCTCTAATGCACATAATTAGTCAGAAGGTTTTAGAGATTTATACTGAACTCATAAAAGTTAAAGATTAAAATCCTCTGTGGTATCATAGGTTAAAGGTATTGATCAAGAGTGCTAATTTTCGTTTCCACACTGGTATGTGTACAGGAAACCTGACCAAATAGACTTCTCACCCCAAAGTGTTCTATGGCTTGAAAAAAAACGTTCACAAGTCCATTTTTCATACTATAGGCCTAATGGCAAGCAAATGTCACCAAACAAAGACAAGACAGGAGACTACAACTAAGGGCGAACTCTGAGGTATGAAAAACAACCAAATCACTAATGATTGTTAGGGACCAATGAGTGCACGAGGTAACCAACACTAATGATGCAGCACAGAATTCGTTTAAAAACCCCATGAACATGTATCGATACTGTGATGTAACAATACGTATGCCACATTCTTTGCATAATTTCTTTGTTATGAGTCACAATTCTTTCTCTAGAAGTTGTCAAACACACGACCTGGCTACTATGGACCAAGTATTATTCCTTTATTCCTAAACGAGGGGTCATTTGGTCCATTCTAACACTACATTGTGTAACTACATGTATTATTGTGCAACAGGACACAAACAAAGCATGAAGAGAAATATTCTTGGACAAGCTCAAATCAGAAGACCAACGACTGGGACAAAAGCCTGAATTGAATGCAACATTACATCAAACGCTGCAAGCTGTCTTTGGCACAAACTGTTTTTTAGTATGTAGACATGGACATGGCAGAAATGAGATGTAGGTAATTACTCCCAGGCTCACGAAGATGCAATCAAGTCGACCAGCTGCCCCTTTTTTATCAACAGAACAGAATTTCAATGAGAGAAAAACACTTAAGAATTTTTCCCGCGTTATCTGGAGGTTCCCATCAATTGAGGAAAATACTGCAAGAACATGATAATACAACATGATGAAAACTGCAGCAGCGTGACCAAGTTCTTTACTTCCTTAAAACATATTCACACAAAAGAGGCAATTCTAAGCTTTACTTCCCATGTCCAACTCTCAAATACACATTATCAAAACAACCCACGCATCAGCATTCCAGCAGTACAAACAAAGTCCATAACCAAACATTTGGAAATGTCTCATGATTATATTTTGGCAGTTTTTTTTGTGAAACACGGTTATTTGGGAGATTCTCACCCCCAACAGGAAACATTCCCAACCAAACTTTCAAAATGGGTAGGACTCATCGTCCTGTATTAACAGTCCAGGAAATGTGCCCCTGAAGTTTCAGATCTCCAACTCAACAGGAATGGCTTGGTCAAAGAAATACTACCACGAAGGCTAGGCATAGGCCCTTCTTTTGCAACTTTTCTACAAGTGCTTTTCCTAGTTCGCAAGTTTGACATATTAATTCCTAGTTGATGAAGCCCTGTTTTTTTGGAATTGTGACATTTTGGCCCATGCTGCATTGCTTCATCAACTGAGACATCCTTACTACATTGGTGAGCATCACCGTGGGCAAATTCACTCATACTTAGTGTACTATTAATCGCTTTAGAGAGTTTAATTCAATGAATTACTGATACAAAATACCCCAAAGTGCAGTCTGAACAATTTTGGCATGGGACATCAATGCCCTTGGTCATACCCAGGCAGAAGGTACATTTTCTTTGCAGGAAGGCAAATACTTTTAATTCCTTTATTGATAACACCAAAGAATATCAGATAATCCAGATTTAATTACAAAGCACATTGGAAGGATTTGCATATTGAGATTAAAAATTACCCCAGCTATAATCACTTGGGAAGGGGGCGGCAAAGAGAGACGTATAGCCATAGTCATGTGCTGATAGTGGGGATCGAACTTGGGGCCTTTGACAACTGGCCAGACGGACGAACAAGCCCAGAAAACCCAATCAGATATATGATTATTATATAATTGCATAAAGACAAAAATGTCTTTATGATAATGGGTAATACCCTCTGTGGAAAGCCTGGCATTGGGCTTATTCATATGTTTGCATCCAGAGACTCGAGTCATGGCTACTGCTCAGTTCATATTAAAATAAATTATAGAGGAAATATTGAGACTGATGAAGTGTATAAATCTGAAAAACCATCGGAGAAATCTCCACATCAAACAAAAAAATGGAGAATGTTAATCGCACAAGCTGTCTGACAAGCTCTAAGTTCCCTAGCCCACTTTTGCAAGGCATGTGAAAGGAGGGTTATTCGAGGCCAGAAGACTGATAGCTGACCTCACCTGGACTTCACATCTAAGCGCAGAATCAGAGATAGGTTATCTATAATGCTCTCTAAAGGAAAGTTTATGGCCTTAGGAGAGATCAAATATTGAAAGCGACGCAAAGGGTTAAATATAGAAGTCTGCCAATAAATTTCACCCCGAGAGAAAAAGTTTAAAGATCGAAGTATAAAGGATTTGTTTTATGTATGAGGTGTGAAACTGGTTTATACAGGATTACTCTACCCCACCCAAGGCATCGTGTTCGGATATCAACGTCAAATACTACGTCACCATAAATGTCCTTAAACCTGCAAATAATAGAATCTCCACCATCGCCTGGAACCATTTGTTACTCCATAAAGGCTTTTCTGGCTAAGTATGTTTGTCATCGTCATCAATGTATAAAAAGGACAGAGAAATGAAATGAGATTGGTGAAAACCACTCCATAGGCCTCTGGGGTGGTGTTATTTATATAATAAGAAGTGTATTGTTGCAGTCTTGAATGACGGCCATAGAGGATGGGTCTAGGTAGAACTAGTTCGTCATCACCTCCGAAAGCTGCAAAATGCTTAAGGCCTACTTATGCATTTCTGAGGACAGGAAACTGGCTTAAGCTATAGTATCTTTCTTCGTATTAAATAAAGCATTACACCTTACCCGTTTTCTCGCATAATTCTACTCATGAACAATTGAACTTTTGTTCTCTTTCCATTCCTGTAACTAGTAAGGCGAACTAAGTACTTTTTTGGTGTGTTATATTTACTACATCAAAATATTTCTTAACAAATCACAAGATGTGGACGGCCTTCTACTGAACCCATTGTCACAGGTTTGAGGGAAATGGGCTGATAAACATGATAACCTGCAAAACTTGCTTTAAATTCTTGAAATATTTCAATTGCATAAATTTTATCGTTGAAAGAGGTTTTATATAATAATGTTACTGTTTGGACTTTGCCCTGTAAAATTGCGTGTCAGAAGAAGAAGGATTTCCAACAATTATTTTATCTGTAAGCATGTACATGTAGTTCATAAGTGGACCGTGCACCGGGTGACACTGGTGGACTGATAAGATCCTGAACTTCGATCCTGAAAATACCAGATGCGTTCAATGGACTTCAATCTCAAGAGGAACAGGATGTGCACCATTTAGTTCAAGGATTTAAAAAAAACAACCAAAACTTAAAGTCATAGCTGATTTTTTCCATCGGTAAAGAGCTCTGCCATTGCATGACACAAAACTCGTGACTTGGAAATCGAATCACGTACACCTACACAGACTAGCAAAAGAATGGAAATTTACTCATTTGGGAAAAGCGTACCGAGCATTTCTGCAGATTATGATCCCGTTGAAAGATAATTTAACAGTCAGTAACT
Source organism: Notospermus geniculatus (assembly GCA_002633025.1). Taxonomy (NCBI): domain Eukaryota; kingdom Metazoa; phylum Nemertea; class Pilidiophora; order Heteronemertea; family Lineidae; genus Notospermus; species Notospermus geniculatus. The sequence goes on from NMRB01000104.1 coordinate 343,723, forward strand.
TTTCTCCAGACAGCATTCAACTTCAGTAACTGTAAAAGAGATATCTCTCAAAAGTTTTTTTTGCTCTCTGAGAGCCATGACACTCATGGTCGGTTGCATCAAGTGTCAGGTGTGAACGTGCAATCAGTCAACAACCTGGACAACATGTAATAAAAAAATAACAGCAATTGATCCTCCTTCTTAATCACTGAAACAGAATTTACATTTCAATTCAAACCCAGTGACCCAAGACGATATAACATCATATTCCCATCAGAATCAACGTGTAGCTACTCACTCAGAACGAAAATCCATCATGCGATAACACTTACTTATTAGTTGGTTCAAGACAGGGCAATGACGTGCCAATTGAAATCTATTCCTACTAGGCCGTGAGACATGACTGGAAAATATGGCTATTTCTTGATTTTTGCAGCGTAGTTTTGGTAACTAAATATTTCCTCCTGTTTTATATGAAGATGAACATGCTGAACACATTCAGCTTGTTACCACATGACAAAACCTGCACATTTCCAAGATGGCCGCCCTTTTAGGGGGCCAAAGGGATTAACAGTAGGGGTCAAAAATTTGATATCTTCAAATCATATCAACATGGGTATCAAATTAAAGGTCTCAGTGAGTACAACAACATGGCATGGGTTTCATTCCCCAAAATGTACANTGACAGTTATTTCTGAGTATCTGACCTGAATCAGACAAGGAACAAGTAGTTGTCAATGCCATCATTGGATGTCTTCTTTTTGAGGTTTGTTTGTTTTGAAATCGGTCATCCATGACTTAGCACCTGGTATTTTGGATCGGGCATAACGGTTTTCTGTTGTAAGTAATTTTGCTGTTGCTGGAACCAACGAATTTTCAAAAACGATAATTTCCAGAATATGCTGAAAAGGTCACAGATTATTGTTTAGAAGCCACCAATTGGCATACATGTAGGAAAATTTGGTAACAAACCTGACGATATGAACCAGGCTTTAATGCACAGCAACTACTGTGTGCATCCCCCCTCTGGGGATGAGAAAGGTGGAAGGGGGACGGGTGATCAGGTGACAACGTTATACCTCTAACAAGGGCGTTGGTTGCTGCAGTCATCATGACCGTCATGGGGGAAGCATAACTACAAACAACAACAAGACTAAGCTTTTTTTAGCAAACCAGACTTATTATAAACTTCCTGCATGATCATTTCAGGGAAAGCCTTTACTCGGTATTGGAAACGATGAATGCGGCCTTGATTATCAGTATCATTTCGCGCCAAACATGCACTGACCCAGTTTCCATTGCTATATGTATATCATGCCATGATAACACACTCATGATTTGATAGTACCAGCAGTGCCAAGCGAAAGAAGACTTCTTGGAATAGCTTAGGACCTAGGCCTTTATCTTGTGATGAAGTGAAACAAACTTCAAGTTAGATACAATGTAGCCAGTTTTCGTCAAGTTCTCTGAGATTCTCAGAAATCGACTATTCCTGAATCTGATTTCACAAATCTGTTCTAATTTCCACAAATAGAAAAAAAATCAGGAAGATTAACGTTTAACAAACCAGGGGCCGGTTGCACAAAAGTTAAAAATCACTGTTGGCTTATCTTGGCGTTAACTTATCCCAAACCAAGTTAGGGATTTTAACAGGAAAAGTTAAGTTAACAGACTTTCATCTTTTCAACTTTTGTGCAACCGGCCCCAGTATCTGTTTATTTAGTTGATAAACTGGCTCGGTGAGATATACGTAGGGAAAAAAAATTCCATTATTTTTCAAAGGAACAATTCTTCTTGACAACCGAAATCAGCTTCAGCAATGTCCAGCAGGATCAATCCTAACGCCTGACCAATAATCACTGATTGTCGTGACAGGATGTGCCAGTTGAAAAGAGAAAAAATATGCACACAGGTCATTTTTTCACAGCAATTCAAATATAGGTGGCACCACTATACAGTGCTAAGGGAGGAACCCAAATCAGTGCTGGCATTAACTGTCCCGCCTTACACCCACACACTAGAAACCATAACATAACATGCCAAGCCTAAATAGAGATCACCCACTGCTAGGCCTGTACAATAGTAAATAGTTGACATTCCATTTCCTCAAATCTTGGACGAGTGCCATGTAAGAAGGCCGAGATTGTCTAAGTAGGCCTAGACTTGNAATAATTGTTAACAAGTTGTCGTGGGCCATCCTACCACTGTTCCAAATACCAACTGGCATTCCTACAACGAAGTGAGGCCTGGCAGCATTTTCTCGGAATCCAAACAAGATAAACCTCAAGTGGGAATCTCAATTTTGACAAAGAAATATTTCAATGTAATTGTTTAGTTAGATAACATAGTTGAGAGAGAATCGTTTCATCGAATCACCAGCAAATCTTGCCTTGTCATGATTGTAAGTTCACAACAGGGCATTACCAACTCGGATAGTTACGCGGTATTTGACATACATATGAATAGAGCCGTATTATCTCCACAGAACTCTACACTATTGTTCATGCTATTTTGGGCAAGTAGACATGAAATGACAGTTATTTCTGAGTATTTGACCTGAATCAGACAAGGAACAAGTAGTTGTCAATGCCATCATTGGATGTCTTCTTTTTGAGGTTTGTTTGTTTTGAAATCGGTCATCCATGACTTAGCACCTGGTATTTTGGATCGGGCATAACGGTTTTCTGTTGTAAGTAATTTTGCTGTTGCTGGAACCAACGAATTTTCAAAAACGATAATTTCCAGAATATGCTGAAAAGGGCACAGATTATTGTTTAGAAACCACCAATTGGCATAGGAAAATTTGATAACAAACCTGACGATATGAACCAGGCTTTAATGCACAGCAACTACTGTGTGCATCCCCCTCTGGGGATGAGAAAGGTGGAAGGGGGACGGGTGATCAGGTATTTGAGGAGCCTGATAGCCTAGTGGTTATCACGTCCGCTTAGCAAGCGGCAGGTCCCGGGTTCGAATCCAGCCCGGGCCATATGGGATTTCATTCCCGGCTCTTCACGTCCGTCGCATGGGACAGTAAGCCGTGGTGCCTTGTAGCTTGTACCTTGTGTCTTTGCAAGGGCAAGTAAAAGACCCCAGCCAAGTGAGGAACATGAGTAGCTTGTGATGGCCTCCTCCGTACTTACCAGGGCCAATAATGCTATAGCGTCGGCCCTGACGGAAGAATCAAATACAAACAAGCTAGTTACCAATCAGGTGACAACGTTATACCTCTAACAAGGGCGTTGGTTGCTGCAGTCATCATGACTGTCATGGGAGAAGCATAACTACAAAAAACAACAGGAAGACTAAGCTTTTTTTAGCAAACCAGACTTTTTAAAAACTTCCTGCATGATCATTTCAGGGAAAGCCTTTACTCGGTATTGGAAACGATGAATGCGGCCTTGATTATCAGTATCATTTCGCGCCAAACATGCACTGACCCAGTTTCCATTGCTATATGTATATCATGCCATGATAACACACTCATGATTTGATAGTACCAGTGCCAAGCGAAAGAAGATTTCTTGGAATAGCTTAGGACCTAGGCCTTTATCTTGTGATGAAGTGAAACAAACTTCAAGTTAGATACAATGTAGCCAGTTTTCGTCAAGTTCTCTGAGATTCTCAGAAATCGACTAGGCTATTCCAGAATCTGATTTCACAAATCTGTTCTAATTTCCACAAATAGAAAAAAATCAGGAAGATTAACGTTTAACAAACCAGGGGCCGGTTGCACAAAAGTTAAAAATCACTGTTGGCTTATCTTGGCGTTAAAGCGAATCGACAGCGGATTTTGTTTACATTTGGTTGGTGTTTGTAAACACAAAATTCAGCCAATCCGAATGCACGAAAATTTCTTTGTTGACATTCTGGAGAAGTTTGTTTACATTTTTCCCCGAAAATTCGTCCCCTTTCAAATTCTATTTCTAAATCAAATTTTTTCGATTTCGATTCGCTTTAACTTATCCCAAACCAAGTTAGGGATTTTAACAGGAAAAGTTAAGTTAACAGACTTTCATCTTTTCAACTTTTGTGCAACCGGCCCCAGTATCTGTTTCTTTATTTAGTTGATAAACTGGCTCGGTGAGATATACGTAGGGAAAAAAAATTCCATTATTTTTCAAAGGAACAATTCTTCTTGACAACCGAAATCAGCTTCAGCAATGTCCAGCAGGATCAATCCTAACACCTGACCAATAATTTATCACTGATTGTCGTGACAGGATGTGCCAGTTGAAAAGAGAAAAATGATATGCACACAGGTCATTTTTTCACAGCAATTCAAATATAGGTGGCACCACTATACAGTGCTAAGGGAGGAACCCAAATCAGTGCTGGCATTAACTGTCCCGCCTTACACCCACACACTAGAAACCATAATATAACATGCCAAGCCTAAATAGAGATCACCCACTGCTAGGCCTGTACAATAGTAAATAGTTGACATTCCATTCCCTCAACTATTGGACGAGTGCCATGTAAGAAGGCCGAGATTGTCTAAGTAGGCCTAGACTTGATTGACAATGGGCACATGCACACATCATGATTCTATTGGAATGTCTTGACCCATTCTGTTGTGACTTTTTCACCCTTTAATATTTTTCTCAGTCTTCACCACTGCATACCAAGACAACAGCATAAACAATCACTCCGAATTGTTTCTTTACATCTCTTCTTGAAGATTTGCCCTCAAAGGGTCCAAGGCTTATGTCCCTCCTCAACTTTAGAAAGTAATATCTTTAACTGAAATACAATAAAACCTGCGTCGACTTCACTGGACCAGATATTTTCGTCCGTTTATATATTTTTCTGTGTTCAGTACTGAGGAGATTAAGGGGAAAGTTCAAAGTCCTTATTCCAATCATCAAATCTTCATGCCTAAAACAGCAAACAGTTCTAAATAAAGAAACAAATGCCTTCAAATACTACAACAACCTGTTGCCTAGTACAACCACCTTTGAAATTTACCATCAAAGAATTTTAAGAATCACTTAAACTACTTAACTTGAAAAAGTAAATTTATTCTCATGAGTTTTATTGACCCATATTGTGTCCTCGTGTTGGGAAATGGGCTGTGCTTGGTTTCTCTAGGCCCGCCATGGGAACTGGGTCACCAAGGAGCTATTTGCATATATTTGTCAACAAAGACTTGCCCGCTACTGTTTGTAAACAAAACATACCATACTTGTAGGTTTAGTCAGTCTGGGCGTAGTTTGGGAGCTGGGTTTGGCTTTGTTTGTTATATACCCATGTTCAAAGAATTTCAGCAAGGTTATGCCACATTAAAAAAAATGGTCCATGGACCATGTGCTCACTGGGTTGGACATAATAGTCTAATGACAGAGGGAGGTACATATCAGTTATGAGCAATCTGGGTCAAGTCATTCCCAGAAAAGACTTTGATGATTTTGGGGTTATGCCACCTGGCGGCCATATTGGATGTCCGATCGGGCTGGAACTTCACATGCACATAAAGGTCATCTGCAGGGGACCACATAGCACATTGGAGCGCTTTGGGTCAAGTCATTCCTGAGTTACAGCAC
>NMRB01000104.1:349256-374765 GCA_002633025.1 Notospermus geniculatus
ACGATCACCAGCTTTCTTTTTTTATGTGGCCTTAGATGAAATTAATATATTTGGGACCTCGTCTCACCAACAATTTGTCCTATCTGATCAAGAACAGTATACAAAATTGGCGAGTCTCAGTCTAGGTGAAATCAATTGTGCCCTGGTAACTAGGTGAAACGATGTTTGCAACGTGGGGCAACATACAGAACCTATCTTGTCGAATTATAGCTGAATCATCTGAGGCAATACCAACACAAACACTTTCCATTTTTCATGAATGAAAGTTAGACACACTATCACATTCGTGTGGACAAGAGGAAGACCTATTTTTAGAAACAAGTTGTAAATATTTTGGACGTCTCTAGATACGACTAGCAACCAGGCCTGTGTGATGTCAAACACACACATTTCTTTCCTCTGTAAGACTTATGATTCTATGTGACGTATATGGGATTGTAACCTTGGTGGAATTACTTGACAACCAACCAACCCACAACCAGTTATAATCTGGAATTCACAAGAAACCAATTAAATACCTTTCAACAAGGTTTCCAAGGGAATTATCTGAAGGATTCATATTGCTTACTTCCATATTCCGCATCTGATGGAGATGCTGGTAACTCACTGCACCTGAAGACCACACATCCAACCATCCTGTAACCATGGTAATTACTAAACAATCAAAGCGACTCATTTCCTGTAAAATAACCATTCAGGATCTGATAAATTAAAACTAATCAATATTTCTGTGCTTCGTTGGACAAACACGCTCAGTCAAAGGTACCAAGCTACCACTGTAACTCATGTCCAGGAAATTGACCTGGTACAATACATAGGAAGTTGTTGACACAATGATAAGAATGGATATGTTGGTTTTCCATGGTGACAGAACAAAATTCTACAGCAGTAGCAATGTCAGGTTGAAGCGCACTAGCAACGCTAGTAGAATGTGATTAACCAATCCCGTGTGAGAGAATGAACGCATAAGGTCAATGATTGACCTGATTACTTTTTGATCACTGGACTCCTGCTGGGTTCGGAATGTATCATCACTAACACCAAACTGGCAACAAAACCCGCCTTTTGTTATGATTGTGGTGCTTGATCAAAGAATCATATACAAATAACCCACCTATGGAACTGCTACTCAGATTAATATTTGCTATTTTCATGATACATCAGCGGAAGGCTTCTTCTTGGCATGTTCCCACATTCATTATGGCTGTTCCCGTGTTTGTACAGCCCCAGAGAAATCAACACATTTGAACGAACTGCCCAGCTATCATGTGCTCCGTAAGTCAGGGATGTTGCAAGGTAATAATTAAAAGATTATGATGTATAATCAGAAGTAGCAGGTTCTCGTTATCACTGTAGAAAGGAAAGATGACATAAAAACGGACAAGTCACCACGGGAAAATAAACAATACCCTGCATAAACGCAACTGAATGCCACCTTTGAGGATACACACCCTGCACATTACCCTGGTCAAAAACTTGGAAAAGCATGACTCAGAGTTCTGTCCAATTAACAGAAATTTGAAAATCACCATTTTCACCAATTCCACTGTATTCCAGATATTATATAAGGGGAGAACACCATTTGATGGAACAGCCAAAACAAACCTTTTTGCACTGCGTGACATTCTCCTATCTCGATATAGTAAAACCTATTGAACCTGCCACATCACAGTTTCGCGTGAATAGATCATTGGTATTGTATTTTGTGGGAAAAACGCCCAAACCTATATAATGGTGGTAGGGATATTATTGATGGGACTATTGTCTGCGATTTCTTTTTTAGGCGATTCCCGTGTGTACCAGGTGCATTAATCGATATAATGTAAGGGCAGTCTAAATGGGAAAGATGTACTTTTAGAATATATAGGTCTTATCTCTCTTGTATAATCTGGGGTGGCCCACACGCTAGCGGTCTCTTTTGGCCTTAGTGTGGGTCTCCCCGACCATATAGTTCGTTTTCGTTCGTACCTCTGGTTAATGTATTATTTTTTTGCCAAATGAATTAAATCAATCCAGTCCAATCTTAGGGCTAGAAACAATGCCAGTTGATGAGTGAGGCCTGTGTAATGTGAATACGTGAACATAGTTTGCTTATTTTACAATAGAGTTTCCCACAAAATTAGAAACTACTTTCTCACTTTTACCACAATCAGTAACATGAACAAAGGAGACCCATTAATTTGGTAATTTCCACCAGGTCAGGATATCAATTAGATCTATATTGAACTTGTGGCGCACGTTTTTTTACAAATTCCATTTGTATTTGATCCAAGAATTTGTAGATAATAAATGATATGACGGGAAAAATTCAGCGATGATTCTACCTCCTCTGAGATGACTGATGTCCCAACTTGTGGACCATTACAGAAAATTAGATGCCATAAATAGCATTGTTAAATTGTTTTAGTGTAAATTGGTTAATTTGTGTACGTGCAGGTAGTGCATTTCACTTCATCAACGTTTCTCAAATATTGCAAAAAGTTACATCGCTCTCTCTAGGTCGGGAAACAGCCAGACACCAACATTTTGCTATTTATATGCAAATTAGCCAATTATTATGCTATTCATCAGCTGTAATATACTGATACCAAATATCAGATATGTCAATATCACCTGGCATGGAGGGATTAGGGCAGTAGGCATTGATGAACACCTGACCATATGACCACTGGTTCAAATGAGGTGAAAAGAGATACAAGTACCAACAAGGCCGTTAGAATTACCAAGACCTTTCACCCTAGGGTCGATGTTTTAGAAAGCCTACAATACGCACATTTTATATATTAATATCAGATCTGTTTAGTTTCATAAGACTTATTTCTAGACATTTCGAATTGATGCAGGAGACCAGAGGAGCAGGTGCTTATATAATCACGGATTCTAGGACATTTACCCCCGGACACTACCCCCCGGACACTTTTACCCTGGACATTCAAACCTGGACACTTACCCCCCAGACATTTACCCCCTAGGACACTTACCCCCAGGACTTTTACCCAGTGTCCGGGGGGGGGTGAATGTCCATAGGGTAAGTGTCTGGGGGGTAAATGTCCGGGGGGTAAATGTCCTGATACCATAATCACGATCTGCACGCCTATAGTTAGCGAAATTGACTTCTTTGGGTTTAATTGGAGAGGAAGCTGAACGGATGCATGACGGAATGTACGACCGAGAGGATCGTGGATAAAGGGGCTATTTTGGCATTTCATTGTCAATTTCATATAATTTCTCATGTTCCCAGAGCCCAACTTGCAGAGTACAGGTTGTAAAGGGAGGGCAATGATGTTATAAGTCGATCTTTTCCTTTTTTCAGGCACAGGCACTACCAGAGAACCATGCCAAGTGGGTAGGCCAGTATAAAGTGCTGAAATGTTGCAATGGGGACACAACGTTTGTTGGTGGCAAAAGTGGACATAGATATTAATATCTGAAGACGAATATCACAAACATCATTCATTGACAGCAACGAGGGAGCATAAAAAGTTGTTTACGCCACGAACATCATGATAATTTCATATTAATAAATTTCTGTTGGCGACAAGTTATGAATACATGCATAACTAGCAAATGATGACTTTCATTCATCATTATCCAACAGTGCAGAGTTGGCAGCAACATGTGGGACGACAATACCGACCCAGACTGTCTAGAAATTAGCGTACTGAATGGAAGCGGGGGCTGACGTGCTGGCAATAGCAATGCCTAATATCTGATCTGCATCCAGGGGCAGAAGTTTAGAAGTATTGGTCGACATTATTCAAAGCTTTTATTTCAGATTTTTCTCCTGATCCAAAAAAACATGCATGCATGAATAAGGGGAAACAGCAAGGCATGGTGTGTGCTGTGGTCAAAACGACGTTTCATTTGCCCAATTAAATGAGATGAGCAATTTTTACATTGAAGGGAGATTTCCCATGCATCATTGCAATGTCTGCATTCGTTATAATTTCCCTAATTATTGCTAAATGTCGCATAGGACAAAAGGTCTTAGAAGTAGGCATAAGTGAGACCGTAATGACGTGAATAACCCGTTTTAACACTGTGCCAGCTACCACACTCCCCTCACCATGATAATGATATGCCATTATATTCTCACCAGTGTAAGGGTATCAACTCAGTATGGCGGAATGCCAATTGCTGTGACCTGAAATGTACCCATTCACGTATAGGGCAACATCAGGTCAATAATCCATAACTCTTCTGATTGTGTCCAGCTTGGAATCGTAGAGTACATTCGACATACATTGTAGCAGCGAGATCAATAAAGTATTTTTAACACGCAGGGTCATATTCATTTCATATTATTTGAGTCGATGGAGTTGGGGTTGGGGTAGGTACAGGCGATTTATTCAGTTAAAAATAGATGAAGTTGATTAATTTTTACCATGTGAACTTTACATTTCGCATTGTATTCAAGCTTTCAGCATTTATTCTGTGGGCAGGGAATTAGATTTTGAAAATCAAGCTCAATATTTCAACATTCAACATATACCAAATGTGTCAACTCTACACGCACTGCTAACAATTTTATCACGAGACATTTTTGTGGGTGGGAGATTGATACTAGGAAGTCAATAGCTGCTCTGAGGATGATAATTCGTCTGTGAAAGCTGAATTGATAGAATGAGTTTTGTTAAAATTCTTCAGATACGGATATAAAAAGTCATCTTTGAATGAGCATGGAATCTTCCAACACTAATGCATGACTTCAGAAGGCCATTCTATCTCACAGAATTCAATATTTTGATTGCATTTGAAATTTATTAATCTGATTGGCTATATCATCTCAGTTCCGATCAATACAACAAACGGATGGTTTTTAATTGCAATGTCTCTTGTGCATGTAAAATGAGCTTGTACAGATCATCACAGAATATCATCCAGTGCCAAGGGATGGTTTGGCAAGAAGACAAAATCAGTATTCTATTGGGAAACTCGTGCAGTATATCTTTTATTTTGGATAATATTATGAAAAGAACTAGCCAAGTATAGGAAAATGATCGCACTTAGAGACAAGTTTCTCAAAAGATACATCTGAGGTGAAGGGATGGTTATAAAATAAGCTATTATATATTTTTGGAAAATTCAAATCGTACAAAGAAGATGGAAGGAATAAGGGGTCTGATACATGTACATAGCATCCTTCACACACAAAGCGGCAATACAATCACCAACGGATTAGTACCATTTGGAACAGCTGATGGCGTACAGGCCTACACTTATATCTATACACATATCTGAAAGGGGGTAGTTATTCTATGCGCAGGTGACAAAACCACTTGTTGACTCCACAGGATTTATTCAGCTGTGCTCAGCTAGATATGTGGGAAGTAGGATGATTCTTCTGATAGTGTATATTAGGCCAGTTGCAAACACTTAGAGGTGGAAATAATCGGAAGTTATGAAAGCAGGCATGTGTTAACGTAAACTTTCGTGGTTAAACCAAAACTATAGAATGAAAGATACACATCAGTTTTTCTTCCATCAGGCATACAATGAGATGACATTGAATCATATAAGGTACATTTTTCATATTTCTCTTATACTTTTTTGCTCTGGGTCATCATGCTTGAAGTCAATTCCCTCATAAATTGTTTGTGCATCACAAAATGGAAGATGCAAACCAAGGTTTAATTTTGATATGTGTCACATCAAACTGATGCTGACATGACGTGGGTTACAGCCACCACTGAAGTTCTAACACCTCCCCGACCCCCAGTATCATCTTTTGATGCACACCTGCCACGATCAAAGTGCATCCATTTATTCCAAATTTCATTAGATAGAATATTCGTTAGAGGATGGTGGTGGATGTGTGTAATGATTTTTTTCCATTCAGCTGCACGAATAATTATATGATTGTCATTTTACTAGTGCTGCCTCTACGTTTATCACATGGAACCAAAATGCCACATTGGCCATGGCTGCCAAGAGTTCCTAGACAGCGAAAGCATGGAGAGGCCCACAACCCTTTAACCGCCATTAGGACTGATCAGAAAATAATTCAGCGGTTAAAGGGTTAAATTATTCTTAATTGTTGCACGATCTCGGTGAGTAAGCTGTAAACTCATGGAGAAAGGAATGAGAATTGTGAAAAAGCACCAACCAAGCGGGGTTCGAACTCTCACAAAAGGCAACAAGTATGACCAAGTGAATAAACTGGATGCGACTGCCAGTTGCAGTCAAAAACCTTGTTGGGATCCAACCACTTCCACATGCAGCAACTTGTGACAATAGGAGAGGGCCTTTAAACAGTGTATTAAAGTCAAAACATTGCCTATAGTACGATATCAACGTGATGAACTGTCAGGATGATAAAACAGATCTTTCAAGAAAGTTCTAAAATTTACACCTCGTGAGCATCTAACACCTTCAAGACCAACGGGCGGGCGTGATTTAAAACATCACAAGATTATAAGTGTGTGAAAGTAAGCCTGTTTTTATCTTGACCCCAAATGGAATGACGTCAATGCTAGTAATTAAACTGTTGCATAATTTCAAAAGTCCAGAGAGTTTCTGATGTGAGAAACGAAGGGGCTGAAAATGTAGATCACTGAAACACAGACAGAGCCTCATTAACTTTGGCACCGACAAATCATAAACTGCATTATGGTATAGTCAAACCAAAGGCCCTTGTTGATGTCATACCAACAATGCTGCGATAATCAAGTACAAAATCATTCATGAATTGACTGCAGAATTGAACGATTATCATGCCATGACAATCACATGCACATATTACTGGCCATACATTGAATAATTAGCGATTATAGTGTCTATGGGAAGGATGACCGACTGTAGTTCTCTCAATGATTGTTTCATTTGGTGAATCATACTGTCTCTCCCAAAGCAAGAGTACGTACATGTACATGTATAGTTTTGTTATGGGAATGACTTGCCTCATATCCTTGGTGTGGTAGCCTGGAAGGCAGATGAAATTCTGACAATTCTGCAGACCTTCATTATATTCCTTTGCCAATTCCTTCAACTAAGTGTTACTGCACCTCTTTCCTTGAGGGCAACTTTTCGTCATATGCAGGCCAGAAAAAAATTGATTTTGGCCTCACAACCAGACAGATATAAACCAATTGAGTAATGAGCAGTTATGAACAATTATCACATCTCCATGATTTGATACTCTGGATGACAGAGACCCGGTCCCACAATACTGCAACTTACCAGGCACCAGATTATTGGCGAAAATGTGCTGAATGACAAAATGGCGAAAATGCACCAATGACAAAATTGTGACCTAGTCAGACAGCACAACCCCTTCTTTTCAGCTGAAACACTGAAAAAAGAGCTTTTAACACAAACCAAACTGAATACTGTATATATATACCTTATGATACTCCTCAGATAGGCATACTTATATCTTTCACAGGTGATAAGGAATATGATTCTTTCAAGCATTTTTTTATCCTTTTCACTGTCTAGCCGATGGAAAGGTGACCGACCATTAGAGATGACTATTTCAGATGTTTAGCAGCGTTGTCTGCTATCAGCAACTTCTGCCATACTGCTTCAATGTGTTACCTTAATCAGGCTGCTGGTGCCTTCAGAGGGGCAAAATTTCATTTGTTCATGTGTTCATTTTGGCGCAATTTACCATGATAAACCTGCTGTGTATACCAGATTAGGTTCTAATAAATACATGTAATGAAAAATACCAGACGACGAGGTGAGTGATCTCATTTAAACCTTTCACAAATGAACATTATATTATTAATAATAATTACACACAAATATGTTTGTCATAACATTTCAAGTCAGAATGTGGGAACATCAAAACTGGAACCTGTCTGTCAAGGTCTGCCTGACTTTTTCACTAACGTAGTTTGTCCGAATAGTCTGAAAGTTTAATTGGTATTGGTTCATTGGGTGAGCACCAACACGGAACAGTAAGTCCAGTGGTAAATGACTAGCTGGGGATTTCACACACTAACGCTGGACGCTAGTAGAACTGGGATCACAGGAAGTGCAGAAATGTCAGTATCGAGATGTTGTGACATTCTCATGTGAAACAACATAAAACTCATTGGCGAGAAAGGGTATGGATCACGGCCAAGTCTGAACATGGGATGATAAGGGCAGGACAGAGTTGAAATCCGTAGTAAAGACCGATGCTCAACCACTGCAGCACCAGTGCCTTGCTCTCCACAGCTCAATGACCTGCGTTGCTATCCTTTATCATCAACTTTCTGTCAGTGACATAGCCCACTATGGAAATCACTCGCACCTTCAAATGATTTGGTCATGTGTCACCCGTTTGGCCCGAGGTGGTTGCCAGTGTCACCTTTTTACCCACGTCCCTAAAAGGGTAGGTCATTGTGGAAGAGAATGTACTGGTCATCATTTGGCCTTACATTACCTCCTACTTGGCAACAGGTGGCACAGAACAAAGAGACAGAACATACCATATTATTCTTTTTGAATCATGCTTTCAAATTGTTACAAAACTAACTTTAGTGTCTCTTATGAAGCCATATGATATCACTCGTGCAGTATACTAATCTATAAAGGTTGCACGTGAGGCAGGGGTATTCAGGGCTAAGTTGACCTTTAGGTCATTAGATCATCTTCTGTTCATTCATACGGAACAAATGGTCGATCAGGCTTCTTGGAATATGTCCATTCATGTTCAGTGCTAAACCTAAGTTAACCTCAACGCATTGTGTGATTGATTTCAATCTCAATACAAAGATTATATATGATATAGTCCTCAGATTACCACTCACAAAAGAAATGACCACACTGGGGCTTAAGTCACTCTCAGGTTCATGGCAGGGATTATGTGAGGACATGTTTAATGATGGATAGAGTTCATGACTGGAACCAGACCTCTGCCATAACTCTACAGTGGTCAATCGATTACTCCATTTGCAATGATATATGTTACAGATGTTATGGTCAGATTATAGCACCATCAACTGCTTCGAATTTCATTCCACTTCATTTTCAAGATGGTACAATATGATATGCAGTACTTTCAGTACAATATATTGCTTAGAATTTTATTACACTTCATTTTCATGAAGATGGTATAATAAAATATGATATGCAGTACTTTTAGTACGAATATTAAATGAAGGATTTAATTGTTACTCCAGAAGTCATGAACTTTCAGAACCATGTGGCCATTTCAGCTACAGCAATGACAGCAAAGCAAATGAAGATCATAAGTTGAGATATTACTAAAACAACATTAATCAAGGACAGAAGAGTACGTGTAGATTGCAAATATCGTTTTTTAGATAGGAAAAAAGCTTCTACTAAACTCATGTCTTTTCAATAAATGACAGAAACAGAACTCACGTTTTGATTCACTCAGCAACTCTAATTGGAAATTAAAATGTTTCATAATAAGCGAGTTAGTTAGCTTTTTAAAGATATCAATTATTTTTTAACTGCTAATTCACCAGACACACAAAAATAAGCTGTGTATGCTCCTAAATGATGATGTTAGTTCAGGATAATTCAAAAGATGAAATATATTTTTTTATGATGGCCCAATTATGCAGCTGAACAATCCTATCTCCTGAACACAGAAGTCAAATCAATAATTCAATTGAGAGTCTAATCCACACGAGAGCAATGCCTTATTTGAACTGACAGGTTCAAAATTTGCAAAGGCAAGGTGAACAGGAGTCGATGTCCCAGTGAATGCACCAAAGGCCCGTGTGAACGTGGCCAAATTTTCATTGAATGATCATTGTCAACACAAACGAGGGAGCTTCGGTCAAAAAGTAACGCGTCTGATCAGAGGACATCCAACAGTTATTACTGTGATCAGCATGAAAGCACAAGTATGCCATGATACAAGTGTGATGAATACTGTTCATTCATGTTCCTGCGACCTTTTCAAGGCATGGAATTTCCGGCAGGTTAACTCTTGAATGAAGCCATAGAAAAGGTGGTAACAGTATTTATACATATACAGTATATGATATCGCCCAATACCAATACTGTATTTGAGAATGAAATCCTTGTAACTGCGACGCACCTAATACAAAAGATCATGAATAACTCATGACAAAATACTCAGTCTGTGGAAATAAGCATCTGGTTACCATTGAGACAGAGGGCCTTCTCTAAGAGGTCACATTTTGTGTAGATATCGGTTTGCATGTTTTTTTACCATACAGCTTCCTCTTCAGTCTGAAGTTTCCATCTGCATTTCAATACAAAACAACCAACATTGCCTGACAGCGCTACCAACCGATAATCCACAAAACTAAATCCTTCAGCAGACACATCCAGGCACAACAGACTGACTCATGTACATTTCACAAGTTGGCCCACCCATTGCACATAATGTGAAAAACAATGAAACATATTTCAAAACGTAAACATCCTTCATTGACTGGAATTTGTCCAAATCAAAACAATAGCATGAACTTCAAATGCGTAGTATATCCAGGAACTTGAACTCCCAGGTCATCTCTTCGGGATTTCCCAATATCATGTTTGAGGAAAACTGGGCCATGTGCAAGGGCACAGAATGAGCCGGAATCAACAATAGACCTATGAACGAAAGGAACAAGATCAGTCTCCCTATTAAAGATGCTGTTTTTGATACTGGTGATCATTTGAGGATTATCAGGATGAGAAAAAAGCAGGATAAGATGTGACAGCATTGCAATGACATAATTAGGCTACCTCATCACGCTCATCATAGCCTAAGGGTTCCAGCTTGATGTGTGCTAAGAGACAGGTACCTGGGGCCATATTCATGAAGCCTTCGCAACTTTGCTTGCACGCAGTGAACAATAGGACACGTGCAGCCAAACAATGGACTTGCGTGCAAGCAAAGTTGCGAAGGCTTCGTGAATATGGCCCCTGGTTGCCCTGCCTGGTTGCAGGGCTCTACTTGCTTTGCTGAAGTGGAAACTGAAAGACAAAAATGGACAGAATTGCAAATTTTTAGGGTTTAGTGAAGGGTCTGTTTTCTTCACCTACAAAATGTGCACAGCAAAATTAGGCCAACTTGATCATTACATGGTAAACCCCAAACAGGAACTATGAATTCTTATTTCAACAACGGGAACTTCCAACTAAGTAACAGATCTGTCATGTACATGTACATTCAAAAAGTAGTGCCATTGTCATATGATTGGCTGTTCGTGGTTTGTTTACAGTGTTCCTGGAACTGGTCATGCTGCAATATTTCCCCAAGTAGTTTGTTCCTGTTTTCAACAAACTTCAGAGTTACTTCCGTATTCAAACCCAGGTAAGAAACATCCTATAAATATTATCATGACCAGGAATTCCTTCGCGATTTTGACACAATCATCTGCATGTCATGAAGGGAATTTAGACATTTTATCCTGATCATCTGAATGAGGTCCAGGATATGAGGGAATCTGACCAACAACTCTCCATAAATAGAATACATCCTGCTTTGCAGGCCATGCACCAACATGACCAATACAGGATAAGATAAATAACAGCTCTGTGTTCAGAAAGGTCGAGTTGTTGTCATTCTAAAGTGTCATCATCTGTTACATTGCGAACCTCCCGAATGACGTCGGACTTGTCAATTTCATTGTGTTTGCCCGCCCCTGCTTTCGTCCTCCCTCGCCTTCGACAATGTGGTCATTCAGTGAAGTCAAGCTGTTATCTGATGTTTGTCCGACCATTGCTGGTAAAAATAGAAACCGGGGCGGGCGGTATGTTATTTTTGTAGAATGCTTGGGAAAAAGTCAAACTCATCTTGGGAAAAAGTCAGTCATCTAGAGAGAAGAAAGGCAGGCCTCTTTTGGTATCTTTAGTTATGCTGAGGAAACAGTTGTACAGTATATCCTCCAGTAAGCATATATCAAAACCTGGGGTCCTTTGATAAGCAATGACCGGAAAGGGGCAAAGGGAGGTGTATCAAGGTGCATGATTCATAGTGTAGCTTCAGTCTGCTAGCTGATAAGACTGACGAAATACTCGAGAAATCCTTCACCGAAGGATACTAGTATATTTACTTTCTTGAATCAAAACCAACCAACCCATAGAACGTCATACCAACGTCATTTGCTCATGTTAGTAAACAACACGTATTTGTCAACATCTGTTACCTCTAAGTCTTACTCAATGAATGCAATATGCGGCCGGGATGAATTGATAGCTGATAAATGATTAAAAAACAAGATTGTTTACAAATATGACAGTAACGTAAATGTTGCCTGGATTTTTCTAGGAATGTAGTTGAATGCCCTCATGGATATTTCAATAATCTGGAAAAACATACCAGAAAAACATGTTGTCCACCGCAATTTTTTCCCCAAAACATGGCTAAGTAGCTAAGATATACATCAAAGATTGACTTATTTTGCTCAACATATTAAGAGGCAAACTTCTGAATGTAAATTAATTTGAAATCCAAGATAATGACACCAAGGAAACTCACAACTCAAAGGCTGCCATTAGCCATGTTAAAAAGTTCCAGTTGTGCCTACTTTTTTTCACAACGTACGAAGGTTAGGGATATAATGGTGATCAAGATGCTCTTTATTTCATTGAAAAATTCCTCCTTCGACAATGTGGTCATTCAGTGAAGTCAAGCTGTGATCTGATGTTTGTCCGACCATTGCTGGTAAAAATAGAAACCGGGGCGGGCGGTATGCTATTTTTGTAGAAAGCTTGGGAAAAAGTCAACGTCATCTTGGGAAAAGTCAAAGTCATCTAGAGAGAAGAAAGGCAGGCCTCTTTTGGTATCTTTAGTTATGCTGAGGAAACAGTTGTACAGTATATCCTCCTCCAGTAAGCATGTATCAAAGCCTGGGGTCCTTTGATAAGCAATGACCGGAAAGGGGTAAGGGAGGTGTATCAAGGTGCATGATTCATAGTGTAGCTTCAGTCTGCTAGCTGATAAGACTGACGAAATACTCGAGAAATCCTTCACCGAAGGATATATTTGCTTTCTTGAATCAAAACCAACCAAACGATAGACGCGTCATACCAACGTCATTTGCTCATGTTAGTAAATAAACAAGTATTTGTCAACATCTGTTACCTCTAAGTCTTACTCAATGAATGCAATATGCGGCCAGGATGAATTGATAGCTGATAAATGATTAAAAAACAAGATTGTTTACAAATATGACAGTAACGTAAATGTTGCCTGGATTTTTCTAGGAATGTATAGTTGAATGCCCTCATGGATATTTCAATAATCTGGAAAAACATACCAGAAAAACATGTTGTCCACCGCAATTTTTTCCCCAAAACATGGCTAAGATATACATCAAAGATTGACTTATTTTGCTCAACATATTAAGAGGCAAACTTCTGAATGTAAATTAATTTGAAATCCAAGATAATGACACCAAGGAAACTCACAACTCAAAGGCTGCCATTAGCCATGTTAAAGTGAAAGTTCCAGTTGTGCCTACTTTTTTTCACAACGTACGAAGGTTAGGGATATAATGGTGATCAAGATGCTCTTTATTTCATTGAAAAATTCCTCAACTGGTTAAACAGTTATGACATATTTAATGGATTTGGTCAGAGAAGAATGTTGGGCCTCATTTGATGACGTCATCTCAGGAATTTGCATAATGAGCATGCATTTTTGTGCTGTAATGGACTTGCGCAACTATTCATGTGAAAGAATGAAGTCAGAAATTTGTCTGTTAATAAATATGTAAATGAAAATGAACTTTATCTCCACATTGGATTGCTCTGATTTGATTTCATTTATACCCACAATGACATCACGCATAAATTAGCATTTTCGACTTTGGCTAGTTCCTTTTGTATGGAAAATAGCTGCACTGGATTTTCAAACACATACTCCGCGATATCTTCCAAACTACTCATCAGAATGTGATGAAACAACAAGCAAAACATGCGTACTTGTGTATTCTAGACACTTCAGTAATAGTCTGTGCAGTCAATTTTAAGATGCAACTCGGACTATGTATCAATGGACAACGCAAGGACAACATTTTGTGATGATAAGGAATGAATCATCATTTGACTAAACATTGTCGGAAGCTAACCACGCTGTTGCGAAAATTCACTCATCTCTAAGCAACATTTATGGTATCAGGTGGATATAAAGATTCCTCAAGGAAAAATCTAAGTGTACATATGTAGGCCTACATATATGTAGGCGTACATATACCTGGAGATGAAACACATTATTAATGAACGTTTTACCATTGAGAAACACACAGGCACACTGATTTAAACCACGTCGAAGAAAACTGAGTTGGGTGTGGTCAAAAATTCATTCGCCTTATAAATTTTTGGTGTGATGCAGGTGATGGGCAGCCGACCTCATGGTAAAGTGGGGGGTATCAGAGTCTGCAGTTCATTGGAGAATATAATGGATCTCCTTCCTCAATGCCCAGTCTACATCCTAGTGGCCATCTGGGCAATGAATGTGAAGGGAGTCGATCATCTGCCTGATTGATAGAACAGTTGTCTGCGAAATTGCTTCTGATTCTACAACTGATCGCACATGCGTGGGTGGAGTTCTTATCTTGTATGATCTTCTGATGGATGGCTTCAATACTTTTACATGGATGGGTCATCTTCAGCAGCATGAGCAATTTGAATTCATGGAATGTCAAGAGTTCAAAACAGGTAATCATCGTGGAAGAAATGGAAGTGATTGTGCAAGGTGAGAAAAAAGTCAGTGATCCACTCATGCATCGCCAAGCTCCTCAACTGGCTGATGCAATGCCTATGTTTTACACCATTTTACCATCTCAATAACTATTTTAGTCAGCAAACTGTCAAGCGGCTGAGGCTGAAGGCAGCTGAAAATGTTTTATTGGCGAATTTCCATTAAAAAAATACATTGAAGAAGGGGGAAGCTGAAATCTCTGGGGTAAGGTTGAAAGGTCTCCAGCATTAAAGCCTTGAACAAAAACAAAATGCGTTTAGTTCAACTCGGGGACACTGATCTCACAGTAGTGAAAGAAAAACTCGAAGTTCTCAGTGCCTCCATTCTCCGCCTCTTAACGAATTTTCTTCGCCAATTGTGTTTTTACCTGTCTGCAATCAAAATGTTAGTGATCCATGTGTTTCTTTCAAGACTAATTCTTGTGGTTACCTGCGAATCTGATACATGGCGCATTTTTCCTTTGTCTAGGTGTTGTGAATTACATCTTTCATGAAGGCTAAAGAGTTTTTCATTGTCTGTCTTGGATTAAAAACATGGTGAGACATAACTGAAGTTTTTGTTTGTACTTTCAGGTACTTCCACGAATATATTCATAGATTAACAGCAAAATGTCATAATATATTCATAAACATACATGTACAATGAAAAATTGAAACATTAGAATGAAGGGACAGCATCATCATGTTGTTTAACGTTATTTATCTTCTGGTTGTGAGGTTCATTCAGAGAGTGAAAGTGACCTCAGCTTCAATGGTTTAAGAAGTTTGATCCAAACAGAGTGCAAGTCTCACAAAGCAACCTGCACAAAGTGAGCCTGACCGGAGTCTCTCACACAGGATGAAGCCAGGAAGGACAGTGATTAATATGAAGGTAGGTTTTCTATGATATCATGGGGAATGCCGGTCTCACGTTAAACTACCAAAGAATAGCTTCACTATAAATAAATTGAATTTTAAACCTAGCAGTCAGTTGTCTCTAACCTGACGGCAAACTCAGGTGAAAGGAAGGTTCCAGCTAAGAAGGCAATAATCAGGTGAGAAAGAGAAAGTGACGGGGGGTTCACTGAGGCCACACCTGCAGAAACCTTCGCCTGCCAAGAACAATACATCATTTACAATACGAAGAACAAAATTTTATGGTGGAAGTCGCTCAACAGCAGCAGTCATGCCAGCCTTCATGAAGAACTGCATTAGTGCCCTCTTGGGAGAAATTGCTGAACTGAAGTGAAGGCTTCCAGCAATTTAACATATGCCAAGGCTGCTGTAAAAAGTCTGAAAAGATACTAATTTGGGTGTCTCAAATCAGTTCCTCACAAAATGACTGAGGGCCAGCAAGTATGCATCCAAGTCTGCTGCTCTGTCTGTATATTCATATTAGATGAAACTGCATATCAGCAAGACAACCAGAAGAATTGGTAAAGGTGGATTGACAGCCTCCAGAATACTAGTACCATCCTGACCTGGCATCAGGTCATAACCTGAACAGTTTTGAGTTTATCCAGTGCGGACAAGATGGAGAGGAGGTCTTATCATCATGACGAAGAATGCAAGTACACAAAGCCAGGTTGCCGACCATGCTGAATAATTTGTAAACAGATGTATACTAGTGAACCCGATAGAAAATTCCTGCAAAAGAGGTATGCCATCTTCTCTTTGGATAGCCATATCACAACTCTCCTGACCATTTAAAATGGAGTAAAACTGAGAGACCGCAAGGTGTGAGGGGGAAAAACAGCATGGAAACTGAGGTAAGATTTGGTGTTAACTGCCAAATAGTGCTCCAATGATTCCTCTATGGTACTGATAATAATACCACTTGGAGAAATCAAATTCATGTTAAAAAGTTGTTCAAGTTGTAGGAGGCACTTACAAATACCGCTGTTCTATAAATAACTTACAGAATTGCAAGTATGCAACCTCATCAGATCAGAGAGCGAGATGATGCTAATCGTGATAGTGCAAGTGTATACTCAGGAACAAACTGGGCTGAGGTAGATGCTTGGCAGCATCAAGTGTATGCATGGCAAGGTAATGATCACCACGTGAGTGCTAACTGTAATCTCAGGTACATGGAAGTCAGACATGTAAACACAGCTTCACAAAAATGGGGTGAAAAAGTCCAAAAAGAAATAAGTGCATAGTACGTCTGTCGGCACACTTTTCCCCACAAGTTAAAAACTGGCTAGACAAATATTAGGCCTATGCTACCCTGAAGTGAATGACCATTAAGTATGTTACCACCTTGCAAAGACAAAAAGTGGAAGTGGCTCTATGGGCTGTCTCACAACCAAGGCTTCCAAAATAGTTGGGGAGGGGGTTGCACTAACTTGAGCTCATTACCCATAGTGACGCAGCGTCTGTGAACTAATGAAGGTTACCAAATTGAGAGAGACACACACACATTCTCGTACGTCTGTTGACATTCTACTGTCTGTTTCAGTGCACAGACTGTGGTGAATACTAATTACAACATTCATTATGGCCTGTAACCTTGCCAGAACTACCTGCCGTGAGCCGCATCAGAGAAGCATGGAGAATTTTCGCAACCTCGGCTGAACAAAACAGACAGACACAGAGGGAATGCGCAATATCAAGGCCTCGAAAAAACCAAGCATGCAACACCTGAGCTTGTGAAAACAACCCTATATATTATAACCTTTCCCAGTACAAACAAGAGAGGTATTTCTAAATGTTTTCTTCAGTGACGTCTCTTTTGGCTGATGAACACATATAACAGCCTCAGAGGTCACTGTGACAAATACCACCGAGAACAGCTAAAACACGTCCAATTTTGCACTCAAAATTTCTTAAATTGGAGAGGGAGAGGGGAGTTACCGGTAATGATGATTGAACATCTTTTTTGCACAGAAATGCTATGATTATGAAGCAGATTCTCGTATCATCACCTTGTGTCTTGCTGTACTCCCGGAGAAAGACTTTATGCTGATTATATACTGACTTAAATGGATGATTTTAATGACATGATCAACATGTGGTTACCTATCGATCGATTTGCCAATGCAAAGAACAATGGATGACCAGATGTCTACCCAGATTGCATTGCAAAAATATAAAACGAAATTTATGAATCTTTTAAAACATAAATTGAAAGCTCCACAACAGAGAATCGAAGTATGAAACAAAAGCCTTGGAAAGTAATCCTGGCATAAGATGTAAAGAAAGAGTTTCACCGAAGCAATGGGCCAAGTGTGACACCCATATAACAAATGCAAATCACCAGCAGGACAAGGATAGGTTGTTGCAGTCATTCAGCCAGATAGATGTGCACATGTCCAAGTCAGAACTATAGAAGCTATTCAGTAAGCTATGCAACAGCACTCTTCATTGTCTTTACAATCGAAGGGAACATTTTGTCAATGTCACAGAGACCATACAAATCACATGATTATCAGAGAAATTACATGTACACCATCAGCTTATGATGGTCTAAATCTTTTGTAATTAGTGTATCAATAAAAAGTCTTTCATTGTCCACAGATGCTGCAAGCTGGTGCCCAATTTGGAAGAGCGGACGGATGAAAAACGATTTTCTTTTATTCATTTGAGCGTAACAGCCGATAGTGTCAAAAAGCACTGAATATGTGATTGATTTTTAAGAAAGAGCCAAATATACATGTAGCTTAGTCCTTACACCACGGAAGTTCATCTCCGGGTCATGCATGGGTTTTAGAGGACGACATGGTCACCCAGGGAAAAGTCTGACATAAGAATTTTTACCATCATTTTTCGACAGTACAGTATCCTGGAACTACTTTCACCTCCCCACAACCAAAACAAAACACTTGGAAATTTTCCAAGTGTTTTCCAATTTTCCAATTAAAAAAAATGCAGTCCGGCGAATTTTCTTAGGATGCGGATGGTGTGGTCGTAGAACACAGAGTTGCTGAATCAAGTGATACCGGAATCATCAGCTGACTCAAGGGATGGCCGGAATGCCACAGCATGCACCCAGTATAGACGGAGAAAAATTATCAAAGGTTATGAGGCTTGTTCCGTCTATTCACATGGATGTCTGCCAAACACTCCTACGCAGCAAAGTACAAAAACCAACCTGGCTACCATGAGAATTGCGATCCTAGATAGTACTACAAGTGAAATGCTTCAGGGATGATAATTACTACACTAGCCCAGCCTTCTATCATGTATGAGTAAGGACTCCCTAAATGACCAGTTCATTAACATTTATTTTAATGAGAGTCATTCAGCAAGCAAAGCAGCATGAACGGAATCAACAAAAAAATATGAATGGGTGATTCATCATCTCTAAGAGATGGAATTCTTGGTGTGCCTGCCCACAACTCCGGATTTCTCAATTAAGATACAGAGAGCAATCATGCGATGGCCATAAACATAGATTTGCGCACCTGAATGGACTGCCACGAGTCGTGGCAAAATAGTCCCAGACCGATGTAATCGACTATTTCAACAATGTTGAGTAAGCCTACCAATGCTTCAAAGAGAGAGAGAGAGACAGGCAGACAGACAGACAGAGAGACAGCAGAGACAGACAGACAGACAGACAGACAAATTCAGAAATTCCGCGATCGCCCCCACTGAGATGAGGTGGTCTTAAATTTGAAATAAATAATCATGATGATTGCGATGTGAATCAACACCACCCCATTACACCATATACATGTACTGTTGCAGACTTTCAGTTTTAGGCCAAGATGAAGGTGGCAGCATAATCTAGACCATGGCACTGACATGACTGAGCTTGCTGGCATAAATCCCAATTGCTTCCAAGGTAAATGCTATTGGAAGAAAAGATGATGATGGATGTCATTGAGAGAGAGAGCTTGGTCAATCCGGGAAACCCAAAGGTGATGAATTACATTTCAATTACGATACTTTTTCATCCATGTGATATCAGCCCTTGCAGTCAGCTGACTTACCCCATGAAAATCCAACTTACATCGAAAAATCACTGTCACTCATTCACGATGCTTAACATTCTTGACCTGTAACTTTTAGACTTCGCACAAATATGTGGTCAACACAGGGCATGGAGTGTGGAGGACTTTCAACCTTAGAACATTTATTTATGTATCATTGTTTAACAGTGAGGTCAGCATTGGTGTGAAGGTGTATGTAGTGACATTAATTGAATGAACACATTTGTCACAGGTTTCCTATCAGCTGACTTGCCACATACTGAGCAGGATGTTTGAATTTGACATTTCTTGGTATTTAATCTAACGTGACTGAAAAATCGACAAGTATAGATGCACATGTCACGTGGGCATTGATCAGTTGATATAGTATCATCGATGTTGTACTGTCCACTTGAAAAATGACAATTAACACTTGACCTAAACCAAGGGTAAAAACGCTACCCGGTATGTATACTATGGCACATGTAATTTACTAATCATGTGGAATTGATAATTATGTCATGAGCATGTTGAGGTGTCTCTCGAGTTTTAGTTTGGTTTCTGTCTCATGTTCGCTGACATCATAGTCACAATATAATCATCATACATGTATTTTGCTTTGTTTGTGTCATAAAGTACCTCATGCCACTCTCAAGGTTGTCAGAACCTTGATCGATTCTGTCGAATTGTTCTTAAACAACTTGATACTTGACTTACCAGTATTACCGGGGTATACGTACCTATAAATCCGAATCTTGTGTCTTTTTCAATCTTTTGCCTCAATGGCTGTTTTCAGCTGGAAAGAAACGACCAAATCAAAGCGAAAGTTTATCTTTTTATCACAAAAAATGATTGTACCTGATCTCACCCATGTAATTATCAAGATGTTTTATGATCAACTTGGTAGGCCCGCTGAACCCATGACACAGACACTTTATATCAAGTGGAGACCTTGTAAATAAGATGAAAGTGAATGTGTACTGACTACCGCATTGCAAGTTTTCACTTTAGAGACACACGCACTTTAGCATCATACAAAGCCTAAAAGGTAGTCACCCTAATGATAGCTGACAAGGAGTTGGTGTCAAATGATGATTGCGTGCATGTGATGACCAAAGTTGACCCATTACATCATATCCCAGCAAGGGATTCGAAAGCATGCATGTGATGACCAATTTGACCCATTACATCATATCCCAGCAAGGGATTTGAAAGCATGCAATGTGATGACAGATTTGACCCACTAGGCCTATATCATCATATCCGTGCAAGGGATTTGATAGCATGCATGTGATATTAATTTGACCCACTACATCATATCCCAGCAAGGGAGTTTGAAAGCATGCATGTGATGACCAATTTGACGCACACTACATCACATCCCAGCAAGGGATTTGATGATCAATTAAATTCACTAGGCCAACATCATATCCCAGCAAGGGATTTGAAAGGATGCATGTGATGACCAATCTGACCCATTACATCATATCCCTACCTGGCCCGTTCTCTTGTAGGTTTTGCCGCTATCTTGCCCTCTTCTGATGTAAATGTTGTACTATCTGTAAATTTTTGTCCCCTTTATGTGATTGAGAATAAATCTGAAATGAACTGAACTGAAAGCATGCATGTGATGACCAATTTGACCCATTACATCATATTCCAGCAAGGGATTTGAAAGCATGCATGTGATGACCAATTTGACCCACTACATCATATCCCAGCAAGGGATTTGAAAGCATGCATGTGATGACAGATTTGACCCACTAGGCCTACATCATCATATCCGTGCAAGGGATTTGATATAAAGGATGCATGTGATGACCAATCTGACCCATTACATCATATCCCTACCTGGCCCGTTCTCTTGTAGGTTTTGCCGCTATCTTGCCCTCTTCTGATGTAAATGTTGTACTATCTGTAAAATTTTTGTCCCCTTTATGTGATTGAGAATAAACCTGAAATGAACTGAACTGAAAGCATGCATGTGATGACCAATTTGACCCATTACATCATATTCCAGCAAGGGATTTGAAAGCATGCATGTGATGACAGATTTGACCCACTAGGCCTACATCATCATATCCGTGCAAGGGATTTGATAGCATGCATGTGATATTAATTTGACTCACTACGTCATATCCCAGCAAGGATTTGAAAGCATGCATGTGATTACCAATTTGACTCACTACATCATATCCCAGCAAGGGATATGAAAGCATGCATGTGATGACCGATTTGATCTAATACTTGATCGGGTTATTATGCTCTGGACAGTATCCCCTCCCCCAACCTCCCGGTCTAGGTTGCTGCCAATCATTTCTCAACTACTGCATTTCATTTAACTTACATTTCCATAGGGGGAATCCAGTGTTTTGGAAAAGTTGCTGATCAGCTCCTTGTATTCGTTGTGCTGCGAATGCATCCCTTTTCATCATTCCTATCGAAATTAACGTATACTAGCAGTTATTTTTTATCAGTTTCATGCCAAATTCTTTATCAGTATCATTTTGGAGATAGCACTACTAATTCTTTATCAGTTTCATGCAATATTCTTTGTCAGTATCATTTTGGAGATAGCACTAATTCTTTATCAGTTTCATGCAATATTCTTTGTCAGTATCATTTTGGATATAGCACTAATTCTTTATCAGTTTCATGCAATATTCTTTGTCAGTATCATTTTGGAGACCGCAGTTATTCTCAGTATCCTTTCAGAGACAGCAGTGATTCTTTGTCAGTATCATGCAGCGATTCTTTATCAGTATCATTTTGGAGACAGCAGTGATTCTTTATCAGTATCATGCAGTTATTCTTTATCAGTATCATTTTGGAGACAGCACTGATTCTTTATCAGTTTCATGCAATATCCTTTATCAGTATCATTTTGGAGATAGCAATGCTTCTTTATCAGTTTCATGTGGCTAGTGATGCAAAGCAAGTTTTTTACTTTCTTTAAATGACTTGAGCAGGTTTACTGGTTTGTTTAGAACCTGAGAATGTTATTTTCCCAATTGTCCACACGCTTTTCACACATTGACCAATAAATTTTTTGACTTTTTAACTACAAAAACAATGGGATATTTATGACGTAAACAAGTTTGAGGAATGTCAACTTTAGCCTCCAATAAATCAGTCAAAATCCAAGGGCATTCCATGTGTATGCGCTCATATACCTATCAAAATTGGACGAAAGTAGTGCGCAAGTTTATTTTTAATCGCGTTTGAAATAATTGTGCTATTTTTGGATTTGGCAGCTGATTCTCATTCCTTGAACTATGCCAATCAATTCCATGCTTAGAAGACCATAGTGTGTTGTATAGTAAACAATGCAGTCACAGGAAAATGATTGAAATGAATCATCTTTGGCACCTGATCATCGGGCATACTCTCACTACCAAGTATGCCACGTGCTTTTGTTTCTAAACAAAGTCATGTGATGTAGATACAGTCATGACAGTCTAGAAATACCAATCACTGGCTTCCTATTCAACAAATATTCACCAAATCAACCGGTTTTCAATCTGTTAGAAGATATTTTGACAGGAGGTTAAAATTACTGTAAACCATCCTACTCATGGCATGTATTATGTTGCAATGTTCAAAAACTTAATTTTTCATGCAATGTTTCATTCAACATTCAATGTTCACTTTTTTCATTCAATGTTTGTAAAGAAACGTGACACGCCTATTCGCGAGGACGACGTAATCGATCAAGCGGTAACGAAACGTGCCACAGCTGTTCACGAGGAAGACGATGATAGATCAAGCGGTAACGAAACTTGCCACAGCTGTTCACGAGGACGACGATGATGAATTAAGCGGTAACGAAACGTGCCACAGCTGTTCACGAGGACGACGATGATGGATCAAGCGGTAACGAAATGTGCCACAGCTGTTCACGAGGACGACGCTGATGGATCAAGCGGTAAAGAAACGTGCCACACCTCTCCGCAAGGGTGATGACCACAACTGGCAAAGTGGAAAAACGAGGAATAAGGAACGACGACAACAACAATGATGGACAACACAGCATCACACAGGCTCACAACAGATGAGCCAGAAATGGGGGCGGGCTTTACTTGCTCCGCACGAAAACGGCCAAACTCTCTTGGGAGTTCAGCAAATGATTATTACAACTGCAGAAATCTGCAGGGTATCAGTCTTTGGACTGGCATGTTTGAAAGACCGAGAGAAATAAATGTATTTGTCAAAATCAAAATTTATTGAAAGGAAAATGTTTACTCATGTATCGCTAACAACAACTTACTTGGGTCTTTACGATCCTGATGCATTCTCTTTCCACTTGAACCATGATGAATTTCTTAAGAATCTGAGGCCGGGTATGGATGTAAGTCTGAAATGTACAAAAGCAGAGGATGGGCACATTTTGTTTTTTATCAGGCAAGACAATTTAAGTGTCAGTCTGAAGCATGACTGGATTGTCACATGGTAGCTAATAAAAACACGCAACTGTTTCCTTGCTGTCAAACCTGCAGTAGTCTTTGAATACGAATAAATTGTCAAGCGTCAAACGACGTGAGGTAGACCTATCTCTTGCAATAACAGAGGAAACCTGCAAGAAGTGATGTCAAACGGAATTTTCCTCTCTCAGTCAAAAGAATGGGCAACATCAGTTCATAACTGTGTCACTCTGACAGCATCATACTTGCCCTCAACTAAAGAATGAAGCCAGGTCACCTGGACAAGGGGCAGAAGATCAGTGAGCTTACTTTGTAATGTAAGAGGAAAAGCAATGCTCCAGAAACAACAACAAAGCTTACACTTAGCATGCATCTGGTGCTAACTAGAACAGCATACCATGCATAACTTGAGAGTAGGAGTGAATTTGTGGGGCAAGGTGAGATACCTTTCCAACTTTTGTTTCAGGCGAACTCTTTCCCACATGGTTCACTATCATCGCTTTCACCTGATTCACGATTCTTAATCTTTTTCCATTAGTTTTGTCCCACATTCCTAGGCAGATGGAAAAAATAAACCTGGCTTAAAACAATGGATCACACTGCAAAGTGAATCATAACAAGGAAGTATTCCCACGAATATCATATCAAGTCCCTACCAGTGCTTCACGATAAACCACCATTGAGTCTGTTGCATATATCACCCTGTTCAAAGCATCTTTCCCTTCTCACTCTCATTCTTTCCTTTTCTTTTCTCAGGGTTATGCAGCGGATGCCAGTTCAAAGAACACCTGCAAAGTTTCCAAGAGTGACACACCAACACTGTCTGCAACAGCCAGGGTAACCAAGGAATGCTGTGAAGCAATCACATAGGCTCATCATCATCCTGTGCAAACTCCCAGGATATTTCCTCACTGTACGGGGACACCAGGCCCTACTTTCCTTTTTATTTTGTCGGCGAATCAAGTGCGACTCTGTCTGCCCATATCAAGTCATTTCTCTTACATAATCATGATAGCATGGAGGACTAAATGCTTCTTGATGTTCACCAACAGGGAGATACGGTACCAAGTAATGTATCTTAGTCATTCTTGTTAGGTTCTTCAAGATGTCATAAAATGATAATGAAAATTCTTGAAATGTACAGTGGAGAATTGCCATTGGCACTCCCGCTTTTCCACAACATCCTGGATCAGCAAAGGCAGTAAAGTGACAGAGTACACTGATTAGCAATAGGTAGGCTAAAGCCATGGGAAGTAGGCCTTAAGGTTACCTTACTTTACTTCAACGCAAAGATTCTCACGCGTATCGCCCCAGCATAATTTTCCTTGTTACAGCCTATGGTTAGCCACTGAATTTCAGGTGCTATATCAATAAAGTAAGCTTATCTTTTTTGCTTATACTCATGCTGAAGAACAAAGTCTCAGACAGAAGGATAACAATCAGTCAGATGAAAGGTGCACAAGATGCATTAACCATATTCTATACTCTCCACAGACCTAGCTGCTGACCTGGGATGCAATATTTTCCTTAAGCCACTTGCCTCAGCCAAAAACATTAGAAGGGGCTACTTT
>NMRB01000104.1:382971-397496 GCA_002633025.1 Notospermus geniculatus
ACCTACTGATAGCCAAAATATATCATCGCAAGGTAAGACACACTGAACTGGATATTTGCTGGTCCGGAAGCTACAAAGGCCACTCAATGTCAAACACATTTGCCAGGTTGCAAAGGGGATTGCTGTACTTTTCACAGGTTTCATCACTTCGATACTGTTCCAAGTTGATGATTTGTAAGCTGCTACTTTGA
Organism: Notospermus geniculatus; assembly: GCA_002633025.1. Taxonomy (NCBI): domain Eukaryota; kingdom Metazoa; phylum Nemertea; class Pilidiophora; order Heteronemertea; family Lineidae; genus Notospermus; species Notospermus geniculatus. The sequence continues at coordinate 383,163 of NMRB01000104.1, forward strand.
CTACACTAAGTAAGGTATGTCAGTGACTGTCGAGAGAAAATGCTTTCCAGTATGTCTTGCAACCATCCCATTATGATTATGATAATGGCAATTCCATGTTTCATTGATGGATCTTTTGTGGTCTGGGGGGACACCAAGGGCTATATCTACGAGAGTTCAGTCTGGGGACAGCCACTACAGCACAACAGACAGACTCGTCTAACAACTGGAACTCTACTGATCAGCACTGGAACACCATAGGTAGCACTTTAGGGATTTCTTTAGGGATAATAGCGTTTTCTTCTAATGCTTGTTTCATCACCTTCTCATCTTTGTTAAAAAATAATACCAAAAGTCTGATGTTCTCCCTAAAATCTTTCACAATTGAATTGAACTTCTGAATCAGAACCCAAGTTGTAATTCCATAGTGCCTACCTGAAAAAGCAAGATCGCATAATTCTGTTGTTTTCTGTTTACTATCCTGCAGATTTGTGCAGTCGTCTATGATGAAGAGGGTGTTTGTCCCTTTAAAAATTTGCATGCACAGCCATAAAACCATGTTTAGATTGATTTTTACCAAAGTTGGATTGAAAACGATAAAATTGTTATCTTTGAAAATCCATTTCCTGTTATACGTCTCATCGCTCGCCTATCTATTTTTGGTCTCATTATAATCAAATGTTGGGCAAAACAAGACTATGTTTTCAAAATGGTTCCGATATACAGTCTCAAGCAAGTCAAGAATAAAGTATGTCTTCCCCGAAATTAGTTACACCGGAGATGATGGCGTTGTAAGGCTCAAAAATGAAAATGTCTCTGAGTTTATGTCTCATTTATTATGTTTATTTTCACATTTTTCAAGACGCATTTCAGAGGCCCATTTTCACGGTAATTTTCGAGTGGTTCCAGTGCGTGTATGCTACTAANCTTCACTCCAGCACTTTGGTTCAAAAAATCTTTGGCGATTCAACCCTGTTTTGTAAGGTAACCATTATCAGTGAGATATGAGAATATGCAACATTAGACTTTATATTATTCATACTTCAGGCTCCATTTCAAAATTATCGAGGTCTGTCCATCAAATAATTCACAGGGGATCAGTAATTGGATCTGATAGACAGGCATCCTTGAATTGATAAACGGAAATTAGATGACATGACCGTCCGTTGAAAGGAACGACATTGGCCATTTTTTCCGGGCGAATTCTAATCATACCCCTGGGTCAGCGCCACGACTGATAGCTCAATCCACCCCCGTCATGTAGAATTAATTATAGATGGACAACCATATGGGAAGCTTTCATATGTAATTGATAAGGGAAATGATTCAATAAGGCGACATGGAGACAGCAAATGGACCAAGGTAATATAATACTGAACTATTTGTCATAATCGTCCTAGGAACTGCAAAAGACATCTTCTCGAATTGCCTCCCACTCCCCAACCCCTTATTAACTATTATTGTACTGTAACAAAAGTGCTTCACCCACAACAGCTTTACAGTGAAACGATGGGGAGTTGAAAGCCTTTATAAATTCTGTGGCTGATATTATCTTGTTTTCACAAACTGCGCCCCCTATTGGGCTGAACTTTTCGCTAAGGTCGCAACTGCCAGGGATGCCATTAATCCAATCCACTGCATCGTGAAATCAATCTTTAAAACATTTATTGGCTCTGTCAAATTGATCCCTGCGGGAGGCTGTTCAGCATTTGGACATCACACATTTAATCCCAGTTGTTACTCGGCAGATCCTGCGATGATCCGGCCGAGGATTACGTTGGGATAACACAAAGGGCAAAAGAAAAGTCAATTAGAAGGTAACATGCAAGAATGCCACATTCATTATCATTATTACTATTCTGAACATAAAGCTAAATAAGAATTCAGCGGTGCGAAAACCTTGTTCATTACTGTGAGCAGAGGAACAGAGACTCTCTAAAATTTTCTCAAGTGGGTGAGCATCAGAAAACAAAATTCAATGACAGGTTGCAAAGGAACAGATATTGAGAAGCTGTCAATTTATAGGATTGGTAGTTCTTACGTGCCTCCATCTGCAAATCCGGCATAGGAAGTCACTTCAGGACAATTCATCAATGCAATATCACCAACATCTGACAGGTTTTGTCTCAAGGCCATTACACAATGTGATGACATCACCAACATAATCCAGCAATCGCTAGAGTCACGAAGGGCTGCTGTTTGATTGTTGAACAACCAGCATGATAGATCAGAAGTCCAGTACCAGGGACAAAAGCATTTTTCAGAAATAAAAGGATCCTGATATAATCGCAGTCATACACGTGTCGTGCGTGCCTCTTCCCCACAAGGCCACCCTCTGAGGATAAAAGGACAGGAATGCATGACAAGAAGTGCGGATGCTAATCTCAAAATCCCAGTGGCCATATGGATGCCGTTTGTGGTATGGATATGGCTAATTTATGCACCAGCTTCAAAGACCGGCAGCACCCAGCAGATAAAATATCAATCATAATAAATGAATGATATCGTCAGTAACTAGCCTTAGGAGATTTTTCTTCTCAAGAAGTAATGAAATTTAGTCTTTTCCAACTGTCAATCTGGATAGTGAGACAAAGAATATTGCAGAAAATACATATTTCCTCTGTTGCTAGTTGCAAGGGTTTCAATGGCTGGAAACGCAAAAAATACTTTGGGGGGTTTAACCACTTTTGTTCATAATACTCAGAAGTTCACAACATTCGAAGTTCACAAAAGGGGAAAATCTACGGACCTTTTTCTAAGCCAAAAAAAAATATGACAGAAGGTCAATTTTCCTCAAAATTCTAGCAGCAAATTCTGGCAGGAAGTAATCCTGTAGAATAGGGATCTGACTGAAATGCAATGACAGGATGACAGTTTGTCTGATTTGAGGGATAAAAAATGATAGATTATGTTATTTTGTTGGCACATCTCAATCAATCAAGAACAGCAGGATGGATTTGACAACAAAATCAAGACCTTTTTGGCTCCACATGCTCAAGGGACCAAAATATTGTCCTATGACTTTTTCTTCATCTCAGCAATATCTCAGTGCAGATGCCCAGAAATATTCGTCCTTCAGGAACAAAGATTAAGATGGCCAATACCATAAATACTTGCATGAAGTCACAAAGAATGTGGTAATCCATGCTCAGCCAATGAGGGCACTAAGACTCAGCATGGGTATGCTACCATAGCATATCCGGCATGGATGCTAATCTACTTGAGATGGTGAGGTCACTAAGAGGTCATAACCTGATAAGACCCTAAGAAGCCACGTCCAACTTCAAGAGATTTTAAATGTAATTAAACTGATGCTTGAAAGCTATGCCCGTACATCTGGCTTCATTTGGTTTGTTTTGATGGTTCTGGCAAAGTGTGTGCCCCCAGAGACATTCATTACTATAATGACCTGCGTGGGCATGCCATAAAAAGAGTTTTACAGACCTTTTCACCATCAAATTTGATTTTGATGAAGTAATAATGTTCTTGTCAGCCATTAGTGTCATCAGTCTAGACTAAAATTGGATTTGATAAATTGTGACGAATGTTTGATATTTTGAAGAACTTTCCATTTCAGAGGTTTCTTCACTCGTGGCATTTTCTGAGCACACTCAAAGTTTGGGGTTCACAGATCATATTACCAAATAACCCAAAAGTTCTCTTGCCTGTTATTTTATCCATCAGAATACATCACCTAGCATTTGCTTTGTGAAATATGAAACCGCCCCTCCCCCAGGACTGTGTGTGCACTGTGTAACTGTTTTTTTAATCTCTCCGAAGCATGGTAAGGAGCCAGTCAACCAACAGATGCACAAGTTTTAGTAACGCTCTGTGAATAAATCCCTTAAGTGTATCTTCAGCGCTAAGGCTATGCATACCCCCTGGCTATAAAAAAAAAAGGAAGCATCTGCCAATGATTTTTTTCTTTCATGGACATCATGACAAAGAATATGTTTTATAGACATTACATTCCCTGCCCAAAATTTGCTGTGAACTTCAGCTATCTTCTGATCATGATTTCTTCCAATTGACAGCAAGGCATGTCAACGTCAAGATGATTAGATTTCCTCACAGAATTATGTAAGGCACGAACTGGTATATGACATGAAAGGATCAGTTGTTCAGAGTTTACAGACTTGACTGAATTGTCAAGAAAGATGATAGTGGTTTCATTTACACCCGCAGCAATTGATGAATGGTATCCAATTGTCACACAACAACGGCTGATAAGTCATCACAGCCACTAATCAGCTCTCTTGATTAGCGATTAGAATGCCAGGGATGTGTCGATCCAGGTTCACAGGGAGTTCACCGAAAGCGTCGCTAAACGTGGGTACCATCAGGTCACAGGAAGGATACAGCTGTAATAGGGTAGAAACAGTTAGAATTAGGGGGTTGTTATGGTTCAATGGTGCGACAAAGGTCCATTTTACGTTTTGAAGTAAATGGAAGGACACTGCTCAAGGAAATTAAGGGCAGAACTAGAGGTTGCAGCGGTACAGGATTTCGACTTTTAGAGAAGGGGAAGTAAGGGAAATAGAAATACAATCATGGAGTCAGAAGAAGGGAGGTCGTTCAGAAGATCAAAGTCGGCTGTGTGGTACATACCCGATAGTATCAGAGACAAGAGGCAGACCAATGGACATCATCCTAGCCTGAACCAAACATATTTGATGCTTAACTTTTTTGACTTGATATTCATCACTGATTTTTTTATCACTAGGACATTTAGTGCCTCGCTTCCACTGCAATGCACAGATGCACACACACTCTGGGGAAGCTCCAGGCATTTTCAAACCCATTTTTCCATAATATTTTGGATGGGAATCAATGCATATTGTTGTCTGAGCACACATCTGAACATTTTACCCATTTGTAAATTGGGTTTTCAAAACACGAGTCTTTTTTCATGATTCGGCAACTCCTGATTATGCCTGGCAAGGTCATTCTCTTTGATGCAGAAGAACGCCAGAAAATCATCACAGCAATCACAGCACGCACAGACTGTTTGGAAAGCATGCAAATGGAAGGAGGCGGCTGCCATCACAAAAGAACCAATCATCATCAAGTCAGGTCACAGAATCAATACTAAGGAGCATGAAAAGGGCTCGAAGTAGGGGTGTGATACAGGTCACTGATTCGGATCATTGCCATTTGTGGATGCATGTAGTTTTGATGCTGCTGTAGCTGACACAGAAAGCGGGGGCGTCGGCTGAAGGAAAACGGGCCAATTTTGAACAACGTCATGGTAGCATAGCAGGGTGGTTTTAGACAATGGAAATGGTAGCATCAGAAATGTTAGCTTCAGGTCAAGGGTATCCTAAGCAATGGTAAAGAGTCGCTGAGGGACCAAGGATTTATTAGTTCTGGGAGAGGAAAAAGAAACTGTGAGGAGCATGTTTCAGAAAATCTCTGATTGAGTTAGCTCAGAAGGTCAGCCTCAGGTCATGAGATGCGTAAACTGCTAGTGTCGCAGGATAAACAATTGGGGGTAAATCCTTTTTATTTAGGGAAATTACCTTAGTGTAAGAGCATTGAGGTACAGCCTTGGGGAAAATTTAAAGGACATGAGAAGCAGCATTTAAAGGTCAGGAAGGGTCATATGGGTATTTGTTTTGGGTCGTCATGCACGTTAGCAGGATGCTGTAAGGGCATTTTGGCAGTATAGTCCCCCTCAGTCAAAGCTGACCTATGATAGTGATGTGTCAGACAGCTACGGGAAAAATGGAGAGTATCTGTATGTTTGAGTATGTTCAAGGGTAAGGGTCAGAGAGAGCAAGGGGTGGGACAGAGTTTACTTCAAATGAATCTGTAAGGTTTGGTGTACACGATTTGATTACACTTGGTAGCTCGACTAGAAAGTGCCTGAGGAAGACCCCAGTTGGGGTCGAAAATTTACGAAATTTGGAGACGACGTTTCCTTTTATATCATTTTGTGTGTCGTTCTTTGTGCTTTTCTGTTGGATATGTACACCATAAAGTGTAATGTCAAAAACACATGAACACAAGTTCAAATAACAAATGGATACATTCTCATTTCAGAAAATTAAGGACAAAAAAGTGGAAGTTCTGCAAAGGAGAAGCTTTTGACAAGAATGTGGAATGCTTTCTCGATACACCAATCATCTCTTTTGATGGGAAATTCAAGATGATCACAAATATGTTCAAGACCTAAATCTGGCTTTTGATTGAGCGATAGACCAACATTAAAATCCATGAGATAATCACTCCAGCTTCGTTGATGATCAAGAACTCCATATTTCATTTTGACAATCAAGAGAATCACCACAACAATGAACAAAACAAAGAGGTGTTAAAGACTAGATGTTTCTGGTTGCGAAAACAAGTCCCAATCATTAATCATATGACAATTATCTCTCACATTTTTCTCATGAGGGTGTGAGTGCCCATAGCAATCTGTCACCACAACACCCACAGCCTTGACGACTGCTAATAGAGGCACCTTTTGATTTTAAACTTCACCACACGTTCTCAGCCACTTTGACAAATTACGTTTCTTGGGAAAACGAGGAAAACTAGCACACATACGTCCTATGCAAGTTGGCCCTCAATTATTGTCAAACTGTTTCAAGAAATTGCTCCAATCCTTCATCATTCCTCATTATAATAATGGTTCTAACAAAATGAAGATGATGTGCTCATGTCATCTTACTAGTGCTACCAGCTAGTTAGTGTTGTCACAAATAAGTTGCATTATTCTGGGAGATGAGCTCTCCCAGGCTAAATTAAATTAAATTTATTAATTAAATTAAAATTCTCTAATCATACATGTGGTGATCCTTTGTCAGGTGTCACATCTAAAGGGAAAAGTGAAGGTGTACATTCAAAGTTCTGTCACTGTGCAGATGGATCTGAAAAGCAGAGGAAGGAAATTTATCTTTGAGATGCAGAACTCTGATCACAGGTGTCACTTGCTTTGTTGGCCATCAGCAGCACCAAACATGTGAGATTTGAGGTCTGAGTTCAACTGCACACTTCAGAACTATTTTGGAAAGGGGTTGGTATGGCATACAATACTGAAATGATGGTCAATAGCCAAATGAAGATCATGATGGGGCGGAGATCTTGTTGTGAAAAATGAGAACTGGGTGTGACAGCCATGACTGGTAAGTTAATTCCTCATGAGAGACCAGAGTTCTTGTAACTTGTGCTAATTACTCTTGCCCCTCCAAGGGGAGTGGACATGATACTCAATTAGCCAAGGACACACTTCAACTCTCAATAGCATGACCACGGTAAATCTTGGCCATTACCGTAATCCTATAAAAGAAATGACTTTCCGAGTCTGCAATCGTGACATCATATATTGTGAGTGCCCCCTTGCCAGCTGTGAAATGAGGGTGTTCCCCATTTGGTTATTGTCAAGATTATACTTGAGCAGAGTGTATCACTGCCCTTTGTTATACCAAACTTTTTTTTGTGTCAGAAAAGACCGTGAGTTTCATATTCTGACAATAATTAATTGGCCAGGGACAATATCGATTTGTGGGCAGAATAGAAGAACAGGCAGGAGATGTGTCCGACAATATTTGGAACCCTTTGTATCTTCCTTTCCCTTCAAAAGCAAGTCACCAGAGTCAAAGCTGCAGTAGAGCCATCTACACTAAACTGAATACATTAGCCATAAATCTCCTTCAGTCTCCCAAGATTTCAATATGGCTCTGACTTTTACCCAGGGGTAGATAAGTGTGAAAGGGCCCAATTGATGAGTCAAGAACTTTATAAGGGATCAGACAGTGTGGTCAACAAAAGGGTCACCAGCCAAACTGATAATTCCCACAGAATTCCAACCATACAGACCTAGAAACCATACTTTATTAGCTCAATCTCAATCTGAAAATGCCCTTTGGCAAATCTTTGAGTATTGTTAGAAGGCGGTGAGCATAAGGACCACCAATGTTGCAGCCACTGTAGCATGCCATTCTAACATCCTTCATGATCATTCGATAATAAAGTCACGAGGATGACTTGGGAGATTAAAATATGCACATGATGGCACTGCCCTACAAACGAAGACTGCAGTAACTGCAATTACTGCGGTCTTGCATTTTATGCCATATCTCCCTTGTTTTAGGTGGCAGCTCTGAATAATTTTGCAAGAAAGGAGAGCAGTATATACTGATGTTATTACACACCTACATTGTCCACTTCACTGAATTGGAAAGGCTGCAGAGGCTGTACAAGGGAAGACTGCAATATGCAGATACTGCAGTCTTCCATTGTAGGGCAGGGCAGGTTGGGATAAGATGGGAAGAATGTTATTGCTGGCAGAGCCATGCTTTGTAAATCATGCAATTTATTCTGAGAGAATCCAGCGAACTGTTTCAAAGGGAATGATGATTTTGGTGAGTATAGAACCACTGTTCAGTAAGCTAAGTACAGTGTACATTCATTTTTTAGGGGATTCTTCACTTTGTACACCTTGTACTGAGTATGACTAGAATAAATAATATCCAAGAATTCTCAAGGCACTGAATTATAAAACAAATTTGATTTACTAAAATATAAGGATGAAAATCGTGGCCTGCCTTGAAATTGTTGAAGCTGCAACATTAACCATCTTTATGGACCAAGTTTATTGGAGGTTATTTTCAAAGTTTCACTTTCCGTATCAAGTTCTGTCTGAAATCTGTCTTGCATGAAATGAAAGTGCAGGTAAAGGTACAAACTTGACCCTAAGGAAAAGTTCAGGGGAATCGGAAGCTGGCCAATGAAGATACATGTACATGTAATTAACACTGGGACTGAGCAACCAAGCAATTAAACATATGGTATCAATGATGGAACCAACTTTTTCTGACCAATTCCAAAATAATTTTGTTCATAAAATTTCCAAACTTTTATTCCAGAAAAATGAAAGTTGTGCACGCAAACCACTACGAAGTCAGGAGAAAAATATGAGGTGAAGACATCTACCATTCCTGGGCTAATTTTCACCATCAAGGTACTGGTGAATTCAAGCTTCCCATAACCAAAGCCATGAGGCTGACCCTACGTAAAGTTCAAGAGGGAAATTCCAAGTGACCCTCAGGGATTAGCACGGAATCCAGTCTGTTGGTGACAATTAATATGCCGACCAACCTAATGTCCATCGGGAGAGGTGGCGAATGAAGTCACTGCAAGTCGGCAATAGATTAATTAGCAAGAACAATGAATGAACTTTGTTAGGAGTTCACTTGATGCAGAGAGAGATTGTGACATCCGAGTGTGGTCACTTTGGAGGGACGGCTGTTTGCGTGGGTATGAAATAAGAGGATCCTTGGAGAAATTATTCATTGACTGAGATATACATTGCAGAATTGAGGTTGATTTTCTGAGAGTAACCTGATACATGTATGTATTGTAACAACTGATGCACAAGGGTTTGCGGACAAAACCCATGTGAAGTGGTAAAATAAGACATAAATTAATTTTTTTCTTGATGATTCATACCGCATTGCCCTTCCAACCAGAAAATATGCATTTTCATGATGAAATTAACAACAGATTCTCCTAAGTTCATTAAAACTCCATTTCAATGAGGAACAGATGGACTGTGGTCTAATTTATACAGTTTCATTCAAGACTGATCCTTTTACTGAATGCTGGTTTTACAGCTTTCTGTACATCATTTAGCACTGCATTAATGTCTCAGTGTAATTGCAAAGTGATTTGAATAAATGCATTTATAATTTTACGGAATTTCCATAGCACATTAGGCACAACTGAAGGACATGGAAGCTTGGCCAATCAGGATGAAATTTGACACATTTCCATGATCATTTCTTTTTAATTTTCTTTCCTATTCACTTTTTTTATATAACAAATAAGGAAAATGGCCCTAGGGCTATTGGTATATGAAAATGTTCATCGTCATGTTTTTATACATGTACAAACAAATCTAAATGGCTTCACATCAAGACTATTCAATTTATTATATCTGTGAAGACTTGTAGTTTTCTTTCATTCTGAAGGTCATTCATGTTTTGGAAAAATGTTGTGGTGAAACCAGAGTTGTAACGAAATGCTTCCACGATGGGAAAGGTGGCCATACCACGGGGCAATCCTCTCCCAAATTTGAAGAACCCTTATGACAGTTTCAATCAAACTCTATTACTTCAATTAACTATTATAAATTTAATTACAAAATTTGATTGCAGAAATGAAAGTGCACCCTCAATGGAGCCCCTCGGCAGTGAATTAACTGGCACCAAGAACGTGCCATCCTAAGTTTTTAAAGTATCCGGGATCTCTTCATCAATTTAGCTGCTGGTGAGGAAACCCCTTACTCTAAAGAACATGTCCTTGAGAGTAAGGTTCTCGTCACTCATAAAGTTATGGAAATCCTTTTTAAGGCTGTCCTTGGATACCCTTGTTGATAGGACTGATTACAGTGATCTTAGTCACACCAGCCTAACGGGACATCAATTATGCTGGGTCCATTATTCGATTGAAAGGGAAAAGGTCAAGTAAGGGCTACAGCTCAGAATAACAATTTATTCAATTGGACTATCTGGATTACTTCTTCAGGGATGTTGGTGGCAGAAATATGGAACAGAAGGAAACAGAAGCCCCAGAAAAATGTACACTATCAAAGATGTTCTCCCGTCTCCGATAAGGGCAACTAGAAATTGACCTATTGCAAATGCACCACTTTCAGTGCCCCCTGATATTCACACGACTTGATAACTTATAAAATTGTGGAGTATACTAGAAATATTTGCAATTTTTTCTACTCAACAGTGTTATTTTTTCATTAATGCCGGGATTAAATTTCCAACAAACGATGCAAGGAGATACTGATGAAGGCTGAGGGTGGAGCAGATAATCGATTTCAAAAAAAATGTCCACTAGTCGATATACTGTTTGTTGCATGGACAGTTAGTTAATCCATGGAGAATTTTTGGATGTCCTTGAAAAATTTACATGGCAATATTAAATGTTGTCATAGGTCTGCATTTTTTATCATAATCTTGCCTTTTGTTGCAAATGGAAATCAACTTCGGTTTCATGCAGGTTTTCATTCCTCCCGGACAATGCTAATGCTAAAATATGCAAAGAGTACATGCCGAGATAATTTTTTTCTTGAAAGAAATGATGGTAGAGTTCAAGATGCTTTTAACAAGAAAGTTGGAAACAAATGTGCTGACAGGGGATCAGCGAGCCTGATACGTGACAGGGAATCAGTATGTGCAAAGTTCATTCTCTGTAGCATAAGCTAAAGAAAATGTGGATGCTCCAACTAACTCTTTGCATCCAAAAGCCTATACTGGTACCAGTTTTTAAATTGGCAAGAATCCCACTTTGAATAAATGGAATCCCTGCATCATTTACATTACTGTTGAGTGAAATAGCACCATATGGTCAGTAACCAATTTAATCATGTGACAGAGTTATTAATTTGAACATTCATCTTCATTACATCAGCTAACACTCAGTTGAAATCTGTGTGTCATTTGCCATTAAGGCCTGTCTACACGATCATACATTTGTTCAAAACATCATCATACATTTGTATGATGATGTCCAAGCTTGTGTGTCGATTTCTGTCTTAAGACAATGCAGCTAAAATTTTGAACATCATCATACATTGTTCAAAACAGCATCATACACTTGCATGATGATGTTCAAGTTTGTTGTGGATTTCGATTTACAGTCCAACATTCATGGACTTTGTATGATGAAGTATGATGGAGAAAGGATAATGTTGGATGCTGTTCAAGTTTGTTGGGAAAACCGTCCACACGATCATACATTTGTCCATGAACATCATCACACATTTTTTTTGGGATGTTTTGCATTGGCAAGATGAAACATGCAGCTAAAAATTTGAACATCATCAAACATGTTCAGGTTTGTTGGGAAAACAGTCCACACGATCATACATTTTGTCCTGAACATCATCACACAAATTTGAACATCATCATACATGTTGGTTGCTGTTCAAGTTTGTTGGGAAAACAGCCTACACAATCAAATATCTGTCCATGAACATCANAGGATGACAAAGTTGGGTATTATGTGACAACTTACAACATGACAGAAAGGACCAACGTGATACATGAGTCAGAGAACCCTTGTCAACCAGCACACAACAAAAGGCCTATTTGGCTACTTCAAATATCCGGGACGAGAGGAGAATGGTACAAGAGAAATAATATTGCTATAAACATTTTATTTTTAAAATATTCTGTCTACATTAACATCGTTACGGGTTGTGCATAAGCAATCAACACAAGGAAATTCCGGCTGAATTTAGTTGAGGGCTAATCTGAAATACCGATGGCAGCAGAGTGGGCTATCCATCAATCATTTGACTGCTTTAAATTGGGCAGCAAATGTTTTTCAGGCAAGCAAATGAATACTGCAATGAAATGAAATCCGCAAATCACTCTTTAGCCTTATTCACATGCTGCAGTCCTGCAATATATTGGTCAACTCAATATCAAGTAGGTAGGCCTGCACCAAAAATAGATAAGCGAGCTCGCTATTTTTGCCTACACCCAATGTCCCAAGAGAAAAAATCTAAAGAGAATCGTGACATATATTATGTACTGCCACTTCCTGGCAATGTACAGGTTCCTTCCCTGCAGCATATAATATCGTGAATGGATACATACCCCCTCCCCCCAAGGGACAGAGTTTCTACGCTCACGTGTTCAGAGCTAAAAATACTACACTGCCGAGTGGTCACAACGAGGTCACTACGATATAAACATTTGTGAACTCCGATGACCTCCAACCGAGCGATGAACTTTTCCCGCCAAATAGAGTAACAGGAATGAGCTGCGGGAGGGTTATGCAAGAAAGTAGTTCCGCAGGTCTGGCCACGCCTACTTGGGAATTTCAAGAATGTCAAGCATGGAGGAATGGTGCACTCCAAACTTCTCAAAGAATTTCATCTCACTATGTACCGTCCAGAATATTTCGAAAGAATGCAAAACATATTCTAATGATTGAGTAATTGCCACTTCCATTTTGTTACAATAGGGCTTTCTATATGGACTCCGACATTGTTAAGCCTGTCATTGTAAGCTTTGAAAGTGGATACAAAGCGATGTAGGCCTACTCATCCTAACTAGTTTCCCTCAGTCAAGCAAGCCAATCTTTCTTCACAGATACACTCCTGAGACCATACTGACAAATGCAGGAGTGTCCCACAAGGGACCAGCGTCTAATAAATCAGTTGCAACTTAAATATTCATTGACCCAGACCTGGACTATTATGTATGACTTGTTAACGAACTAATAGTTGTCCAGTGTAATTAGTCAGTCTGGGACAGATGTGATGAAGTGATGACACTCAGGTCAAGCTGACCTCTAACTGAACTCAAACACAGTCTGTAAGGAGCTTCTAAATGGACCCTTTACTTAGAGAGGATGTGAAATTGACACAACATTTAAGATGCTGTCCAAAATTATCAGTGGACGAAAATGCAGTCACTTCAAAGTGTTATACTTTGGAGGTGAAATGAATTCCGACAGACCCGTGGTATGACTTAAAAATATTCTGGTAACCAATGACAAAACAACAAGCTACTTCAAAATTCTACTTGGGTGTCGAGATATTGCCCATCTCCTTTTTAGTTCCTGGTAATGACCCCCCCAACAGAAATACTGGGACAAATGGCAATAAGATGTTCAGGAGAAGGTCAATAGATCATCTAGGCAAACAGTACCAATATGGTTTATGCCAAAGAAGTGAAGGGGCAGTCGTAACTGATGGAAACATCTCCAGTGAAAAAGGGTCATAAACATCATAGTGTATTCTGTAACAAACTTGGAGGACAATGATTAACATTCCTGAGCGTCTGGGTACTACATCCCCTCACAATTGAGAGGGTATTCACTCCCATCTTACCTGAAGCATCTTTTCAGCGCTACCAGCATCACACAACAATATCATGTCTGGGCCAGTGGGTCAGATCCTTCTGAACAAGAAGTTGCTGGGATCTTAACAATAAGGGACAAACTCATGATGATGGTCTCAACAAAGGGTCACATCCTGACCTGACAATTTGATATCCTTTCCTACAACTGGGTTGCATAACATGTATTCTGTCTCAGTTTAACCTGACACAGTTTGCCTGTACTTTCTTAAGTCGACGTCAAGTCAATGATTTTCCAATGATACTTGGCATCAATTGGGAAATAACTGTTTGACACTGATCCCCCAGTTTGACTAAGTTATGTGTAGATCGGACAAAAAATGCATTGTAAAATGCCCATCAATATCCATATATTTCAGGTGCAACAAAAGACGCAGCATTTTTAGGGTGGTCCATCTTAGCTGAAGCCTTGTGCCACTTTTGGAAGAGACTGACAGGGGGTGCCTATAGGTCAAGTTTGATTCAC
>NMRB01000104.1:398762-475985 GCA_002633025.1 Notospermus geniculatus
AACCTGACACAGTTTGCCTGTACTTTCTTAAGTCGACGTCAAGTCAATGATTTTCCAATGATACTTGGCATCAATTGGGAAATAACTGTTTGACACTGATCCCCCAGTTTGACTAAGTTATGTGTAGATCGGACAAAAAATGCATTGTAAAATGCCCATCAATATCCATATATTTCAGGTGCAACAAAAGATGCACAGCATTTTTAGGGTGGTCCATCTAATAGCTGAAGCCTTGTGCCACTTTTGGAAGAGACTGACAGGGGGTGCCTATAGGTCAAGTTTGATTCACTGATTTGGGGAGGGTAGATCAGAGGGCAGCCTCCACAACAATAGCAGGATATTCTTCAATTATGTCTAATTTTATCCTTAATTTGACAGCATGTGGCTGAGATTGGTTGCATATCATGGACACCACACTCGAGAATTTGAGAAATTGTTGCATTTTTAAGTCCTATCGGCATGATTGGAGTAATATTTTGCAAAACACATTTATCTTGACATTGAAAAATTGTGGTGCCAAGCCCAGACTTGAATATACTAAAGAATTACAATCTAATAATCTAAACATAGAATTTTAAAAGTATTTCAAGTGTTGCACCTAAAAAAGGTTATTATGACATAAGAATTTGCTTCTTGAATAAACCGAGGTGGTCTTGCTATCAAGACTTGCTTGGTCTTGCCAAAGTGAAACTATAGGAGTTATGTAAATTCTCTATTTCAAATACATTTATAGTATTTTTAGCCCATACATTACATTATGCTAACTTGAGATGCATAGATTTGAAAAGAGTAACAACACTGCATGGTTCAGCTTCATTTAAGAAATACAATTTCATTTTTAAATGAACAGAAATGCTTGGGGTCCAAGTGAACTTTCCTCTTGATCGAATGTCACTGACAACCCCCACCAAGAGGAACAACAAAAGAACCCTCCAGTGGCTACAGTAGACAAATACAATCATACAGTATCTGATTACATAACACAGACAGGCGTGTAATTTGTCAACTGTCATCCAAAAGCCAAGTGAAACAAATCGCGGGTTTATCAAATGAGATTTTATTGTTTCACCGCTTTCATGATAGAAAATGGACACCGAACTCTAAAATCTAGCAAATACTGAACAATTTTAATAGGAAAGATTTGCATAAGACTGAGAGAGGAAATTAACTTCTCTCTCCCTCATGTTGCAAGGAGGGGAAGGTGTGCTCACTACAATATCTTATCCATTGCATGTTCCCTCAACAGCACTTATGAAACAGAAAATTAACTTGCATTGCCTGCTTATCAATACTGTCACAGTATACTTCCACCCCTTGGGTGTCTGACCTCCAGCAAACAGTTCAGAATGGAACAACCATCGACAACAAACCCTTGGAGTATCGCAATAATATTTCCGTTCAGTGAGAGGGGCTTTATATCAAATGAAACACGACTCTGGATAAAAGGCACCAATAACGGCAATGTAAATCAAATGTTGGTATTGTCAACATACGATAAAGTCACAATTGGAACAGGTCAGGGGTTCAACGTTTTGGGCCCTTGACCAAATACATCCATGTCGATTTCAATCTTAGTAATATTGACATTTCCGGGTTGGTTATCTGGGCAACTATTGAATTATTCAATAGGAAGAGGTAGATACTGATCGATTACAACCAATGATTGAGGTAACCCAGCAAGCTGTCTTATCACTACTTGCAAGAAATCTGCAACTGCTGATGAAATTATGTTCTGTACCAAGTTTAAGATGTCATACGTGTATCCTTCGTATTTCATCCAAAGTTAACTTCGCAAGTATAACCTAACTGGCTGAAAAGATGTTGTTATGTTTGATTCAAGAATTAAGTCTTCTGATGAAGTACAGACAACAGTAGTCTATACTTTATCAGAAGATTTAATTCTTGAATCAAACGTACAACATCTGCTTTTCATCCAGTTATGTTGTACTTGCAAAATTAACTTTGGATGAAATGTTGGGAACATACTGGTAACTAGCCATCTAAATGTACACCAGATGATTTTCATCAAGTTGAATGTTCTTTAAAATTGAGTTGAAAACAGAGCACCAAGTATGACGTCATATTAATAACTCAATAGAAAATACTGGAGAAATAAATGTACAACAGGAGGATATCGGAGGTGCTCAGAGAAAACCTGCACTGTCAAAAAGAATTGCCCTCTCTATCACATCATGAAGAATGTATCTCTCAGTCTTTTCGTTTCCTACAATCTCAGCATTATATGTCATTATAGTAATGGAATGAACAACAAAACTTTTAAGGGTTTCACTAATTCCGTAAGTGACATGTGCTGAAGGGGCAGGTCCCACTTTGTCCTTTACTGAGTGTCATAAATATGACAAATCACAGTCCCCCTGCCCTGAATTTTCATGCCAGAACAAGCAATCACAAATTGACCATGAAATGAAAACAAAACAAGGGGAAAGGGAGACTCCCTTTGCACAAGAGATGACCCATGGGGGAGTGGGGCTCTATCCCAGGAAATTAGAGTCCAGTGACCCCAACACAAGAGGTTAGCTCTAAAATTACTCCATTCTGCAGCACAATTATTCCATGTTCAACATCAAATGCAAACTACATGTCATGCCCATAATCCCTTTCCCAATAACTGAAGGTCTACTGTCCTGCATTTTGGGCAGCCAACATTTTCTTCCACTGCTCTTTCATTTGCCACTGAACTAAATTAAGAAGTCCCTATAATTCCCTTCAGGGTTCCTTCAACTTCAACCATTATCTCAACTCCCTAACTGGCCCAATCACCTGAATTCTCAACTGAATCTCAATAGCCCTGCTCATCTTTGGAATGGAATGGAAATCCTCCCCTTCACTTGAGCGCAAATATTTTTAACTATAGACAGCTTTCATCAGGCCTATTTCAAGATGACAAGGTCTACCAGATAGTAGATTCTCAGAGGTAATAAATCTAGGTTAAAAATTCTCAAACTTCAAGATTTTTCACTGATAAGGGAGGAAATTCTCAGACTCTGCAACCCCACAACAGAGGTTATCTATTATTAGAACTCGTTGCATCACAGGGTTATNAATTTAATTTTGCACCCATATAACATAACTGGCTGAAAAGATGTTGTACGTACGTTTGATTCAAGAATTAAATCTTCTGATAAAGTATACTGATTAGCCATCTACACCAGATGATTCTTCGTCGAGTTGAATGTTCTTTAAAATTGAGTTGAAAACAGAGCACCAAGTATGACGTCATATTAATAACTCAATAGAAAATACATGTATTGGGGAAATAAATGGACAGCAGGAGGATATCAGAGTGTGCCAAAGAGAAAACCTGCACTGTCAAAAAGAAGTGCCCTCTCTATCACATGAAGAATGGATCTTTCATTCTTTTCGTTTCCTATACAATCTCAGCATTATATGTCATTATAGTAATGGAATTAATAACAGAACTTTTAAGTTAAGGGTTTCACTAATTTCCATAAGTGACATGTGCTGAAGGGGCAGGTCCCACTTTGTCACTTACTGTCATAAATATGACAAATCACAGTCCCCCTGTCCTGAATTTTCATGCCAGAACAAGCAATCACAAATTGACCATGAAATGAAAACAAAACAAGGGGAAAGGGAGACTCCCTTTGCACAAGAGATGACCCATGGGGGAGTGGGGCTCTATCCCAGGAAATTAGAGTCCAGTGACCCCAACACAAGAGGTTAGCTCTAAAATTACTCCATTCTGCAGCACAATTATTCCATGTTCAACATCAAATGCAAACTCAATGCAAACTACATGTCATGCCCATAATCCCTTTAGTTTCCCAATAACTGAAGGCCTACGGTCCTGCATTTTGGGCAGTCAACATTTTCTTCCACTGCTCTTTCATTTGCCACTGAACTAAATTTAGAAGTCCCTAATTCCCTTCGGGGTTCCTTCAACTTCAACCATTATCTCAACTGGCCCGATCACCTGAATTCTCAACTAAATCTCAATAACCCTGCTCATCTTTGGAATGGAATGGAAATCCTCCCCTTCACTTGAACGCAAATATTTTTAACTATAGACAGCTTTCATCAGGCCTATTTCAAGATGACAATTCTACCAGATAGTAGATTCTCAGAGGTAATAAAATAGGTTAAAAATTCTCAAACTTGAGATTTTTTTAACTGATAAGGGAATTCTCAGTCTCTGCAACCCCTCAACAGAGGTTATCTATTATTAGAACTCGTTGCATCACAGGGTTATTCCCACAGCATCCAAAGGAACGATGACACAACTTGAGGTCATTGGGCGTCTCCGGTCAGGGGTCAATATTGGGAAACAAGAGCACGTGGTGGTTGAAGGTATTTTCGGAAGAAAGTAGTTCCGTCCGTGACCTGATGAACCAAGGGCTATCTTCGGCAAAAGATGCTGGAGAGTCTGGGGGCGGCCATTTTGGTGTTACCACGTGGACAGCCAGCAATGCAGTTAAAATGGTGAGAAATTTACTCATTATGAAAGTTCTCAGAAGAAACTTGTGACTTTGCTTACTTAACATTTATATACAGGAAAGGACTGAACAAAGCTTGAACTAAAACCAAGAACCTTCTCCTACTATTCACACTGCTGTTCATTTTGTTAAACACAACTACACTAGGACCCCTGCTCTAGTCATCAAATCTACAGATATTTCAAGGATGGCTCTTAGATTGCAATGATTGGTACAATGATTCTTTACACTCTTATCCATCTACAACAGGAAGTTATAAGGAGGATGCTGCCTACAACATAGAACTGAAATAGTAATGCTCAGAACACCTCACCAAAATTAAGATTTAGCAAAAACCACAAATGGATGGACCACCCCAATCACAGTGGTCCCAAGCCAAAAATCATGCCATCTGACCTGGCCTGGAGCATTTTTTACTGGACACATTGAACTGAATTGAAACTGTGATTGCACCAATTAACCATTGTCACTCAAGTAGTAGATATCTTTTTAGGGGTGAGTGTTGACAGTGGGTGGCAAAAAAATTACACAATGTTAACATTGTCACCAGAAATTCTTTACCTTCAGCATCACATTTTCTCACAATGCATTACCATGTAACTTTACATCATTCTTTTCCCGCCAAGCCAAGAGGGGAAGGATTGAATGCAGTTTTTTATCAATGGGTTTTAAAATAGGGAACTCCTTTGAATGAAATAATGAAAGGGGCTTCTAAATTTTGCATCTTTTTCCCGCCATGATGTTAAAAAATTTAGCAGAACAGTCAGAATGTTTGGGGTGCAAATGAATTTCAATGGATAGGCCGTTATTTCCAAGGGTCCAAAGGAATTGGTGCCTAGAAAATACTGCCCTATGCAAATGCTTCACTTCAAAGGTAAAGGTGTTCTGTTAAATGAGGATGGTTCTTCTTATCATTCACAATCAGTGATAGATGAATGTGTCTGGTCCAGGTTAGGAATGCAGCATTCATAGAACTCCCATTCATCTTCCTTTGAGTGAACCCTGGCTCACCATCCATGCCCAGGACAAATGAACATTTTACTAGCTCAAGATCATTCATTGAATTTCTTTGATTTTAGAAGAATTGAATGAAGGACTGACCCAATGATACCCTTCTAGCATAGAAACGGTGAATGAAAATGGATCATGCCCTTGTGGTGAAAAACGAGGATGACCTTTTCGACGACCTCCTATTTTGAAGCAAAATCAACATCCTCATAGCTTATAAGACTAAGAACTCCACAAACCCCTTCAAAATTCTATATTCAATTTCAATTCTTATTTTGAGAAAAATTTTGGTCATTACAAATCCAGCATCTTCAATTTTTTAAAGAGAAATGTCAATGGAATTCCATCCCAATGATAACGAACCAGACTTCACCCATTGCTAAATTAAAGAGGGCAGCACTTTACGACATGGCACCACGTGTTGTGATGGGCAGGGTCCGGACTATCAGCCAACAATGAAGTTGGAAGTAAAGAATGTAAAGAAGAGTCTGAGAAAACATCATGCTTTTGTGGGACTGTCTGCAATTCATGGATTTTTCGAAGTTTGACACATAATGAAAGCATGAAAATTCTGCATCTCCAACCAAGTTTTGTTAGTGTTCGTATGACAACACATTATATATGTACATGTAATAACAATGTTTATTGTTTTTTAATGGAACAAATAATGATTCATCATGTATCCAGCCTCTTGAATCTGAAGAAAAGCTGGCATAAAATCAATTTCTGGAGAACAAAGGGCAGGAATGTATTTTCAGACAATGTATTTTTTTCAACAGTCAAGAGTCGTCCTCGAGAAACCATATTTCTGGCACTTGCCCAAAGTTCATCCACGACACAAACATGGACGATTTACATGTATAAGCACAGTCGCCTGGGGGTTGATAGCGGAACCAATCACCACGGGTGCGCCTTTGTGGAGAACAAAAACCCCGCATATCATGAATAATAACACAACTATTGACATTGATAGAATAGTCTAGTTTCAGATGATCATCGGAAATATGTGAACTTAACAAAGTTCACCACCCGAATCATAACATCCAGATTTCTTGCATTCAATGACTTGTTTGATACATCCACATTGCCTGCGGCTTTCCATCTTGCTTGAAACTAACATAAACTAATGACATGATCCTGCTGGACTTTTTTCAGATATGATGAGAACTTTACCTAAACCTGATGCAATATCCAAGATTTTTTTCCACAAGAACATGCTAATTTTAAAAATGTGAGCATGAAAATTGAGCTAAAATGAAGGTGTTGAATACATGAACATGATAATTCCATACTGCAAATAACAGGCTGGAAATTTAGCCTGTAGCCATGACGAGCATTCATCCACCCTCACAAATGACATAACTGAACTTTGAGTTTCAGTAACTGAGTGCAACAGTGAAGAAGAGAAGGAAATTTCTCAATAATTTGATTTCAATGTCAGATATCGTTTCACTACTTAAAAACTGAGTTTAAAAGGAAATTCATGTCTGGCCCTGTTCTACTTCTCCCTTGGTAACCCTGGGTTAGTTTTTCCGTGGTAATCCAAGAGACACAATCATGGTTAATAGAAACTTCAGCAGCAGATGTTGGCAGGCAATTACTACTTGAATCAAGAATGGACAAGTGCCACAAGAATGCCTCATCAAGGGCGCCTAAGGAGCAGCGAGGCTTGATTTGATGTTGGGGTGCTTTAAGAGCTGCATTTTGCAACCGAGGTTAATCTCAGGTCACTTAAAAGGCAAGGCTGAGATTTGGGAAATTGTTGTGTTCTGAATTTGTTTGAATTGATAATTTGCAATTGACCCCAGAAGGATGACTTCAATTGGTGACCAGGTTGTTGTGCAGGATCACTCCCACCACTAAAGAACAGAATGGTACATACTCAGATCAGCTCGGATTTTTAGAGAGTTCACTATTAAATCAAAACGGCTTTCTTATTCCCTCCTCAAGATTCCTTGGAGATGATAACTGCAGGAGGGCCATCCTGCAGCTCCACACTACCTTCCTTTTCTTTCTGGGGGGCAACGAAAAAGGTTCTCTCCATAAATATTATCTACTTAGAATATTTTTTTCAAAATGTTCGTGGAATTCTGTTCAATGAGTGAATGGGTGAATGATTTACACATACGTTGCAAAACTTCAGCAAATATACTTGTCTGAAGTGGAATGAACTGAACGTTTTAGTAACAACACCCGGGAGGAAATGCATGCTGTCAGGGATTCAGCCTGAGGAATCCATAGGTTATGGTTGGAACCTGAGGCTTTTTCATTGCTGTGCCACCCTGACTGCACAAGAGACAGACAATCTGTGCTATGACAATCACATTACTTCCAACCCATCAGAATGTCATCAGATTGGGTATCTAACTAAAACGCCATGGGAGAATGAACATTTCTCACAGTTCTTATCAGTCACACACTTTTAAACTTCACCAACCAAATATTATTCTGAGAGTGCTAGAGGCTCCTTCAATTATCTGCCTTTGCGAAGATGAAACTATTAAGGGGCCGGGCAAGGGTCAAATAAATTTAGCGGCTGAGACCCTACTATCACTGGTGGTGAGGGTTGAAGAGTTTATGAAAATTAAGATATCTATCACCAGGAAAAGAATTTTGTTAAAAAATCACCAGAATGTATGAGATCATTTTTCAATGATAGTATTGGTAGTAGTTATTGCCAAACTTCATCCATGATTTGGATGTTATTGCTGTGTTCTTCTGAGGTCACCAGGTCACCCGGGAAAGGTGAAGTTTACATCTTTAGATCACCCTAAGGGCATGAGGAAACCATCATGAGGAAACCAACAGACTGGATTAGCGATATTTGCCAGCATGATAAGCGTCTTGGCATTGTTCCAGGTTTGGTATAGAAACGGAGACAATTCAGCATTGTGTTGGGACACTTTGCCATTGTTCGCTTGGACAAAATCTCATCTCAAATTAAGCAGTCTAGACCGATTTTGACACCTTGAGAGGGCAACAAGAATAGGCGAAGAGGGTAGGAATATCTGACCTTTACGAAGGAATCTGACCTTTGGAAGATCACAACATTGGTGACCTGGTCACCATGTCACAGAGCAGCAGATGGAGGGACGCAGTGAACTTTATGATGGGGGCACAGGAAATTTATAAACAGGGAAGCTGTGGACTAAATGCGACCCCAGATATGTTTGGGACAAGTGGCATGTGGTGCCCCCTGGTGAAATCATGCTTAACAAAATGTGCCACACTCCTTCAGAGAGAGCAGTAGGCCTAGCATGCACACAGACAAGCAACATCATAAAGAATGCTCACTGATATTCTTATTTCNATGAGGAAACCACCATGAGGAAACCAACAGACTGGATTAGCGATATTTGCCAGCATGATAAGCGTCTTGGCATTGTTCCAGGTTTGGTATAGAAACGGAGACAATTCAGCATTGTGCTGGGACACTTGGTCATTGTTCGCTTGGACAAAATCTCATCTCAAATTAAGCAGTCTAGACCGATTTTGACACCTTGAGAGGGCAACAAGAATAGGCGAAGAGGGTAGGAATATCTGACCTTTACGAAGGAATCTGACCTTTGGAAGATCACAACATTGGTGACCTGGTCACCATGTCACAGAGCAGCAGATGGAGGGACGCAGTGAACTTTATGATGGGGGCACAGGAAATTTATAAACAGGGAAGCTGTGGACTAAATGCGACCCCAGATATGTTTGGGACAAATGGCATGTGATGCCCCCTGGTGAAATGATACTTAACAAAATGTGCCACAGTCCTTCAGAGAGAGTAGTAGGCCTAGCATGCACACAGACAAGCAACATCATAAAGAATGCTCACTGATATTCTTATTTCACAAAATATCTTTTAAAAATACTGTAAAAGGGACATAAATGAGGTGTGTTGTGCTGCACCCTGGTGTTAGATGAAAGAAACATAAATTGGGAGGCTGAAGAGAAGAACACCAGTTTGGACCATGTGACAATCCTGTAACCGCAGTTACCCCGTATTAATTACATGTACTGGTTACAGCATTTCGAAAGGACAAACAGGGGCATGGGGGTCAGGTTGGTGTGTGAGGGGGAGGGTACGGAGCAGGGTTGCACCACTTTTACCCAAAATCAAAAAGAACTTTATCAGCAAAGAGAAGAAGCAGCTGGCAGGAGGATGGTGTGCATGTTGAATCTTCTCAGGCAGAGAGGCAATTGGCCTAAGAAAAACACATTAGACTTCTTGAAAAGCAATCTTTCATGCAGAAAATTGTATCCGTTTTAAAAGAAAGTGACCAAATACAGCAAGGTGAGGTATCTCTACTGAGCAAATAGAGTCACGTGGCAGAACAACAGAGGACCATCTCATGGACAATGGGAGGATAATGTCACACATGGGACATGACTGATAGTATTGATATTAAACAAACAGAGATGCAACTAAGCATATCAATTGCAAACAGATCTGAAATGGAGCACATCAAAACCTGAAAGATGAAAACACCAAGAATCTGGGATAGGGGAGATACCAGATAGTTTTGGGATATAATGTGACTGGCATAAGAACCATTGTTATATAAATGGGCTGTCTGTTTGTTACATTATTGGTTATTGTCCTATGAAGATGACCATTCGCTCATGTCAACAGTCAAACAAAATACTCCAATTTCTTAAAGTAAAACTTTCTTAAGTCGAGAAGTCATGACCTCAATAGAACTTCACATAACCTCAGCTCAGTGCCACACCCTTAATCTTCCATCACACCCACAGCTGATTGAAGTCAAAAGCAGATGGCACCCACAGGTTTTGATTGAAGCAAGACATAGGTGATGAACTTTTAACTTAAGATTAAGGGTCAGGTAAATATAGAAAATGTAACCAATTCAAGAAGGGTAGGGATGAGTCAGGTATCTCCATCTTCTACCTGGCAAATGGACCTGCCCATTTAGATAAGACAAAGCAGAACATCATCAATATTCTTGACCAGTGGACATTAGTGTCTTAACTCCTTCTGTTCCAAACATCTGTACCCTCATTCAGTTAAGATTTTTCTCACAACGTAGGCAGAAGACTAGTGTTTGTGACCCAACACAACAAAATGAGTCGCAATGCGCACAGAAGAAGACCGAAGATGACACCAGACAACAATTACAGAAATCGACAAAGTCAAATTTCACAATGAGCAGACAATCCTGAAATTAACAAACCATTGGTGTCACCTTGGATATGTTGGGTCTTCTGTGCGCATTCCGACTCATTTTGCTGTGGTGGGTCACATTTTTTGGGGTGGGCATCACTGATGTGGAGGGGGGGGGTTCATTTCAATGATCTGGTTAACGTTTATGATCAACCACACGTCTTAATTTTCTGAAGAGCAGGGAAACGAAATAAAGAGAGAAACAAATGGAAGCGCAACCGAAAACTTTCAAAAGAACAGTCTGTCTTTCAGACAGCAGGGGCTGAACCCTTCTTCACTCATACAAGGAAGGAGTCACATTATATTTTTTGCTTCAGCACTGTTGGAATTGTGAAAATATAAGAGGCTCCAAAGAATGACAACAAGGACTCTCTGCCTGGTGACAAATACACGTAGTCACAAGGATCACCTTGAATATTACCAGGGGTGACCTTGGGGAGCAGAGTTTCCTTCAGAGAAATAAACAAGCATAAAAAGCAAACAGAGCAACATCATTGATTTTCTTGAGGGAATAAGAGTGGAGGTGAGTTCTCTTGACAATGACATCTGAACAGAACTAAATGAACAGAACTGCATGATGATGATGGTGATGCAGAACTGCTGGAGTCGCCATCTATACCAAGATGACTGAACCAAGAAGTGTATCTGTCAGAGTGGTGGAATGGAAACAACTGACCATTGTTGCAGGGAGCCATGTGATAGAGAGAATGACTCTTTGACACCACAGGTTTCTCCAGACACTCCAGTTTCCTGTTATGGTACATTATTTGCCCAATGTTGTCTAAAGAGCCAATACCACATTTGGCACTGAGTTGTTGATTTAAATTCTGAAGAACAAAAGGATTGAGGGTGTGTTGGATTGCACCAAAGGTGAACAGTAAACCAGAGCTGCTGGAGTCGCCATCTATACCAAGGTGAAAGAATCACAGAGTGTGGGCTGATGGAGTTATTGCGGGTGTGGCACCCATGAAAGCTGTAAAAGGGGCTTGTCTGTGATAAAGGGATTGAGATCTCTAAACTCCTTGAGGCTATACATGTAAATTGCAAGACTATGAAAGAGGAGGTTTTGGGTTCAAATCACGGAGATGGAACCGGAAGCCTGTTCATTTTCATTTCATAAAGCAGAAAATAGTGAGAGGGCGAGGAGTAGTCTGTAAAGGTAGGAAACATTGTGACCCTCCACTACAAAAACAGTCCTAAATCACTCAGAAAATGAGCCTAACGTACTGGGATGACACCAGGTGATAAAGGAAGAAATGGGATCATTCAAACTTCACAACAGTTGGCAGTACTGAAATTGACAGATTGTCCCAACTGGCCAACCTCAGAGCGACTTACAACTGGTTTTGTGGTGGAGGGTCACATTTGATTACACTTGGTAATGTGTCCAACAAGAGACACAATGAGCATGCCATCATGGGCAGATCAGTTGGGTACATTTCAATGCACAAAACATTTTTTCATGGTTAATTAGAATTGATATAATGAATTTCACACTTGAAGTCACAGAGCGGTACCAAGGCGAAAAAAGACGTTCCCTCCTTGTGGTTGCCATGGGAATATTCTCTACCCTCGGCAGCAGAGGGTTGTAACTCAACTAAATGGCGGTGATGGATGAAATGTGATTGGGTGCTAAATCAAAGCCCAAATTCATTGCACAACTGAAGTACTGTAGGCTACAGACACTTCCAGTCAGGAATTTGGAAACAAAGATCAGACAGCAGGGGTGGATCCAGGATTTGGGAAGAGAGGTGGCGCCCTGTGTTAGAAACATTGAAATCTGCAGTGAATTTCAATGATTTGCTCCAAATTTCACAATTTCAGTCGATTTTACAGATCTGCTGGCCAAAAGGGGAGGCAAGCGCCCGGAGTGACCCCCCCCCCCCACATATCCTCCCTGGACAGTGCTGCTGAAAAAGGCCTACAAGCAGCACTATCAGGCCACTGCATGTGCCACAATTCATGGACAAAGGCTAGGCCCCTATGTCATGTACTTGACACATGATGATGATGATGATGGGGTGATGACGATGTTGATGATGAAGCGTTATTTCAATTATTGCAGCTACATGACGTAGAACATTGCACCCAAGATGACATAACAGGCCTAAGGGTATTTTATTCTGACAACAATGTACTTCAGCTGTTTATCAGCCAGATTGATGACAAATTTAAAAGCCTCGCACACTCATGCTTGATATTGCATGGCGGGAACGGCTGATGGTGAGCTATTTTTCCGCGACGTCATCGAAATTAGGTCACCATGACGTCGATATAAAATAGCCGAATACATTGTATATCTGTAATAATTTCTACTTACGGTTCCANAAGGATCACCTTGAATATTACCAGTGACCTCGGGGAGCGGAGTTTCCTTCAGAGAAATAAACAAGCATAAAATGCAAATTGAGCAACATCATTGATTTTCTTGAGGGAATAAAAGTGGAGCTGATTTCTCTTGACAATGACATCTGAACAGAACTAAATGAACAGAACTGCATGATGATGATGGTGATGCAGAACTGCTGGAGTCGCCATCTATACCAAGATGACTGAACCAAGAAGTGTATCTGTCATTGTGGTGGAATGGAAACATCTGACCATTGGGGTTGCAGGGAGCCATGTGATAGAGAGAATGACTCTTTGACACCACAGGTTTCTCAAGACACTCCAGTTTCCTCCTGTTATGGTACATTATTTGCCCAATGTTGTCTAAAGAGCCAATACCCCATTTGGCACTGAGTTGTTGATTTAAATTCTGAAGAACAAAAGGATTGAGGGTGTGTTGGATTGCACCAAAGGTGAACAGAAAACCAGAGCTGCTGGAGTCGCCATCTATACCAAGGTGAAAGAATCACAAAGTGTGGGCTGATGGAGTTATTGCGGGTGTGGCACTCATGAAAGCTGTTAAGATGTGATAAAGGGATTGAGATCTCAAAACTCCTTGTAGGCTATACATGTAAATTGCAAGACTATGAAAGAGGAGGTTTTGGCTTCAAATCACGGAGATGGAACTGAAGCCTGTTCATTTTCATTTCATAAAGCAGAAATCAGTGAGAGGGCGAGGAGTACATATGTGTAAAGGGGGAAACATTTGTGACCCTCCACTACAAAAACAGTCCTAAGTCACTCAGAAAATGAGCCTAAACGTACTGGGATGACACCAGGTGATAAAGGAAGAAATGGGGCCATTCAAACTTAACAACAATTGGCAGTACTGAAATTGACAGATTGTCCCAACTTGCCAACCTCAGAGCGACTAACTACTGGTTTTGTGGTGGAGGGTCACATTTGATTACACTTGGTAATGTGTCCAACAAGAGACACAATGAGCATGCCATCATGGGCAGATCAGTTGGGTACATTTCAATGCAAACAAAATTTTTTCATGGTTAATTAAAATTGATATAATGAATTTCACACTTGAAGTCACAGAACGGTACCAAGGCGAAAAAAGATGTTCCCTCCTTGTGGTTGCCATGGGAATATTCTCTACCCTCAGCAGCAGAGGGTTGTAACTCAACTACATGGCGGTGATGGATGAAATGTGATTGGGTGCTAAATCAAAGCCCAAATTCATTGCACAACTGAAGTACTGTACGCTACAGACACTTCCAGTCAGGAATTTGAAACAAAGATCAGACAGCAGGGGCGGATCCAGGATTTGGGAAGAGAGGTGGCGCCCTGTGTTAGAAACATTGAAATCTGCAGTGAATTTCAATGATTTGCTCCAAATTTCAGAATTTCAGTCGATTTTACAGATCTGTTGCAGTGTTGGCCAAAAGGGGAGGCAAGCGCCCGGGGTGACCCCCCCCCCCCCCNGCATGTGCCACAATTCATGGACAAAGGCTAGGCCCCTATGTCATGTACTTGACACATGATGATGATGATGATGGGGTGATGATGATGTTGATGATGAAGCGTTATTTCAATTATTGCAGCTACATGACGTAGAACATTGCACCCAAGATGACATAACAGGCCTAAGGGTATTTTATTCTGACAACAATGTACTTCAGCTGTTTATCAGCCAGATTGATGACAAATTTAAAAGCCTCGCACACTCATGCTTGATATTGCATGGCGGGAACGGCTGATGGTGAGCTATTTTTCCGCGACGTCATCGAAATTAGGTCACCATGACGTCGATATAAAATAGCCGAATACATTGTATATCTGTAATAATTTCTACTTACGGTTCCACCAGTGCTTGCGATGATCACCAGCCGAACACATGACACGACGATGGATGCAGAATCGGAAGCGTGAAGACGGTAATTTAGCGAAAGAAATCGACACAAAAATCAAGCCTCTTCTCCATCCTCATCCGGCGGCATTTAAACTAGTTCTCTGCCCACATGACAACTACGCGGCGTGTACGTACACGCATTGGAAAACAGGCCGGGGACCAGGATGTCCCCGCGGGGGGGGGCACACCAGGAGGATGGCGGAGTTGGGGGGGGGTACCTTTTTTGTGATAAATGCTTTTACTTATAGGGAGACAAATTATTTTGTGGGCAAACACCCCAGAAGCCCATCTCTTCACAAACTTTTGTGGCTTGTTTGAAGAGTGTCCTGATCAGGGGCTAGTGGCAAAAGGGACAAAGCAGATTTTTCCTCTAAAAGGTCATTTTCCCTCTTCAAGCCAAGTTATTGCGGTGTCAGATGTGGGGAAAATGCATCTGAGAGGATGTAGATTTTCAATTTTTTATGGGGGAGGACCCCCAGACCCCCTCCAACTTCGCCCTCCAGACTCAATCAATTTTGCCCCTCTAAGCCATAAAAGCCAGTTATGCCCCTGCTGATGAAAAATGAAAGGTCTGTGCCTAAAGATAATAATTTAAATAAACATATTGTACATGGGAAAGAAGGGCAAAAATAAATTGTAAGGCCGGGAAAGAAGGGCAGTAAGTAAACTGTGAGGCCAGAACAGAGATTTATACCCATTTGAACATCTTACATGAAGACGCCATGGGCCAACAATGTTTACAAGTTTACAATGATATTCAATTTTATAGAAATAACTTTATTCCAACAAACAGGACCATTAGTTCTGTGACAATTA
Source organism: Notospermus geniculatus (assembly GCA_002633025.1). Lineage (NCBI taxonomy): Eukaryota > Metazoa > Nemertea > Pilidiophora > Heteronemertea > Lineidae > Notospermus > Notospermus geniculatus. Next base: position 414,484 of record NMRB01000104.1, read on the forward strand.
AGATGAGAAGTAGTCCAGTAAATATTTCAAGGCAATTCCCACACTGTTTTTGGCACTATTGGCCTTTACACAATCATTCAACAAAGCATGGCACAATGCCCTTATGTATTAGCTGTCTCGGAAAAAATTTTCTCAGCACCTGCTCCTCACAACAATTTTCTACACAAAAGATCAAAGCTTGATAATAACAGGTCCGGCAATTTTGGCAACAGTACAAAAATAAATTGGTTGTACATACAACTGTAATGCCATTTGCAAATGTCAAACAATTAAGGGAACAATTGTTTTTTTCCATGATGACAAGGCCAGTAAAAACATTTTTTCAAGCAATGTAACATTAACCATTTAAATCTGAATAAATAACTAGAATATTTGCATAGAATAATCTGTATACAGTTTCTACATGTAATCAGTCATTAGCAACAATAGCCAAACTGCATCCGAAAGGTTTTCATTATGCCAAATAATGTTGGTATGCCCATGCAGCAGCAGGCCTTTCCTTTTGAGGCGCGCTAAAATGTGCATGTGCTTCGCAAACAATAGAATTTCTATTGTTTGCAAGGCACATGCACATTTTAGCGCGCCTCAAAAGGAAAGGCCTGCAGCAGCTGGCACCCTTGTGATGTAACATTGTTCTCATGATCATAGTCTCCCCAGATGAATAGCTAATGTTTTAGTCATGTATCACCCACATGGTTGAATATTGTTGCTGTCTGACAATGCTAATGCCTCCACTTCTATCCACTTAGGTGCCAGGCTGTCAGAAACATTGGAAATGCAATTCCTGTCAATTTATACTGTATGTAAAATCAATCCTTTCAAGTGGATTTCCATTTTGAAAATTTTGTGACAGCGTCATAATTGTATAGTATCATTACAAAGATACAAGCAATTAACTGGTTGCTCATTTCAACCATCGCAACCTTTGCTAGTGAGGTGTGGCCATGAAAAAAAGAGCCTGAATTTTCATGATTCTACAGTATATCATCAACAGACGTCAGAGATGTCCTTCTAACATGAAATGTCCCAGCTCCTGTGGAGGTGCCCACTATGGCATATTCTACTGAAATACTACCATGAGGTTTAAGATTCAATACTTTAAATCACCGGGTAATACATGTTCCATATAAATGAATGCCATCTCACAACAAGCATGAATTGAGATACGGTAACCCATCTTTTGATTATTTCCTCAACGGAAATAGTGAACGTTTTAGTCCCATCCTATTGCACACCATCATAAACGATAGGAGAAATATGTCATTTTCTCGACCGAATAATTTTCTCCATTAATGTAAAGGTAGAGACATCAAACCAGCCTGTGTCATCATCATCATGACCTTCTAGCAAAAACATGTGACCTTGGATGATGTGCAACCTTGACACTGGTTATAAATGCAAACTCTTTATTCACACTACTTACATGACCTAATACACCCGAAGGCCTTCTTGAAGAAAAAATCTATTATATAGAATAATCAGTCTATCACAATAAATAAAATAATATCCTCTCAGCCGCTTGCAGACTATTTACAATATATACAATCAATTTGTCAACAAGATCACTTACAAGTTCACTTTGAACTGACAATCTGCAGTCAGTATGAGGGCAATTTTTGTATTGCATAAGCAGGGGTACATTTCTCTGTGCCATTTTATTACACTATTTTGATCAAATCGTTACCATAATACGCACCAATCAGCTATGATACTGAAGAAGACTGAAAGTTTTTCTCGTGTTATCGAGGCAGGGGGTTTGCAGCAAGTACCGGTACGTGTACCTTCAACTCATTACTAAGATTTTGAATCAAGAGCCACCTATATGGCATCCTTTTAAATGGCAAGGTGGCACATGCCTGAAAATTTGCATATGATAATGCTTGACTGAATGAATCAAATGACATCAGTACACATCAAATCCTGAATAATGGGATGACAAAAATAAATCTATCCAATTGTATATTTACAGCCAACAAATGTGTAACAAAGATGCAAAATTTTAAGATATGGTAAGGAATCTTACATCACTCTGACTACTTGATCAAAATTTTACAAACAAGTGATGCTTCAACAATGAATTCTCATGAAATAAATCTATGGGAAAAAAATGAAAGAAAAGGAATTTCTTCATTGACAAAGCAGTTCTTGTCAAACCTTCTGATTGACTTCTTTGTGATCAACAAAACATAGACCCAACCTGGTGTCCAAATAAACAAATGAACTCAAGTAAACAAATCAAATGGTTTTTGGAGAAGTTCTCACAGACGTGCAGAATGCAATTACAGGTTGACAAGTCATTCTACATACATATCAAAGTGCTCTTTTTACGAAATCTCAAATCAATAATATTTCAGCAAAGATGTGAAAGTGCCATGCATCAAAACACCATTCAGAACATCATGTTCATTATTCATCTTGGATGTCAAAATTACTGACCTTGATTTATACACATTCATGACCCACAGGTCATCCCACATAATCAATTTACTATCAATTTTAAATCTGATGTAAGCAGTTAAATACAAGCACAAACATGGCCCTTGGAACCCTTCTGACTCTGAAATTTCAATATATTATCTGATTATAAAACAAACTTGAACATTTTCTGAGAGATCATCCAAGAACATGGAGCCCCATTTGGCCTCAATTGTCATGGCAACCTGTTTTCACCTTTCTACTTTCATTCAGTTTTTCATCAAATACAAACTCAAATTGAATAAGAAATGAAATGGAATTAAAAACAAAACAGTTACAGGATTTTCCTCAGAAAGAACGATGCCGACATTCCAGTAATACCTCAAGTTCGTCACATCAATTTCCTCATGAAAAATACATGTAAACATTACTTTGACTTGTGTTCCAACAACCACAGAGTTCAAACAATAACTGTTCCCAGTAAACAGCCCAAAGAATCTCCATTCTTTGATATTCTTTCCAAACAATCATATTTATCCCAATAGTAGCAACCACCCGCAGCTACAGCTTTCATTTCCACCTCAGCACTGCTTTCAACTCCTTCCTCGGCAGTCATTTGGCAAACTGTTCATAAAATGCTATTTTGACTCTCTCGATATGATGACATAACTTGATCGCTGGTCCCAGTTTGAGTTCCATGTGCTCTTGGACTGCTGGCAGTGTGAGGAGAAGTAAGGCTTGGCCATCAATCTCCTGAAAAAGAAGCATACGTTTGTACATACAGGTATGAACCTAACTTCAACCTAAGACAGATGATGATTACAATACGGCATCTCCTTTGGAAAAGGACAAAACCTACTTTGAAGCAGGGTGAGAAATTAGTTTCTGCAAAGGAAGTAAGTCCTCCCACTGAACTTACGTGATCCCTAAACAGCCTGGCAAGGCTAGCACAGTCAGTATCTTTGATGAAAGTCACAACATCATCGACGCTCCACTCCAATGGGTTGCTGTCAAGGCACAGGCGATCCTCAGGCTTCACCGGCTGTAAAGAGACAGATGGAATGAGAAAAGTTTTCAATTATAGCAAAACAAACGTAGGCCTAGCGGGCATACCAGAATTTTGATAGATACAAACTACCACTTCCAATAAGAACTTACCTTAAATGGAGTTTGCATGGACACTGGTTTTGGCGGTGGGATATCATTCTTCGATAACATGATCTTCTTATGTGTCTTACGCTCGAAAGAGAACTTGGGTAATTTAGCACCACGTGTCTTGATCCCTGACGGCGGGGCAACGTGTCGTACATATCGACGTTTTTTCCGCACTGGACCGTCACCGTCCCTGGAAGCACCACTGTTCGTCATCTCCTTACTCTCTGTACTCCTTTGATCATCATCCTTCCCATCATCATTCTCCTCGCTATCACTCGGTTTCTTTTTCAGCATTAAGTTCATACGCCTCTTTTTTCGCCGTCTCCCGATTTTCTTGGCACCAGATTCAACGATGTTGCTGTGTCCACCTGGTGGTCGTCCTATTTTTCGTTTCTTCTTTTTACCATAAAACTGAGCTGTACAAGACAAAGAGCAAACATGGAAAATTTCTCAACTGAGAACGCCGAGACATCACACATCACCAACTCATCATATCATTTCAACTAGAAATATCATTTAGAACTGATTTATAGTCATCTATTTTTAACAAGGTAAATGCCCCACAGAGGTCTACTTACTGTATTTTGTTTTAGTGAGCTGTGAACAGTTTTCAGGGCACCGACCATCAACGAAATGAGGACTGAATAAGTTCGGACAGCATTCCAACTTGATGCAGACTTGACGACAGAATTCCTCAATCTGGTCTGCCGATTTGCATATTTCAACAGTCGCACGATAACTTTTCCCTTTGTATCTACACAGAAATGAAAAAGAGGAAACTAGGTCAAGAAAAGCTCTGGCAAATCTCAGCTAAGTTGCATTATAAACACCACATACAGAACATTTTACACCATGAATATAAGACAACACCAGCTGTTTTCTCACACTTACTTTGCTTTTAGCACCTGTTGATGCATGTTGGGATTGGGCTCACCCTCCAGCTGCAACTCACGCAAAACTCGACTAGACTTGTACGCAACATTGATCAACATGGACAACACTTCTTTCAGAACAAGTATCACAGGGCCAGGACCAACACACTTTGGTAACTCAGCTATCCGCCCCTTGCTAAGGAATGGACCAGAGAAACACCGGTGGTTGTAGTAAATTTTTGGACAGAGGGATCCACCTCCAACTGAAACATGATGAAAACGAACAGTTTTCAAGAATGAATGATTTTGCCGCTAAAAATGGACTGAATAAAATGTAGATCAGTAGATCAATAGTATACCGACAGATATCTTTCGTATTTACATAGATACCTTTGATTATTACAAAGATTTATCCAACTGATAATCAGAGCATAGGTTTACAGAATATAGCCTGCACTATTTTGCAGTTTTCATGCAAAGCAAGATGGAACTTGATTAGATCAAACAGTAGGCCTATTACTCCAGAACTCCATGTGTCCATAAAAATTATATGGAATGAGAAAAGGAAATTTTTAACTCCCGATGTCCAGATTAAAGATATCAACTAGGAAATTTCTGTCATGGTATTTGAGGAATAAGATATTCCTCTTCCTGGGCATCAACTAATTCAGAGCACCTTTTACAGCGAATGAAATTGAAATGGACTTACCTGAGGAATCCCCATTCCGCATCATAGAGAAAGCTGCAGAGCGGAACTCCTCTGGTGTATCACCAAAAGGCCTTCTGAAATAGTAAATTAGAGAGCTATACAACCACATATACATGAGGAACAGCCTGTACTTTTCGTCCAACACATGCAAATCCGTCCCTAAAGGACGTCACAAGTTCTTAAAACTTACTCAGGCTGGACAACAGCAACCCGTTTCTTCCGTCCCTTCCTGAATCCAGAGATCTTCGGAGGCTTCAGTGGATAGCTATTACTCTCGCACCAGCCGACGGGAAATATATCTTGTGACTCAACATCAACGATATGATTGGCCACCAGTTTCGTCGAGTTATCCAAATGTATCCACATTAGGCGGTCAATGATTTTTGTGATGGTGGCTGCACAGATCTGGTAGGGATGTGATGGATTTATTGCTTCTAGTTTCATTCCGCGTTTGAACTCATGTGCAGGAGTCTCCTGAAAAAAACAAAATGAACGAAATATAGCAGAGATCATGTAATATGTCCATGTTATTTCATCTAAGCAATGTTAGGGGTGAAGACATGCTAAAGAGAGAATGTATTTGGAGTAAAGTATGATTTTATACTCACAGCAGTAAATGCATTTTCAGGAGCCGGCTCTGCTCTGCAATGTTCACAATAATCTGCCCAATCAAAGTCTTGTTTATTCCAACCACCGGGCACCGTCAGACGAATCCCTTTCCATGAGCACCATTGGATTGGGAAAATATTTGGTGAGTTGGCATGGCAACAGACTTTGACACTTTTTCTCTCCTCCCCTTCACGAAGATCATCAATCTCAACAATGAAGTAATACTCGTTGATTATCTCAATAACAGTCCCAGCACAAAACTGTGTTTGATTTTCTGGATTCAGAACCTCCAGTTTCCAACTTTTCTTGAACTTGTGCACAGGTATTTCCTCCTGATCCTGCAACAGAACATAAAAGGATTATCAACCTCATTTCCACTTGATGCTTCCGCTTTCATGCATGGAATACCGTAATGGTCACCCTTCTGGAGAGATGTTAGAAATTCTAACTTACCTTGAAAATATCCAAAGGAGGTTTGAAGTCTTCTGACTCCTTCATGGCACTCTGAAGAATCTCGGACCACTCAGCATAGTTTGTGTGTTCCCCTTTGATCACTAGAAACAGACAGTTCTTTTTAAGATTCTCAATCCCCATAAACTTCTGCGCCAAACTCAAAACAGTGAAGTAAGAAGCTTCACTTTTCAACCGATCTGCATTCCCTTTCATGGTTCGTTTACACAGCCCTGTGTTTACAATGTGTCCCAAACGGTAAGAACAACCACTCTACTGTATTAGCCATTAAAAGTTACTCACCGTCAGGTGGTCGGTAAATGCACTCATTGTCCTGCGCCCAGCCAACCGGATGCAACCGAGTATGAAGATAGAACAACCAGAAATCATGCGCTGCAGAATCTGTGCCCTCGTATCTCATCAAGAGACGTCCACCAATGTTTTCAAGGATTTTCACAATCCACACAGACTGGGGATGAAGCTCATCCTGGATTTCCAATCTCATGCCTTGTTTCATTTGATCCACTGGAGTGGTGCCCGTTTTCTGGAATATAGCAAAACAATCAACTAATCTGAAGTAAGTAAAGAATGTACATGGACTGCGGAGACAGAAGTGTGCAAGCCTGCAGCACGTTTGATGCCAGTTCACACATTTTCTAGCACTAAAGAATGCCACAATAGGCATCCATGGCATTATTGTCTCTATAGTACTATGCAAGGTTCAATTGTTTGCAGCATAACAAGGAGTCACTAGAAATAGGGTGCTGCCACCTACCTTATCCAGGAGATATGAAGGTGCTGTCCTAGCCCCAGTCAATGTCTTCACCAAAAATTCTTTCCAGTTATCGTATTTGTATTTGATAGCTGAAAAAGAAAGCACTGGTTATAATGCATGACAGTGAACTGTTACACGGTGAAATAATGGCAAGAACTGTAGAACAGCTTGGAAGACATTTTCAAAGAAGCATAAAAAATGGATCTCGCTGAACATCACCAACTGCCTCTTACCTTCAGGAGGTTGAAGTCTCTTCCCATTGGCTGCACACCAACCAATCGGATGCATGTCTGCAGTTAGTACGTCAGACCAGAAATCAGCGCTGTTATCTTCTCCGTAACCATCATAACGTAACAGCAGCAACGGCCCACACGTCATGATAATGGAAGCTACCCAGTAAGTGTCAGCATTCGATTTATTCGCCACTTCCAGCTTCATACCCTTCAGGAAACCACTCTGAAGACTGTTTTCTACATGTCTGAATGACGTTGGTGGAGCTGCGACAGCACCGGTTTCGACCAAGTATTCCTCCCAGACAAATTCGCTGTTGTCATATGCGATAGGGATGTCAACATCTTCTGAAACAGACAGCAATATGAAGATAATGCCTGAATCAGCTGAGGGATGAATGGCTCACCAAACTGTTTTCTTGTGACATCATGTGACTAGTTTTGCTACAAAGGGTCACATTTGTTGAATGTAGCCCCCCCCCCACCCATTGGAAACTTAGACCAGGACTGTGCTCACCTTCAATAACAGTAGAGGGGTCCTGTTTTATCACGGGTGAATCGTCTGTGTCCATAGCTTCTTGTTTGATATCTTTCTGAGTCATCTGTGACCCCGTACCAAGCAAAAAAACATCATGTTGTTCGGACAGGGCCTGTACAGACGACTTCAGATTCATCGGGGCATCATCAGTGCTGGTGCTTGGCAAAGCATCTAGTTCTTTTTTCACTGGAGATGGTGTCTGGTGGCTCAGAAGAGGATCAGGTTGTTTGGGGCTGAGAGGTCTCAGCAATGGCGGTGGACCAGCAGGGACAGATGGAGGGTTGGTCGTCACAACTGGAGACTTCACAGGCATTGGGATGTTCTGCTGAAGTGACGCTTGACTCTGATGTGGAACTTTTGGTATGTTGATACATGGCACTCGAGGAATCATTTTCGGAGGCGCTGACATCATTGGTGCACTTGCAGTCGTATTTTGGGCTGTGACAGTTACCATGGGTGGAGAAAATGCCGAACCACTAGCTGTTGATGTCAAGGTGTGGGTCGGTTGAGGAACAGTCGGAATCTTCAAGGATTGGAAAGAAGACGTCGGAGCTGTAGCAAGAATCGGTTGCCCGTGTGGATTCTGCAATAACACGGCCGGCGGCATTTGATTCTTGAGCATCTGTTGTGACTGCTGGGTTGGTATAAGTTGAAATCTTGGTTGGTTTAGACTGGCTCCTGTGCTGGCTTGGGTCTGTGGTATCGCAAGAAACTGGAGTGGTAGCAGTTGCTGGTAGGGTTGTGAATTCACTGGGATGTTGGTGCTACTCTGAATAGCTGTGCCAGCCACATTTGTTGGATTCTGGACACTGACTGAAGACTGGATCGGATTGACACCACCAGCCATGGCTTGCTTCATCCCAGGAACAGTCTGAATCGCACTTGCAGTCCCGGAGACTGAGAGTGGGCCCCGGCATCCTTGGATACGACTGGTCATGGGTTGTATAAGCACAGGACTCCTTGGAACCAGCTGTGGTTGTGATATCGCTGGGCTTCTCGCAGGAACTGACATCGAACCAACATTCTGACTCAAAGTGGATTTGTTCACAACTGGTATGTTCAGACTTGGAATGGTCAATGGCGTTGGCATGGGCCTCTTTGCGGGTCCCTCACTAGGATTTTTGTTCGCCATAGTAGGAGTCCTTGCAGTGATATTCAGTCAGATTCAGCAAGCTGGTCAAAAGACAATATTGTGGTAACACACCTCTGGTCGGTTGATATTGCTGTAATGATCACATTCTTGTGAAGCAATGTCCGTCTCGAGTTCAGACCTGAAAAAAAATGGAAATGACCTCATTGGAGTTAATGGATTTCTGACTCACAATAATGAAGGATGAGAAGAAACATGTTTTAGAATTATTCAACATGTTCAATGATGCAAAAGGGTGAAAAGGAAAGCAAGTGGGAAGAATTTGGGGTGAAATGGGAAAGGGCCTGATTACTTGGAAGAGAAAAGGGCAAAATGGGAATTAATCTTCCACAATAGGCTCCTGGTCTTCAATTTACTTCATCAAGAAAAAGACCAATGATGTTGACACCCACTAAAATGTACTGCAACCCAACAAGGAAGATACCAGGGTGCTGAACATGTAACCATGGCAACCTGTGAGATGATACCTAAATATCTGGGACTCAAATGAAATTGAATTAAACTCACATTGTGAATTTAGAGAGGAATACATAGCATCTCAGATCAATGAGAAAGTATAAATTGTTATTGTAGACAAGTTGCAAATGTTTTTCCTCATTTTCTGAGTTCTCAGACATATTGAAAATAAAATGTTTGGTGGTGATGCACTGACATGACTGATGGGAGTCAGAAGCAGAAATGTGATGCATTGATGCATATCACCAGATGGTAGAATGTCTTGGGTACTGGCAAGACATCAATCTGTCAAACTTATGCCAAACAATGTTGGCACTGTCTGGACTGCCTCTGATTCTGAAAGAAATCGAGTCAATGCAGTACACCGTATCAAATCAAATGTCATCAAACAATGTCCAAGATAAATCAAGTTTTCAGGCACAAGTATAATATAGTACCAGCAGTACGTACCAATTTAAACATACTATCAGATTTTCAAACATTTAAAATGCATTTTAGCATTTAAATTAAAAATGCTTGAGAATATTTTTTTTGAGATGGGATGCAGCTAGACTAAGATCAGACAAAGTCTGACAGAAGACAGGCCTGAGATTTCTATCATGATCATGTGGTACGGTAATGCTGTAGGCCCTATTGTTCTCTAACTGTTGTTGGGGAAATCCCAAGGTTATTCAAAACAAACAGCCTAGTCATGCACTTCCCCCTTTAACACGTTAAACTGGAAGGCCTGCAGGTACGTAGGTTTTTTTGTAAACAGCAGCCTTTCTTCCTTCAGTTTTAATACAATTTTACAATGTACTATATAAATAATAAAAGTCATCTCCGATATTTGCAATTTTCGACCCCACACCGGGGTCTTCTTCAGGAACTTCCAAGTCAAAATCCCAGAAGTGAGGAACCCCTGAAAAATTACGAATGCATGAAAAGTTCAGATTGACCAAATGAGCAGAGCAAACACTAGGCCCCATAAGGTAAGCTAATTACAAAGAGGAGACCTGTACCGTGGTATATAAAAAGCAGCTCTTCTTTTTTTGTGTCACACTGTGTGTCGGTTTTCGTGCTTATTTTGGATTCAGTTTTAAAAAGTATTATAAGGCCAATGAAAAGGTCTAAATAAAATCAAGTGCATCCCCCTTTCTACCCAGGGGGCAAAACCCCATTTTTGGCAAAAGCAGGGACCGGCTGCTGTAAAAGAGGCCACCCCCTCATAATGTGTTCAGTGGTAGTGGTAGGGGTCTGATAACATCCATACTTAGGTTGTTGAGGATGCCCATTTCGATTGTGCAATGACCTTGATGATCATAGGTCAAGGTCAAACTTGACAATATGAAATATCTCTGCCTGTGGTAGCGATAGAGACATGATATGACCCATACTTTAGGGTATTGAGGATACCCATTTCGATTATGCAATGACCTTGATTATCAGAGGTCAAGGTCAAACTTGATAATTTGAAATTTCTCTGCCTGTGGTAGAGATAGAGACATGATATCCCCATCCTTAAGTTATTGAGGATGCCCATTTCGATTATGCAATTACCTTGATGATCAGAGGTCAAGGTCAAGGTCAAACTTCAAAAATATGAAATATCTCTGCCTGTGGTAGAGATACATGTAGAGAGATGGTATGACCCATACTTAGGTTATTGATGATGCCCATTTCGATTATGCAATGAACTCGATGAACAGAGGTCAAGGTCAAGGGTCAAACTTGACAATTTGAAATATCTCTGCCTGTGGTAGGTAGAGGCATGATATCAGCAACTTAGGTTATTGAGAATCCCTATTTCGATTATGCAGCGGCCTTGATGATCAGATATCCAGGTCAAGGTCAAGGTCAACCATGGGATGATCAGTTATTGGCATGAGATCAAGTTTTGTGGGATTCATCGTAATTCAGCATCAATCAAGGTATCCTGATCTCTTTCAATGTATCCTGATCTTTATCAATGTCTGATCTCTATCATTATCAATGTATCTTGATCTCTATCAATCGGGAACCATTTACAATGTCATCTTGTCTATTTTTGCTTTGGCCAAAACCATCGCACTATACTACTTCTATGGTATCGGTGTAACGTTTTTTAGTGTTCCCCATCTGTGAGTGCCCCCCCCCCCATTGTCTGACAGAATAAGCTGCAAACATGACTAGGGGGAACACAGAGAGAAACATACCAATCTCTCTGCCAGCATTTCCCAAACAATAAGGGGACACACTGACACACAGTAGTGTTCCTTCCAGAAATTTGAAAGGGCAGTTTTTTTTTAAATAAATAAGCAAAGAAAAGGATGAACTGAGAAAAAGGGCAGGGTTAATAGTGCCCTTCTGTAATAGAAAATGCATTAGCTGTTCTGAAAAAAGGCAGGGAGCACATTTTGAGGGGCAGGGTGCTGCCCCCTTCTATTTTGATCTAGAAGAAACACTACACAGAAACACTGGCAGAACACTGGCTGCAGGTAGGAGGAAACCAGAACCTCTGCAATGTTGTTACCGTTAAAGTGTAGGCAGTAGGGCCCACTAGAACGTATTACGTTTTCCTGCAATTGCAAGTCGTCTTCAAAAAATTATAATAGAATATGTGCGTGTACTTTTATATGAGCACATCACACACCTTGAAGAAAAAAAACTCAATGAAAAACAAACGTCATGTGAACTTCATTAACATAAATATGCATAGCAATGGATGACGTAAGCGAAGAAAATGGCCCAAATCTTCCAACAGAAATGGTTTGAGGTCACAAATTCAAAGCAAAAGAAAAACACGTAAACCCTAAAGAAATCACAAAGGAATGGTGGTAAATGAAAGCAGAAGGGATGAACTATTGTTTGGTAGTACTCCCGCAAAGGAAAAATTGGTCTTTAGTTAAGAAATCGGTGGTTGAAGAGAACCCATTTGATGTTATCCACCTCAGTGCGAATCATGCGAGCCTCATTAGCATATCCAACCAGAATTACTTTATTAAGGAAATGTCTTAAATGGCGCGTAAAAACGGTTTGTCTTACCCCAACCTGGTGTCTGGATCTTTCATTAAACCCTGTATTTTTTTGTCCTATTGTTTCAGTTCCATATTTTAAAACCCAGCTGGAAAAAAGCGAGACGAAAAGCCCGAGTTTCGATTACGCGTAGGCCTACGATTGCGAATGCGAGTTCACAACTTCGGGGAGTTCCTTGAGCGACCGAGAAACTCGTAAATTCTAAACATTAAACCAAAAAGTAACGAACAAAAAATACGATCACTTGTTACTAGAAATTCTTATCCAACAGTATATGAAAAGAAAACATTACCTTATTCGTGTTATATTTCATAATTTGTGTTTCAAAAGTCTCCGAAATTCCGTCGGGTCGCAAATTTCCAAGATGGCAGCAGATGCTATGCGCAGACGCACATAAAAATAAAAAATGAAATTTTATGATGTGCTTATCAAGAAACAAGTACTCAAATAAATTACAATTTGGCAAACTTTCAGTGTTTCATAATGAAAAAACGGGAAAATGTGTCAATTATCTTGATATGAATTCTTCATTTTTACCAATTTAGCCGGTACTCGATTGCGCAGGCGCGTTATCTCCGCACTGAATCACGATAGGTTTCCGGTATTTTTGGAGAAGAAAAGTGTGTTTTTGTTTCTCATAAATCAACCTAATGTGACTTTGATCGCCTTCAGTTTTATTCAGCGACATGTGCCAACGAAAGATTAAGTTTGGGGCTTATATTGTATAGTGATATAGGTCCGATATTCGTCGGACAGAGTGTTTTAGATGGGGTCTACCAACTCCATAAATTCTACTGTGAAAGCAGATGACACTTCCACTTCTTCTCTGAACAATGACAGCAACACGACCACTCCAGATGTTGGGCTGCACTGTGAAACTGGAGATTTGTTAGGCCCACTTGGACTCTTCGTACAAGGACTTCTGGCTTTTCTAGCTTTTTGCTCACTTATTGGTAAGACAATGAGACCAAACAAATGTTGCACCTTCCGTCATTGTCGAGCAATAAAACTATTTGAATTTGAATTTGAATTTGAATTTGTCTTGAATTGTTTGTACAAAATCAAAATCTTTGAATGACATGAATGAACTTTGTGCGGATGGAATGGATGTCTCAGCGACTCATCTGTCTGTAGCTAGGCCTAGGCCTCGGCCTGGGCCTAGGCCTACTCTATCTATTTCTCGAAATTCATAGCCAACCGAGGCTTATCGAAGGAGGAAGCTTGGCCTAAATCAACAACCTACTTTTTTGCTGTGGTGATGAATTATCGTTTCTGAAATGCTGATTCCTTTTCTCTTGCAGTTAAACGCTTTTGTGAACCAAAGCACTCAAGACGACCATGGAGAATATGGTGATTCAATTTGGAAAAGTTTTATAGGCCTGGGGCCTGTTTCATAAAGTGACTTTAAGCTAATGGTACCTTTAACCAAATGGAAAATGCATTGAGATTATGGTACCATTAGCTTAAAGTCACTTTATGAAACAGGCCCCTGTTCTTCATTGTTTCAACGGTCCCTGCCATCTTAGATTTCTTTCTTGCAAACTGCACATAGGCCTATGCCCAGTTATATCTGATGGACAAATTCGTATCTCCAGACCAACATGACCAATGACATGCATTGGTTTGGCTACCAGACAAGTGCGAGTGCACAAAATCTTCGTAGAAACCAAGATGGCAAGGGGCGTCGAAACAATGAATAGCCAGACATCCAACTACCATAAGGTTTCAGGCCTATAGGGACCAGTGCAGACATGGCAGAGGGACTTTAGACTTTGGAAAATTTGCCTCAGCATTTAAATAGTTAAAACTATTTTGAATCATGTCATCATTTGTTTGGTGAACTTGACTCCATAACTGACTGCTGCGCCATGTAGGCCTCTTCGTATTCATATTATTATGAGATAAATCACACGTGATTAGCTGAATCTTCCTGAGTTAATTCATTACAGCATATTATCATAAAGGAATCAAACCACCTACCGGTAATTATGTTTTGATATTGTTTTCTTTCAGGTTTTATGACACATCCAAACAAGCCCTTGGGGCAGCTGTGATACACTTTGCCAATGTTTTCCTTGCCGATGTTTTTCAGGGTGATCCATGCACATGGTGAGTACACAGAAAATTGGACTTGGAGACCGACATGAAAATGACTGATGCATTATATCTATGGTTTTGAAACTAAATTTAGATGATACTTAGTATACGTACCTCATGTCAATGTCAGTTATAGTGATGAAATCATATGATATACCCCCTCTGGCCTAGCTGTCCTAATCTAGTGCTGCTGTGCAGCTAATGAAGACCAAGGCTTGTTGATTGCTGTATAATTGGCACTTCTTCACTTTGAACAAACCAATGCACATGATACCCCTATATTTCTTTAAACGGAGACCTAAAGCATCTGTCGTCAGGTCAGTATATTCATGAAGCTACTATGAATCATAATGATGTCAAGTGGAGATGTTCAGTTCAATTATACACTCCTATCCCTCTGTTGTCACATCTGTTGCCATGGAAACCCTCGATAAAGAGAAAGTGCATGATTCCAGTTTTCCTATTAATACGTCAAAAGAGATTATTCTCTTGCGTTTGTTGGTGAGTGATCGTGGGATGATAAGCCACAGATAAAATTTCCCTGGCTAATTGAGGTTTGTTGGAAGAAAAAGATGGATGTTTGCTTTGGAATCATCATTGAAATTTGTTGTTGAGGGGTAGGTGGGCAGATCACTATTCAATGAAAAATCCCTGAAGTAGAAAATCTGTTTTTCTATAGGTATGTGGTGAGTTTTCTGCTTGACTCGACCATTGGGCTCCTTGTGATTTACATCGGTCTGAAAATCGCTCAGACAATCGTCCTGAGGAAGGGGTATGACTCACTCAGGTTTGGAGAATATGGTAAGTGGTGAAATTTGGTTTTAAATGTCAAAGATTCTGTAAGGTTTGCCCCAAGCACCAACTTTTTGTCAGCAACAAAAGTCATCCCAGCGGAATTCTTACTTCACTTAATCAATTCATAATCAGCATAGAGTCTTATATAAGTCAACAGGTGAAACTTTCTGAAGATGATCTGTTGTTTAATTGTTTAATTGGGATGTTTTATTTTTTTAAGGTTCTCCACCTCAGTGTAATGCCTGGATAGGACAGTGTGCTCTCTATATCCTCGTTATGATTATCGAGAAAATTCTCATGACTTGTTTGGTGCAGTTTAACTTTTGGAAAGATGTAAGTGCTTGGAAGCCATACAACCATACACTGATGACAGTGCCTGAAATCAGGTTTTAATGATCGCCAGTTTGTAACTAGGGGATACCATGTTCATTCATGTTGGAATGCCAGACCCCAAAATGTCAGACATGTCAGACTTCGAAGCTTGCTGAACCAGTGCGACTACCCCATTCTCCATAATTTTAATCAAAGTTTATGTAACTTTTCAATTTCCAATCTGTTTACCGATTTTTGTTCTCTCAGGTACGCCAGTTTATGATGTCACCAATAAAGGACCCCCATCTTGAGCTCATCATAGTAATGTTCATAGTGCCTCTCATTGTTAATGTAAGTAGTCTAGTGCATGAGCTTAAGGACAACACACTTCCAAGGTAACCCTTCTTTCAGACTCCAGTCAACATTGTCAATTGCAACTTTGGCTTTGGCTGCACTCCTCACTGTTGAAATTATAGGAAACAAAATTAAAATTTTGACGGCTTGGGCGTCTTGCACTTCATCACTATCCATTTCATCAATGGACTTTGCAAGAGTCACTAAATTCTGATTGTTCTTTCCAGGCCATCATTTTCTGGGTGGTTGATAACTTCCTCATGCGAAAGGGTCTCAGTGTTACAAGGTCCACAAGTAACGGTGATTCGATACGCTACCATAAAGCTGCTGACAAAGTAAAATACTACCCAAGATCTGATGGGAATGCAGCTGACGAATCTGATTCTGATGTGCTGCTGTCGCTGGACGAGGACCAAGGTACTGAATCATCCGATCGATATCATCTCTTGCCGAACTCTTCTGCTGTTACGTAGCAGTACTATTGGAGATACCAGGGTTAGGTATACTAGTACCCTTTGTTCAAATCCTGCTGGTGGAATGATATGGAAGATATTTATGTGTGTCCATTTTGTTTTCATCCATCTAATCAATTTGAACTACCAATGGGTGAGAATTGCCTTTCACCCCTGATCAGTCTGTGATCATGAAATAATTCTGACCATCTTTCAACATGACCAAGGAAAATGATGAATTTTACACCAAATACTCTACCCTGATAAAGTACCCCCTCCCCACACACACACACACACCTAGCATGGATATTCCTTGCTTTATGCATATCTCATTCATCCGTTGTCTCTGACACTGTCGAAATATATGTATTACGAAGCTGAAAATGTCGTTTTGCTCAAGCTCATGTGAATAAATGTGCCAGGCTATGGTAAAATGATTTGTTGTGATCACAATCAATTATGACAGTGAAGGTGGATTTTGTGGAAAGCCTAGCTTGAAAATCATGCACTCTATACGTTTCCTGGGAATTTGTTTACAAGAGGCTTTAACTTGTGCTTCAAAAAGATGGAAAAATAAACGAAAACAGAAATTTCATGCACCAATCATATTTTACACCATTTCACAGATGTGTGCCTAGAGAAAGTGTAGCATGAATGTACTAAGGGAATTATTTTAATGACTTTTAGTGTTAAGTGCAGATCGTGGAATCGTCATATCATTAGTCTTTTAGAATGATTAAATGGAAAATAAGAGCACTGCCATATTTAGCTGCAAGGCTCAGTGTAGGGTCCTTAGCCTTTCTGCAATCCATATTTGTGGTGTACCCGATGGTGTCGCCCAGTTAATCCTGGCCAGCTCAGGATGGTGTAAAGCAGAGAGTCACCAGTACTTGTTCACAGAAAAACAGCTACCCAACTCTTATTATCCTAATTACCGGTACAATCATATTCTTTTTGTACTTAAGTTGCTCTGTCATCTTTTTCTTTGATTAATCCTTACACTTGAATTGATAAATGGTTTGTTTCAAAACTATCTATTTTTATGGATTTTAATTTAATCATCTTTGTACAAATATTTTTCATAGGTACTGTAACTGAAGAAATATCATTTGTTCACTAAGATAGAATTCATGGGAGGAGTTAGGCCTACTTCTTCACCCACTCCTTGGAGAATTCTCAAAAGAAAGATTCTCAACTCATGTAGATTGTGTAAATTATTTTTGAACTGAGTGTAATTCTGCTCTTGGCTTTTTATTTTGAATTGTCGTGTGATGATTTGTGACATGTACATTCCTGTCTTGTTTTTCACATTTTATGTTGGTTTTGACTTTAAGCTACATGTATTAAATGACAAGTTTTCTTGCATCCACATCTAAACTATTGCTTGTTTCCAATTCCTTAGATATTCAAGCTTCGTTATTCAAGGTTTGTTTGTTTGGTTGAGTTGGTTGACTGACTCTTCGGATTCATATCCACAGTGGATAAACTTGATCCACCTACCAGAAGACTCAATGATAACACATATGAAAGGGTGTCTGACCTTTAGCCTTAGGGTGCTTTTGTAGAGGAGTATTTTGATGGATGGATCTAAGAAGAGAGGTTGTGAGATTGGCAAAGCCTTTGGAACTAGGTAGTTGCATACAACTAGAGCACCTCACCTGGAGAAAAGTGCTGTGCATTATGTACTGTACATGTAATAATACTCAAATATCATTCCACTGCCTCATTTATGGAAGTGGTGATCAAACCCAACGTTGTACTGGTAGACACGATAGTTTGATTCTGTTTTACATGTCGACCCTCTATCTCAGCCTTGAGAATTTGGGTCTTGTGGTAAAAATAGTTGACCACCCCACCCTGCTTTTGATGGTGTGGGAATCACTAGACTAGGACTAGAATTAGAACTTGCTGTGCTTCAGCCTCAGGGTGGAAGATAAAACTTACATACAACTTCCTGTGGAGGCTTTTTGAACAATGTCCTGTGGATTTTAAGAAAGGGCTTCCATTACTACATTATGAGCAATAAGAAAGCACAGGTGTACTGAATATGCTCAAAAAAGGAGGTGTCATTGATATGGCCAGTCAGTAGTTGAAGGCTGGACACAGCTCATACAGATGCACTTGTTTTGGGAGACTTGGCTACTGCCAGCGATTCATTGTTTTAGTTGGGCACAATTTGCTGTCAAATCTTTTTGTGGTATTTCCAAGCTTGGGGAAACATGGCTTTGTATAAGACAGGGTTTGCAAATGCACTCCTGGTCAGTTCTGTGTGTACATTGTACTTTCATATCATATTTATAAACTATTTATTGCATGTAATGCCTCACTTCACTATCTTTGTTTCAAGAAGATTTTCACTGATTTGGATGTGTGTCTCATAAGAGAACTAAACAGCAATGTCATTCTTACTCTAGTTTCCTCCAGTGTCATACATTTCATGGAAAATCACTCAATATTGTTTCAGAGCTTTGCTGCACTCAGATCTGAGTTCAGATGATGTCATTTCAGTGTTACTCTGGCCATCCTTGGGTTTGTGATGATATAATCAAGTGTATCTGTTTTGGTTGAGTGATGCATGTATTTATTCCACGTTATTTGTTTTTACCCGTGCGGAACATGCCTTGTCTTATGTGATTAATCAAGAGCCTTGCTCAGCCATATGCCTTGTATATAAATTATGTAATAAATAAACAAAAATCAGATTTTAGATCTCATTAGTATGTGTATTTATGTCCCTGTTCAGTGAAATTAGACCGTGTTAGATTGTATCTAAACCTGCAGGTATAGTTATCCAGAGCCATTCAGAATATCCTTATGAATGAATTTGGTGTCCATGAAGGGAATCTTGTCCCCACAATTCATGCACACAGTTTACTCCCCTTCCGTTCAGGGTTTCTTGGTGCTCTGCCAGGTGCTCATCTGCATTAGCACCTGTCTCTAGCAGGGGCACTCTTAGGAAGTGTTGTAACCCCCTCCGACTTCGCCCTCCAGACTCAAATGATTTTGCCCCCCTAGGCCATAAAAGCTAGCTACGCCCCTCCCCTGCGGGCACAACTTGAGTGACCAACTGACCCACTGTGCCCCGTATTGACTTTTTCATGACCACCGACCTCCAGCATGCGATGGGCGGGTGGCCTGAACCACAGGCGCCTGACGCTCAGTTTGTGGGGGTTTTCACAGTCAATAATAAACGTACATACATACCCCGGGATGCATACACACTGTGTCCCAGGTTTCTGAGCATGCTGAGTCACTGAAACTCTATGAATTTTACGTGAAAACCCCCACAAACAGCGTCGGGCGCCTGTGCCTGAACTAAATGGGCACCACTTCATTCACACCACCACATTCTTCTGCTTTCAGATTTGAGTGGGTTTTCCAATATGTCTACGCTATCTATTTGACATCACAAAAGTAATGACAAGCCAATATTTTAGTTTTGATGCTGGAAAACATATTTACCTTGCTTTTTTGTGCCACCTCATGCTTGCAACTCAAAGTTTTGGAATTGGTGAATCGTGAGCGAATCATTCTGATTACGTCATCATCGATTTCCCGGCCTGCTTTCACTCTCGAAAAATAACCAGCCACTCACTCTGCTCCGTGACCCACTGTGCCCCGTCTTCCCCTACCGTGCGGCACCACCATTTGCTGTGACTCGTTTGATTCTTCCCANAATGATTAAACGGAAAATAAGAGCACTGCCATATTTAGCTGCAAGGCTCAGTGTAGGGTCCTTAGCCTTTCTGCACTCCATATTTGTGGGTTTGTGATGTACCCGATGGTCGCCCAGTTAATCCTGGCCAGCTCAGGATGGTGTAAAGCAGAGAGTCACCAGTACTTGTTCACAGAAATACAGCTACCCAACTCTTATCCTAATTGCCGGTACAATCATTCTTTTTGTACTTAAGTTGCTCTGTCATCTTTTTCTTTGATTACACTTGAATTGATAAATGGTTTGTTTCAAAACTATCTATTTTTCTGGATTTTAATCATCTTTGTACAAATATTTTTCATAGGTACTGTAACTGAAGAAATATCATTTGTTCACTAAGATAGAATTCATGGGAGGAGTTAGGCCTACTTCTTCACCCACTCCTTTGAGAATTTGATCCAAAGATTCTCAACTCATGTTATTGTAGATTGTGTAAATTATTTTTGAACTGAGTGTAATTCTGCTCTTGGCTTTTATTTTGAATTGTCGTGTGATGATTTGTGACATGTACATTCCTGTCTTGTTTTTCGCATTTTATGTTGGTTTTGACTTTAAGCTACATGTATTAAATGACATTTATCAAGTTTTCTTGCATCCACATCTAAACTATTGCTTGTTTCCAATTCCTTAGATATTCAAGCTTCATTAATCAAGGTTTGTTTGTTTGGTTGAGTTGGTTGACTGACTCTTCGGATTCATATCCACAGTGGATAAACTTGATCCACCTACCAGAAGACTCAATGATAACACATATGAAAGGGTGTCTGACCTTTAGCCTTAGGGTGCTTTTGTAGAGGAGTATTTTGATGGATGGATCTAAGAAGAGAGGTTGTGAGATTGGCAAAGCCTTTGGAACTAGGTAGTTGCATACAACTAGAGCACCTCACCTGGAGAAAAGTGCTGTGCATTATGTACTGTACATGTAATAATACTCAAATATCATTCCACTGCCTCATTTATGGAAGTGGTGATCAAACCCAACGTTGTACTGGTAGACACGATAGTTTGATTCTGTTTTACATGTCGACCCTCTATCTCAGCCTTGAGAATTTGGGTCTTGTGGTAAAAATAGTTGACCACCCCACCCTGCTTTTGATGGTGTGGGAATCACTAGACTAGGACTAGAATTAGAACTTGCTGTGCTTCAGCCTCAGGGTGGAAGATAAAACTTACATACAACTTCCTGTGGAGGCTTTTTGAACAATGTCCTGTGGATTTTAAGAAAGGGCTTCCATTACTACATTATGAGCAATAAGAAAGCACAGGTGTACTGAATATGCTCAAAAAAGGAGGTGTCATTGATATGGCCAGTCAGTAGTTGAAGGCTGGACACAGCTCATACAGATGCACTTGTTTTGGGAGACTTGGCTACTGCCAGCGATTCATTGTTTTAGTTGGGCACAATTTGCTGTCAAATCTTTTTGTGGTATTTCCAAGCTTGGGGAAACATGGCTTTGTATAAGACAGGGTTTGCAAATGCACTCCTGGTCAGTTCTGTGTGTACATTGTACTTTCATATCATATTTATAAACTATTTATTGCATGTAATGCCTCACTTCACTATCTTTGTTTCAAGAAGATTTTCACTGATTTGGATGTGTGTCTCATAAGAGAACTAAACAGCAATGTCATTCTTACTCTAGTTTCCTCCAGTGTCATACATTTCATGGAAAATCACTCAATATTGTTTCAGAGCTTTGCTGCACTCAGATCTGAGTTCAGATGATGTCATTTCAGTGTTACTCTGGCCATCCTTGGGTTTGTGATGATATAATCAAGTGTATCTGTTTTGGTTGAGTGATGCATGTATTTATTCCACGTTATTTGTTTTTACCCGTGCGGAACATGCCTTGTCTTATGTGATTAATCAAGAGCCTTGCTCAGCCATATGCCTTGTATATAAATTATGTAATAAATAAACAAAAATCAGATTTTAGATCTCATTAGTATGTGTATTTATGTCCCTGTTCAGTGAAATTAGACCGTGTTAGATTGTATCTAAACCTGCAGGTATAGTTATCCAGAGCCATTCAGAATATCCTTATGAATGAATTTGGTGTCCATGAAGGGAATCTTGTCCCCACAATTCATGCACACAGTTTACTCCCCTTCCGTTCAGGGTTTCTTGGTGCTCTGCCAGGTGCTCATCTGCATTAGCACCTGTCTCTAGCAGGGGCACTCTTAGGAAGTGTTGTAACCCCCTCCGACTTCGCCCTCCAGACTCAAATGATTTTGCCCCCCTAGGCCATAAAAGCTAGCTACGCCCCTCCCCTGCGGGCACAACTTGAGTGACCAACTGACCCACTGTGCCCCGTATTGACTTTTTCATGACCACCGACCTCCAGCATGCGATGGGCGGGTGGCCTGAACCACAGGCGCCTGACGCTCAGTTTGTGGGGGTTTTCACAGTCAATAATAAACGTACATACATACCCCGGGATGCATACACACTGTGTCCCAGGTTTCTGAGCATGCTGAGTCACTGAAACTCTATGAATTTTACGTGAAAACCCCCACAAACAGCGTCGGGCGCCTGTGCCTGAACTAAATGGGCACCACTTCATTCACACCACCACATTCTTCTGCTTTCAGATTTGAGTGGGTTTTCCAATATGTCTACGCTATCTATTTGACATCACAAAAGTAATGACAAGCCAATATTTTAGTTTTGATGCTGGAAAACATATTTACCTTGCTTTTTTGTGCCACCTCATGCTTGCAACTCAAAGTTTTGGAATTGGTGAATCGTGAGCGAATCATTCTGATTACGTCATCATCGATTTCCCGGCCTGCTTTCACTCTCGAAAAATAACCAGCCACTCACTCTGCTCCGTGACCCACTGTGCCCCGCCTTCCCCTACCGTGCGGCACCACCATTTGCTGTGACTCGTTTGATTCTTCCCACTAAATAGCTAATTGTCTTTAACTCAGTATTCACGACGCGCGTTTCGAGAATAGTTCTTTCTCTTCCACAGGTGTTTCTTTGAGTGAGCAAAGTTTGTACAGCAGTGTACTAGTGATTGGCATGTCAAGTTCCCATAATTACAATCCTCTTAACAAATATCCAAAGAAAGAAATAGCACTAAAAATGGACACACAAAGTGATAATCTACAGGAAGTCAACTTCCACAGAAATTTTCGACCCCAACCGGTTCCTCAGGCTGGCACTTAACAGTACAAGACTCTAGAATATAAATAGACAATTTTAGTATGATCACAGGATTGTAATTATGGGAACTTGACATGCCAATCACTAGTACACTGCTGTATGTACAAACTTTGCTCACTCCAAGAAATACCTGAGGAAGAGAAAGAACTATTCTCGAAACGCGTCGTGAATACTGAGTTCAAGAGGAGTGGATTTATCCATAAAGACAATTAGCTATTAATAGTCCTACCCTCCTAAATGCCTTCACTAAAGGATACGTTCTTCCCACTAGTCAAGTCAAACGGAAGTCATAGATTTTTATCTTCTCAAGGGGCGGTTCCAGGATTTGGGAAAAGAGGGGGTGCCCTATGTGGTAGAAACACCTAATCTGCGGTGGATTTCAATGATTTGCTCCAATAAATTCCAGAATTTCATGATCGATTTTACATATTTGTTGGCCAAAAGGGCCCCCCCCCACGGTTGGTCCTTGGGCCTACCTGTCTTCTCGATCATCACATCCTGAACTTGTGGCGTGTGACACTCAGCTATCCGTTTATAAATCAAAGGGGCGTTCATTCCATCGTGGACAGTAGGTGTAGTATTGTATGACGGGAATCTGCAACCAGCCTAATCGATCAAATCTGGTGGCGTGCAAGTGTAACATCTCTGAGTGTTTCTGTAGCTCAGTGTTCCCCAACAATAGACGCGGCCTAGAATGGTTATTGTTGGGTTAGTTGCCGCTTAATCCGTCACGAGGAAAACAATAAGAAAAACACAGACATACGGAGAACACTGATCGACGTTACACCGGTCTTCTGTCTAGAAACATGGTTCATTTGCGGCCAATTACCACAAAAGGCGACCGGGATACATCATTAGGCGGACATTTACCCAATGATAACAGTTACACCCACTCCTAACAACAGGAAGTTTGTTATGTGACTCTGAAGAAAAGACAAAGAACTTCCTATTCATAAATAATCTGATATATTTCAATATGCCTTTCTTACAGCAGTATAACTTAGATTCCATCATAATACTTGACCCCCATCCTACATCCCTTTCCGGGGCTTTTCCTTAACTCTCTTATGCAACAGGACATCAACTTATACGTTACTCACGATTTAAATAATAGGGAGTTTTCGCAAAGCCTCCGAAACACCAACGCGAACGCCAAACCCATTGTCCAATGCTACGAAGAGAGCACCCGACAAAAGATAGACGTTGGGCGTCGCAGGGCTAATAATGCTTTGCTTAAGCCCTGGAGTTACCTTCGTGTATGTGCTTTTGTTTAATAAAACATTATATCATCATCAAAGATAGACGTTCGCGTTGGCGTTTCGGGGGCTTTGCGAAAACTCTATAAAAATAAAGCGCGTATCTATTTTTGATAATTTTAATAATATAGTTGTCAAATAGTATAGTTGTCAAACAACACAGAAGCAAACATTAAGAATTCCGTCTCAGCATTATGCGCAATGTCGTATACTAGTACATAAATAATAGGCAGGCCACGATATATCAAATTTCAGTGTGAAAATGTTCACATTTCAACCAAGACGGTGCTGCCATCTAATGCGTGCCGCTGGTATCACTTCGTTGAGTTTCCGCAAAAGGCCCAGTTCGCCTACCGTACATTACACCGACCCCCCCCCCCGAACGCCTAGGGCCGTTGCGAAAACTCACTTATACTGTCACAAAAACGGCCTAGTACATATACCGTATACACTATTTCCCTTTTTCTCTTTTTTCAGGGAACAGCAGTAAATCCACCGGACTTGAAACAGAACACTCATGAAATATTACGAGAAATGAATGCATTTCAAGCGAAGAGCACGCCAGTCGGCGAGATGCCATTCATCTCAAAAACATGACATTTTAACTACTTTATAAACATTAGACCTACACCGAATTTTCATCAGATTGTTGCCTCATTTTGAAGAATCGTTTTTTGTTAATTAATCCCATTATCATTCCATTCAATTGAACATAAATAATCTGCCGCCCGATTCCAATTGAGAAACTGACCACACCCCACGTCGTCGCTGGAGCTTCTGGTTATTCGTCGCAGACGACTCGGTTTTAGCTCATCGACATCAAGTTCATAATATACATGTAGCTCCAACTAAACAAAAGGACACATTTACAACAAATTCAAGCGATAATTATAGAAGGCAGTGGGCATCTAGCACATTTGAAGCCAACACCACACGAACTTCTCGGTAAAATATCCCAACAGAACGAACCGTCAGGCTTTGGGGATTCAACACTTCCTTTTACACCTGACCAAAAGACGCGTGTTCAATCCCCAGAAAACGTGACGATCGCAGCGAATTGATGAAATCAATGAAACAGTTTTACTTAAGTGTACCGTATATCCACAAGAACGTGGGAAGGCTTTTCCTTCCGAAAGACTTAGGAACCAACTCACGGGTACCGCGATTTGACAGTAGAGAGTTTTCGAAAAGCCCCCGATACGCCAACGCGAACACCAAACCCGTTGTTCGGTGCCACGAAGAGAGCACCGAATAAAAGGACATTCGCGTTGGCGTTTCGGGGGCTTTGCGAAAACTCTATTCTCTATTCAATGTAACGACTGATTCAGTTGGTGGTAATGAATTGGTGTAGACGTATGACCGTCAATCAAAATCAGCTGAACAATCCGAGTTACCCCTGATTTCACTACCAGAACAAAAAACAGGGGTTGTATAACTGATGATTGACGTCATCAAATTTACTGATACAGCAGATGACCGCGAATAGAATGTGCGACAAGAAACAACAGAAAATTTAACAACAATAACAACAATACATGTACACCGGTATATATGAATCAATTACCCACTAAGAGGATGCCATACCCATTTCAACCATCAACGACACCGACAAAATCCTTCATTTTCGCAACTTCCGCTGAGAGCTGCTGCAGACGCGATCGTAATTCGTTGTTTTCTTTCTTAAGAGTCTCTTTCTCTACAAGCCGCCGCGGCGCCCGGTTGTCCACAACTTCTGCGACAGCCGCCTCCAGGATACCTGATGTTTTACCCTCCCCAGCCTGTTCGGACTGGCTGGAGACAACGTCCTCACAGATGACCAAGGTTTCGGCGGTTTCTCCTTTTTCTTCGTCTTTCAGCGTCACCGGAACCACGTGCATTCCATTCGCCAGCATTAGGTGTGCTCCCTGCGACGGGGAAGTTGTTGTTTGGCGATTCAAGGTCTCAATTTCGGCAGGGGACCTTCTTGATTTCCCTGTGCTTAGATCTGCAGGTGCTCCTGATTGGCCTTGTGAATAAGGTGGATAATATTCGAATAACTGATTGCGTGAGGCAGGTGTACCCTGAGGATTTGAGTAGTGGCCATATGGACCATTCTGCTGCTGTGGGGTTGATGGGCGTGTCTGCTGGTTCTGTTGCGCTTGAGTTTGACCACAGAAAGTGTTGTTGATAGAATGCAGCTGGCTGGGATCAGACGTAGCGGAGTATTGCTGCTGCTGCTGACCCTGTGCCTGAACTTGTTGCTGTTGCTGCTGCTGCTGCTGCGCTTGCTGTTGTTGTTGCTGCTGATGCTGATGACGGGCTTGATGTTGTTGGACATGCGCCTGCTGTTGCTGAGCCTGATGCAGCTGATGATCCTGCCCAAGCCGGTGCTGATCGTGGGCAGGCATATGGCTCTGCGGCACCCACATCATCCCCTGCTGGGCGTTCATACCATTATAATCCATGGACTGACCATAATAATGCATCATATCTGCCTCAGGGTCTTTCTTCATCGGGGTGGCTCGTTTGCGGCGTCTCTCCTGGTCCGGCATACCCTGATTCATCAGCATCAACTGTTGCTGGACACTCAGCCCAGAAGAATCACTAAGCTCATCGACATCGCCATTCCTGGCTAACGACTTCTCTGCTGCTGCTGACATCAACTCAGCTTTCTCTTCCGGGCTGAGGAAACTCTGATCTAACGGTATACCGAACTTCGTCTTGATTACTTCAATTTCTCTTCGCAGAACCGCGTTCTCTTCCTCTAGATACGTCACACGTGCTCGGACGTCATATTCCTGTCGACGTTTATTCTCGCGAGATTTTCTTGCAGCCTCGTTATTTCGCTTCCGCTTTTCCCAATACTTTTCATCCTTTTCGCCGTCGGGAATGATACGTTTCGACCGTCTGCCCGAGGCCTTCGGGAGCAGCGTGGCGTCCATGAGGTACGGAATGGGTGATCCGTCCGCCATCATATTTTCCTGTGGCATCTGTTGTGTATACACGAATGCTTGGCTGACGGGGATCGCTCCGTCTGTATTGCGACCATGGGGGTCAGCGGGGTCCATGTTGTAATCAATCTTGATGGTTCTGTAAGGAGACAAAAAATTAACCTTAAATATATAGGTCAAATCCTTTATACACCATATCCACGGGAAATAACCTCCTGAATAGAAAGCCACCGCCGGTGAGCGCAATGACGTCATTGTTTATTGCGAGAGGAAGGCTAATATTACATAACATGATAAACTACAAGTTCTATGAATGATCCCTGTATATTATAGCGTAAGTACTACGAGTATATACCATTATGTGCAGGTTATAACTGGCGTGCTGGGTGTGGAGGCGTACCGCCTGTTGCAGGGGCGTAGCTATTTGGCGTGGGGGGGGGGGCAAAAATTTATTGAGTCTGGAGGGCGAACCTGGAGGGGGTCTGGGGGTTGTCCCCCAGAAAAAATTGAAAATCTACATCCTCAGATGCATTTCCCCCACATCTGACACCATAAAATTGGCTTGAAGAGGGGAATGACCTTTTAGAGTTAAAAAATTGTTTTTTTCTTATTTTGCTCTGGGGGCATTTGCCCCCTGCCCCCAGCTACGCCCCTGGGCACCCAACGTTCTGGTGTAGGTATAATTTCGGCCGGTGTGAAAGGAATCCAAGTCCCTCTGGAACCAAAGTCCGGTCTTATTGTTCAGCGAGGGATTAGAACATATGGCTAGAGAGACGGTCCTGATTCCTGTCACACCTGGGCTAATTGTTATCAATCATTCTTCACAACACCCTAACAGTTGGCCTTCAGTCTGATCAACACTGGGAAGCCCACCAACTTAATATTAACCTGGCCCCACCCAACAATCTCTCCGGCCACATCATCATCAACAACCGAACGACAGAAACTTGAGTGGTAGGGACCTGGATGGAAGAAACGTCAGCTCAGGTCATGAACAACCTATGGGGTCAGTTGGGGAGTTGACCAACAGCCTGAGCTGGGGACCCACGAAAAACGCTTAGCAACGCCACGTCTCGAACAACTCTGTGTACATGTATATGTGCTTTACGGAGACCCCTACGCATTCATCAGACACAAAAACGGTTTGTGAGAAATGTTTTATACCAGCGAATACATCCCAATATGTAAGAAAATAGTCTCATTATTAAACTTCCAGTGATCTAAAGCCGCCCATACACGGCGCAATATTATTGCACAATATCGGGCCCAAATGGGTGGTCCTGTGCTTCTGGCACGATAGTTAGAAGAAAGATTGACAATAATATTGCCCATTGTGATCCTCATATTGTGCAATAATATTGATCGTGTATGGGCAGCTTAATGCAAAGTCTTACATGTCTTATTACAGCCAATGGAATTATGTTTGCTAGTTTCGTCATATTTTGTTTTAGGATTGTAACTACCAAAATGGCGGCCGGGCATAAAAGAAGTAAGAATCAATAAGAAATGGTGTAATAACTCGTGAAATATTAGACAGAATGGCTTAAAATTGTATCAGGAGGTACCATGGATACTACGGATTACTACGAGGGGTTTCTTGACCAAAAAGAATGGCCAAACACCCCATTTCTGAAGGAAAACAATTTGTGAGTTCACGTAATTTTTAGCTTGTTTAGCACTATAGTGATATAACAAGTATATTACCAGTGTACCAGTATAGATTATATAAGCATATAAGCCACGTAACCACAGTTTTATCGAGTAAAACTAAACACAAAGGTTGGGAGGACACATTCGGGAACGAAAATGGAACTAAAACTTACTTTTTTAAACGTTTCTGTGAAAAAATCCTTTCGAAATCGTTGATTCACCACACCAATGTTTTCGCCCTTGATAAACCGGGTTCGACGTTGCAGATGGCAGGAGTTGAGGGCCTGGGCTCGGGAATTTTCTTTGTGGGGGTAGAAGCCTTCCAGGTGATGCATAAAGCTATCCGGATTACCATGCATTACAGATGATATAATAGTGGAATGGAAATATCCTGCACCAACAACTTATTTCGCCTTTTCGCTTCTTCTACATGGTAATATAATCCAATGTACATGTATTTTAGCGAAATATTTTCTACCCCATTCTAGAATGGACGCGTCGAGAACCATTGGAAAAACAATCCCAGTATTACGTAATACCATTACGTCATAGGTAAACAGCTACAATGAGGACTATTCATTAGAGTATATTCGCTGGCACAGGGTTCTGGCAATCATTCAAGCAAGCCGGTAGGGAAACAATTAGGTGTTACATAATCTTTCGTGATTACAGAGTTTTGAGCTGTGTCGTGGCAAACATGTCCAACCGAGTTGATCGCGCTGTTCTTTGCGCTTTAATCGCCGTCCCTTACACTAAATATGTATACAGGGAATCTGGTCAATTTAGGGTGAAGTCATAAGTACGTTGTTCATACTGTACGTTGTTGACGCATATGAGCCATGCACGTTTGTCGGGGTTTGTATGTAGCCTACATGTATAAATTATGCTGCTTAGGGTCGCGGAGGATCCTGGTGCCATCTACACGGGCAAATTTTTCCGAATATGCTCAAAAAAGGCCTACATGCGGGCGACAGAGTTACCAACGAATCTAAACTTGGATATCAATTACCATCGAAATCGAAAACATGTCATTATCAGAATCTATCACAAAAGATATAACAATCGTCACTATACATGTATGTATCTTGAGGTTTATACATCATATATTTTGATATCGTACATTGAGTTAACTGATACAGATTTGAAGACATGTCATTACATCATGAATGTTGTTAGTATTAACTATTCCACTACGGCAATGTGTAGTTCACAAGAGTTCAGGCGATGATGTGCCCGAAGGTCAGAAAGTAATCCAATGGAACGTCAAACTAATTTTTACCGAATCTTAAGAATTTAAACTCAGCCAATCTGTCGTGTACTAGTATTTCCTATACAAGAATTCGAAGTACATGTACATGTACATACATACCTGATATGATTTACATCGTAAGCTTTGTTAGATCATCAGTTAGTGGCTATTTCTGTACGTTCCCTCTAAAAGCTGGATGTTGTATAAAGATACAAACAACACATCCCATTGATTGGGCCTCCTTTAATAAATAAGCGTGACGAAGGAATATGTAAAAAGGACTAAGACATTGTGTGTTTTGAAAGTCCTATACCCACGAATAAAAGGTCCTTATTGAGGCTGAAGGGGTTATTGTCGTCCTGGGTACACATAAAGTGTACCCAGGTTCGATGTCGTCAAGTGAAATTGTACCCTGGGTCCACTTTCTTGTTACAAACTGTACCCAGGTTCTAATTTAGAGACCTAGGGACGAGCTCATTCTTAAGATTTCGTGTGATACGTGAATTAGCGTATGTTGGTTCCAGGATCCTGTTGCTATGACCTTGGAGGAATTATACTGACAGGAGAAACAGCGAGCTAATCGCCCCTCTATAATCCCTTTTTCACACCTCCCCAAACAATGGAACAAACAGGCCCGCAGTGTTTGCCCAGCAAGCTATGACACATGATCAAACAAACCCATCATGGCCATGCACAATGGCACATGCACATGTAGNAGTACCAGACCAGGATACCCTGTCGAAGCAGATCAGAACCAGATCTGGGCCAGACAGACACTGCTAGCTGGGATGTCATTACATCATGAATGTTGTCAGTATTAACTATTCCACTACGGCGGTTCACAAGAGTTCAGGCGATGATGTGCCCGAAGGTCAGAAAGTAATCCAATGGAACGTCAAACTAATTTTTACCGAATCTTAAGAATTTAAACTCAGCCAATCTGTCGTGTACTAGTATTTCCTATACAAGAATTCGAAGTACATGTACATGTACATACATACCTGATATGATTTACATCGTAAGCTTTGTTAGATCATCAGTTAGTGGCTATTTCTGTACGTTCCCTCTAAAAGCTGGATGTTGTATAAAGATACAAACAACACATCCCATTGATTGGGCCTCCTTTAATAAATAAGCGTGACGAAGGAATATGTAAAAAGTACTAAGACATTGTGTGTTTTGAAACTCCTACAGCCCACGAATAAAAGGTCCTTATTGAGCTCATTTTTCTAAAGGTGGTCCAGCCTCTTTAAGAGTTTCTAAAAGGTGGCGAATTTCAGCATTCTTATATTAAACTGCATCGCGGGGAAAGCTTTAGGCTTTTCAAAGGAAAAATATCCCCAAGCATTCAGTTTGGTGTTTGGCTGGCGTTTGTTCAGAACACTAGGAAACGAAACACTCAGAGGAAACACTGTACGATGATAATATCTAACGAATCACTTTTACACCCGTAACTATTTTTTGAATACCATTTACACCCGTTACTTCCAATCAAAGATTCTGTAATTTAATGATATTTTAATATTTACACTTTTAGTCTATTTACAGGTTCAGCAGCCATTTGCCTCGTACTTGAGGCGAATATCACTTCCGGACTTGATTTGACCACAGAACCAAAGGAGCGTGCCGATGACAAAACCGACTGAGTTCGGTTGACAATGACACCACATGCACTGCGTATGCGTCGTTCTTCGTGACGTTTCTTGACCAGCGCAGAAACCTGTCCGTGGTCGGAGATAAGTGTCGGTCAACTATATGGTACCACCGGTGGTTTTGTGGTCACCTCCCTAAGTGACACGGTTTGGCAACGAGTGAAGAAATGTTTTCAAGACGTTGAATTCGCTTCCACGCGACAAATTATTTCTCTATATGCAGATGTACAGATATCTTGGCAGGACACTCCGCGACACTCCATCGTGATCAACATAAGCACAAGTCTGAACAAAATTTTAAAGATGTTCAGCATTACCACGTTGTTGAGTGTGTTATGATTCCGCACTGTCCTCAGTTGTTCATTGCTGAATCAAAGACTCGGGCTTGGCGGGCACTCGATCGTCTCACGGAAAGACCTTCATTAGAAAACCAATTACGCGACCTCAGGGGATTGACAGATCCCGCCAAAGTTAACATCCACGCGTAAATGCGCTAAGACATAAAACGCCATCTTCTGTGATCAGGCCGAATCAGCTTTTTTCCTTGCCGCAGCTGCGGCCTCCCGTTCCCGTTTCTGTTTTCGCCGCTCCCGCTTCATCCGCCTCAACTTCCGTCGAATCCTCAGAGCTTGGCTTTTGTGGCCTGGAATGGAAAATAATATGTGAAGAAACTAGCCTACATTTTTCACGGCGCTGGAAGAAAGAAAACTTGTCAGTTCTTGGGAATGTAGATTGGTTCCCAAACTTACCGGTAGGGCTTATCCAAGTGGTGAAATCGGGGAATCAATCTATTGGGATAAGAATTTGCTCTTGATCGCCGTGTGGAACTCATTAAAGGAATATAAGGACATATATCCCCCCCCCCCCCCGTGCAATTTTTGCTCTTCTTCGGCGAAATCAGAGTGCGGGCTGTTAGGCTGGGAGTTCAGTGAACTTTTTTCCCTGTATATCATGCCCGTTCCTTTTTCTCTCACGAAAAAGGAAGTAGTTACTGTGCAGGGGTAGCAGACGTCAGTCGAGAGAGATACGTCAACACACTGGCGATAGGAGAGGCAACAGGAGACGGGGGATTGGTCCAAGGCGCGAACCAGCGAAGAAAAGTTCTGTTATGGACGAGAATTAGCCCCGTAATTAAAACTAGAGCGAGAATTCTCAAAATACACCAAGGGAAACAAAGTAATTATTGATGACTTGATGTTTGGAAGTATTGAAAATAAAGAAAGTATTTGAAAAAATCTGCGTAAGATAACTGATGTCAGACAAAGTCTAAGAGTCCTTATTTTGGCAAACCACTTTGAAATTCTAGAATGAAGTGAAAAAATTGTTCAATAGTAAGAGAATAAAGTAAGAATAGAGAACATCTATAGCTTATTAATTGCACAATTACCACGTTTTCCGCGCTTACGACGGCGCTTTTTGTCCACGTCAAGTTTTCTAACCGAAGTTTGCCTCCTGCCCTTGTCCCCCAAGGAGTGGGCCACCGACTTACGTTTCGTGCAGTACTTGCCATGCCAACCGAAGTCGCAGTGGCACAGGTCAGTGTCGACGCAGCGCCCGTGGGGGCCACAAATTCGGCGACAGAGAGCTGAAACATACAAAAGGAATAAATAAGGAATGTCAAAAGGCAACATGATAACTTTCCCAATGAGACACGTGAGATATGTAGCCATAACTGATGAATTTCCTCTGGGCAGTCATGACAAATTGAAAGACGAAATATCGCGCTGTCGTCGCTTCAATTCGTATAGCCTACACGGCATCTTTTTGGATTAACTTACGGATATCACACGTGCGTCCAATGTATCCACCCTGGCATTTACATTGATTGTAACCGATACACACGCCATTGTTGAGACAACTCGGCCGGCAAGTAACTGTCAAAAAGGAAAGAAAGGCATAAGTACCGTAAGAACATGTGTAAGTAAGATAAAAGTTTATATTGTAGAAATGTACATGTAGGGTACACTGTAACTCCAATATTGTGTAGCGGCCAAAAAGCAACATTCGTTGCAATTATTCGGCCAATTCAGACAAGCCAAGGCTAAACTCAGACGACAATGGTGTGCACTGGCACTTGCATTGGCAACAATAAAAAAGTACTTACATCTTGCAACTTCACATGTTTTTCCAGTGTATCCATTTGGGCATGCGCAGGTACCAGGTGAAATACACTGCCCATTATTTAAGCATCGTGGCTCACATAGTGCTGGAATGATGCAGAACATTACTTAGTATCAAGAGACAGAGATCTGGTTGGGGTCAGACAATGGTTGTTTACAGGTCCATGCTATGAAATGAACTCTGTTCCTATTCTTCCCTATTCTTACCTAACTCACAATAACTCCCGTGGAATCCCTGCCGGCACTCGCAGTCTCCATGTTCATTACAGTGCCCATTGTTTTCGCATTTTGAATCACAGTTCAGGTACAAACTCTCTTTTTTAACTGCAAAAGAAGAGATCGATTCACTGTGACACGAAACGCTGTAGAACCCCTTTTAGTGCTGACAGCCAGTCCGGAGTCGAAGCAAGCTTCAGAGGTCGTTTCTCGATTATTGGCGCAGTCGAAGCTGGAAAAATAGTGCCAATGGCACTGTGCCCGCTTGGCTTGAAGCAGTTTGGCCCCCTAGTGGCAAAGTCAAGAATCAGATTTTGCCGAAAATTCATCTAAGTTGTTACAGCCTAGAGGTACATGTAGATACATGCAAAGTTTCAAAGCAATAGGTTGAACCGTTACAAAAAGAGCCAATTTCGTAATTTCAGGCAAACTTTGACCTCTGTGAACTTGAAAAGTAGGTCAAATTAAAAACTCGACTACTATATCTTATGTATCCCTATTAGATGCGACCCATGATAAAAATTTGACAAAGATCCGTCTCTTGGGAAGGGAGAAACAGTACTTTCAGAGATTTTGGTTTTGGCCCCCTAGTGGCAAAGTCAAGAATCAGACTTCCCGAAAATTTTGTCTGTAGGTTGCTATAACCTAGAGGTACACGTGTACAAAGTTTCAACATGATAGTTCAAACCATTATCAAAATATAGCCCTTTGAAATTTTTCACAAAACGCCCCCTGGAGGCCAAAATACGAATCCAACTGTGGTCAAAATCGAACTCGATCTTGATCTTAGGCCCATATATACACCTACCAAAGATAAAAAAGATTCGTCAAAAAATAAAGGCGCTAGAGCGCTAACGAACCAAAAGTTTACGGACGTACCGCCGTACGGACTGACGCACGACAGACCACCACTCAATGACCCCAACCACAGCATAAGCCCTGCTGGGCCTTGCGGCCAAGCGGGCTAAAAAGGACGCCATTCATCGCATCTGACGTGATGAATGGACGGAAACCAGAGAAATCTCACCTCTCTGTGGTGGAACATACTATTGATTGGGCTGACATCAGGCAAAAGTGGAACCGGAACACCAAAGGGTGGGAGAGATTGCGAAACACTGTTGACGCTACTAAAAATTCATAATTTTTGCAATTACAGAAGTATTGACCATCGACTACTGGCAATGGGATCGCTGACCGGCTAAGGTGACATGCAAAGGGTTATGCTTCTAATACCCAAACTTTGGCACGTGTCCCGCGGTCAGCAGGCATACAAAGAACGGTTTTGTAGCTATAATATCCTTCATGTTCGTGTTGCGGTAAACTAAAGATTCAATTATCGATAATTGCTTGGTTTATTGTATGTTTATGGATAGAAAATTTGATTAAACCAGAAATGAGCAATCCATTAACGCTTTTGAAGGCACAGACTTAATGATATTTCTGGTAGCGGTGAAAATGCCAGAAAACTTCGATGATGAACATGCATTAATTTGTCTATTGGGAGGGTAAAGCCATTTCGTCATCGCTCGACATAAACAGGCTATGTGAGAGGGCGAGATTTCCTGGAATTTCATAGGCGATGATCCAGCATGGATGCATGTGAAACTGTCCAATTATAGCACGCTCAGTTGCATTAGTTCGAGTTTCAGTTTCAGTTTCAGAAGTGAAAATTGTCTTTCAGTGTCACCAACCTAAATTCCCATGGACGGCACATTCTTTCCTCATTCTGAGCTGCAGAGGGGAGCCATCAATTGGCTGAGCCCAGGCGTCTGTGATATGTAGTTTTATATGCAGGCTGGCGATGCCTTTTTTTCGCCCTGTACATGGAATGGCAACTTCAAAACCTGGAAAGAAATAGCAAGGAAGGTCTGTGATTCCTAATCAAAAATACGCATATACGGATAGTTTGACAGCGAAAAATCAAGAGTAGGCTTACCAGCCCCCGAATAACACATCAGAATGACTTTTCATGAAATAAAAACCGAGGACGGTATTAGTCAAAAAGTGTCCACATTTACCCATTCAGCAACATTTGGGTTTAACGAAAGTGGTAATATTTCTCAAAGACATGCCATATCTGTTTCTTCAACACAGGAAACAGCGACACACAAAAACAGATCGGCATTGTTGACTTTCTTTTAGCTCGTTATAATTCAAAAACTTTCAATATTTCGTAAAAAAAGTCTCCCAACTCACTCTTCTTATCGCCTGAAATAAGGCCACTGACAGGAATACTCAGCAAGGGGTCGTACAACATCAGCGTGTCCATCGACTTGAGCTCGGCGAAATAATACCAATACTGGAATGAGAAAGGGTCGTATATCGTTTCGATGGAGAAGACGTACATGTACATAACCAACATTTCATTTAAAAAATGCAGCCCTGGATTCTGGAATAAGAAACTCTCCCTTGCACACCTTTTATCATCTTTGTATTCTGAGTGTTAAGTAGTTGTAGTCACCGTTCTGTTGCAGCAGAGTTAGATGAAAGGCTTTTTTCTGTAAAGCTATTCATCAGAACAAGTTCCAGAAATGGCCAGTTTACTTGTCAGGGAATAAGCAATTACAGGAGCTGAAAGACCGATCTGATACTTATTCTGAGAGGTGTATTTTATTTGCGTTTTTGCACAATAAATTTCGTGTATACATACCGACTTACGTTTCGTGCAGTACTTGCCATGCCAGCCGAAGTCGCAGTGGCACAGGTCAGTGTCGACGCAGCGCCCGTGGGGGCCACAAATACGGCGACAGAGAGCTGAAACATACAACGTAAGGAATAAACAAGCAATGTCAAAAGGCAACAAAACAGCTTTCCCAATGAGACACGTGAGACATGTAGCCATAACTGGTGAATTTCCTCTACTGGTCACCATGAAAAATTGAAATACGAAATATCGCGCTGTCGCCGCTTATCATTGTGAGATACGTTTTAAATTCGTATAGCCTACACGGCACCTTTTTGGATTAACTTACGGATATCACACGTGCGTCCAATGTATCCACCCTGGCATTTACACTGATTGTAACCGATACAAACGCCATTGTTGAGACAACTCGGCCGGCAAGTAACTGTCAAAAAGGAAAGAAAGGCATAAGTACCGTAAAAAAACATTACATGGGTAAGAAAGAGAAAAGTATATTAGTGATGTAAAGTAAAACACTGTAATATTGCGTAGCGGCCAAAAAGCAACATTCGTTGCAATTGTTGGCCAATTCAGGCAACCCAAGGCTAGAAGTCGGACGACAATGGTGTGCACTGGCACTTGCATTGGCAACAATAAAAAAGTTTACTTACATCTTGCAAGTTCACATGTTTTTCCAGTGTATCCATTTGGGCATGCGCAGTTACCAGGTGAAATACACTGCCCATTATTTAAGCATCGTGGCTCACATAGTGCTGGAATGATGCAGAACATTACTTAGTATCAAGAGACAGAGATCTGGTTGGGGTCAGACAATGGTTGTTACAGGTCCATGCTATGAAATGAACTCTGTTCCTATTCTTACCTAATTCACAATAACTCCCGTGGAATCCCTGCCGGCACTCGCAGTCTCCATGTTCATTACAGTGCCCATTGTTTTCGCATTTTGAATCACAGTTCAGGTACAAACTCTCTTTTTTAACTGCAAAAGAAGAGATACCGATTCAATGTGACACGAAACGCTGTTTTTTTAGAACCCCTTTTAGTGCTGACAGCCAGTCCGGAGTCGAAGCAAGCTTCAGAGGTCGCTTCCCGATTGGCGCAGTCGAAGGAAAAAGGACGCTATTCATGACATCTGACGTGATGTATGGGCGGAAATATAAGAGAAATCTTTTTAACCTCTCAGTGGTGGATAATATTACAAATGCTTGGGCTGACATCAGGCAAAAGCGGAACCGGAACACCAAAGGGTGGGAGAGATTGCGAAACACTGTTGACGCTATTACTAAAAATTCATAATTTTTGCAATTACAGAAGTATTGACCATCGACTACTGGCAATGGGATCGCTGACCGGCTAAGGTGACATGCAAAGGGTTATGCTTCTAATACCCAAAATTTGGCACGTGTCCCGCGGTCAGCAGGCATACAAAGAACGGTTTTGTAACTATAATATCCTTCATGTTCGTGTTGCGGTAAACTAAAGGTTCAATTATCGATAATTGCTTGGTTTATTGTATGTTTATGGATAGAAAATTTGATTAAACCAGAAATGAGCAATCCATTAACGCTTTTGAAGGCACAGACTTTATGATATTTCTGGTAGCGGTTGAAATGCCAGGAAACTTCGATGATGAACATGCATTAATTTGTCTATTGGGAGGGTAAAGCCATTTCGTCATCGCTCGACATAAACAGGCTAAGTGAGAGGGCGAGATTTCCTGGAATTTCATAGGCGATGATCCAGCATGGATGCATGTGAAACTGTCCAATTATAGCACGCTCAGTTGCATTAGTTCGAGTTTCAGTTTCAGTTTCAGAAGTGAAAATTGTCTTTCAGTGTCACCAACCTAAATTCCCATGGACGGCACATTCTTTCCTCATTCTGAGCTGCAGAGGGGAGCCATCAATTGGCTGAGCCCAGGCGTCTGTGATATGTAGTTTTATATGCAGGCTGGCGATGCCTTTTTTTCGCCCTGTACATGGAATGGCAACTTCAAAACCTGGAAAGAAATAGCAAGGAAGGTCTGTGATTCCTAATCAAAAATACGCATACGGATAGTTTGACAGCGAAAAATCAAGAGTAGGCTTACCAGCCCCCGAATAACACATCAGAATGACTTTTCATGAAATAAAAACCGAGGACGGTATTAGTCAAAAAGTGTCCACATTTACCCATTCAGCAACATTTGGGTTTAACGAAAGTGGTAATATTTCTCAAAGACATGCCATCTGTTTCTTCAACACAGGAAACAGCAACACACAAAAACAGATCGGCATTGTTGACTTTCTTTTAGCTCGTTATAATTCAAAAACTTTCAATATTTCGTAAAAAAAGTCTCCCAACTCACTCTTCTTATCGCCCGAAATAAGGCCACTGACAGGAATACTCAGCAAGGGGTCGTACAACATCAGCGTGTCCATCGACTTGAGCTCGGCGAAATAATACCAATACTGGAATGAGAAAGGGTCGTATATCGTTTCGATGGAGAAGACGTACATGTACATAACCAACATTTCATTAAAAAAATGCAGCCCTGGATTCTGGAATAAGAAACTCTCCCTTGCACACCTTTTATCATCTTTGTATTCTGAGTGTTAAGTAGTTGTAGTCACCGTTCTGTTGCAGCAGAGTTAGATGAAAGGCTTTTTTCTGTAAAGCTATTCATCTCTCAGAACAAGTTCCAGAAATGGCCAGTTTACTTGTCAGGGAACAAGCAATTACAGGAGCTGAAAGACCGATCTGATACTTATTCTGAGAGGTGTTTATTTGCGTTTTCGCACAATAAATTTCGTGTATACATGTACAAAGAAATTGGAGACGTCACAAGCGCCAGGACCTGCTGGGGGTATTAGACTGATTCATATGAATTTGGTTTTGTCCATCTGTCTTGTGAGCAAGCCCAAGGAAGTTTCCAGTATCGACCACAGACTGATCAAAAGTATATCTTTAACTGCCCCAAAAACAAGTGTGACACTCAGTAGAAGGGTCGAATCCAACTCGCTGCTCCAGGCTTTGGGTCATCGGTCAGTTAGCTGCGCCCACTCACCCCCCCCCCCCTTGCAGTGTTCATCTTTCTCAGACTCGAGTCGAGGAAATATGGACTGACAATGGTTGAACCAAACATGACTAGAAGTGTGTTTATCTTCCCCCGCTTGAGTTTGGACAATATTTACCCAATATTAAATTTCGATGATTTTAGAAGAAAATTATGGCCAGTGAATCAGCTTGAGCTCTGGATGTGTGCTTTGAACTGCCCTCGAGATCGGCTGTATGGCTTTTGATGGAATCTCAATGATAGAATAAAGTTTTGCCGAGTTAGTGATACCGTAGGGCCTATATATACAGATTGTCCTGTGTGTGAACATTGCGTCTCCAAGCACATGTCTGTCGTCGAAAAGAGAACCATCCCTCATCAATGAGCAGAATTCAAAGGTCACCGACCAACCATCACTGACAAAGTGACCTTGACTAAGTGGAGATTGTCAACTCGACACGGGCCAAGGGCCATCTAGCCAAGAGCGCTTCTGCTTGTGGAGGTAGGGAAGGATGCAGGATATCCTCGAGGGCCTGGTACCAAGTAAATACCCACAATGCTGCAGGAAGTGAAATCCATTGTACTTCCTCTTCCTCTCAGGTGAAAGGGCCACCCACTTCTTGCCTCGACGAGTTAGCACCGTCTCGCTTGTTTACTCAGATTCATTTCACAAACCGTACTTCGGAATCCTATACACTGAAAAACTCTGCTTCATCAAAATGACGAACTTAGGTTCGTTTTCCATTACATGTATCACCAAACTGAGCATCTAAATCCGTCAAAATGACAAGTCCACGTTCGTCATTCTGACGAACCCTTGACGAACATAAAACACGGGTTTGTCAAGAGACAAGTCCACCCTTGCTCATGTTTTAAAGAGTACGTTGATGATGTCTCCAACCCTCCTGCAGAATACCCTAAATTGTCAGACTAGCTTCGTGGGTTCGGTGCAGGATGCGTCCTCTTGATCGGCGAATGTTCAGCTATGCCTTGGCCTTACCAATCAGGTCCATTTAGGTTTACTGGGTGATCCAGATTTTTTTTCGGTGCTGAAACCCGACTATCTCGGACAAAGAAAGAATTTGGCTGTGTTTGTAGAAATGTACCGCGTTGTGGATATAGTCCGAGTTATTCATAGATTGATAGCTGCATGCCAGAAATATTCATCAGTGCAAACCGTAAAGTTCATTGAGAATGGGATTTGTAAACACAACTTTTGCTTTTTGGTAAGAATGCGGGATGCAAATGACTTGGTTACGATGCAGACGCGTTTCCCTATTTACTGAGCACTGACAGAGAAGAAACGATGGCGCAATCATGCAATCAGGGCAGTACAGCAATGTTGCTCAAGTGTGTTTCTGATGTACAGCGATTATGCACATGGAGGGCTAGCCTATCTGACATAATACATGTAATCGACGCAATTAGAGGTGTTACTTTCAGATGTTATTTATTGCTAAAATCCTTGAATGGCATTTTATTTATTACTACATTGATCATTTCGCCTGTTCTTTTTTTCACCAATCGTTCAACACGGCCGATCAGATGAAATGATCCTTTTTTGTTATTAAAACCTTTACAAACACTTCGAACACTGCACCGGCTGTACTTTCGGTATCCATGAGCGACATATCGCACAAAATTTCGAAATCTTACTACAGGCGGCGCCCGCGCCGCCCGTAATAGCGTGACGTCACAACATGTACATGTACGTACATGTACATGTAGGTTGCATATTTTTTCCTTGTCCTGTAATTGTATGCTTGGAAGGTAAATCATAGAATGTTAATTCAAATGATATCTGCTTCAATGAAGATGTATGACTAAGTGGGAGTAACTCATGTACGCAGTTTGTAAAGTTATTGGCTGTCAGAAACTGGCTTCCGGAAGATAGGTAGCAGAAGTTATCAAACCTGTCTAGTTAGCGATAAGCCAGAGAGAGAATAATGGCTCTAATTACTAAAATCAGATAATT
This sequence comes from Notospermus geniculatus, assembly GCA_002633025.1. Lineage (NCBI taxonomy): Eukaryota > Metazoa > Nemertea > Pilidiophora > Heteronemertea > Lineidae > Notospermus > Notospermus geniculatus. The sequence continues at coordinate 456,457 of NMRB01000104.1, forward strand.
GATGTTTTGCTTAGCGTAATTAACCCGAAGGTAACTAGGCTGAAAACCGCAGAGGGGAACTTACGTGGCTTCATAGGAGAGGCATGGAGCCAGAGGAGTAGACGCAAGTGGCTCCGAAAGGTGACTCTGACATGTCTGAAGATGCCAGCCGAAGTTATCGCCAATGTGGTGGTGGTATGATCGACAAGGGCGTTGGCCTACTGGAACAAGTTTTTCTGTCAACAACTGATGCAAAGGTTGTTCCACTTCTGAACAATTTATCCGTATAATGTAATTCGCCGTCAGCCCCGTTTCATCATCAATCGATCTATATTTTGACCATGAAACTGAAANGTAATCGACGCAATTAGAGGTGTTACTTTGAGATGTTATTTATTGCTAAAATCCTTGAATGGCATTTTATTCATTGTTACATTGATCATTTCGCCTGTTCTTTTTTTCACCAATCGTTCAACAAGGCCGATCAGATGAAATGATCCTTTTTTGTTATTAAAACCTTTACAAACACTTCGAACACTGCACCGGCTGTACTTTCGGTATCCATGAGCGAAATATCGCACAAAATTTCGAAATCCTACTACAGGCGGCGCCCGTAATAGCGTGACGTCACAACATGTATATGTACATGTACATGTACATGTACATGTAGGTTGCATATTTTTTCCTTGTCCTGTAATTGTATGCTTGGAAGGTAAATCATAGAATGTTAATTCAAATGATATCTGTTTCAATGAAGATGTATGACTAAGTGGGAGTAACTCATGTACGCAGTTTGTAAAGTTATTGGCTGTCAGAAACTGGCTTCCGGAAGATAGGTAGCAGAAGTTATCAAACCTGTCTAGTTAGCGATAAGCCAGAGAGAGAATAATGGCTCTAATTACTAAAATCAGATAATTGATGTTTTGCTTAGCGTAATTAACCCGAAGGTAACTAGGCTGAAAACCGCAGAGGGGAACTTACGTGGCTTCATAGGAGAGGCATGGAGCCAGAGGAGTAGACGCAAGTGGCTCCGAAAGGTGACTCTGACATGTCTGAAGATGCCAGCCGAAGTTATCGCCAATGTGGTGGTGGTATGATCGACAAGGGCGTTGGCCTACTGGAACAAGTTTTTCTGTCAACAACTGATGCAAAGGTGGTTCCACTTCTGAACAATTTATCCGTATAATGTAATTCGCCGTCAGCCCCGTTTCATCATCAATCGATCTATATTTTGACCATGAAACTGAAACTCAATTGACTCACGCTCCATGATAAACTGAAAGCATTATCTTCAAAGCCCAACAGGTCAAAATAATATTGGTCGAACCTTGTCCAACGTCATTATAGATATCAAACATCGCTGTTATAAACGAGGGAAGTACATAAAAAGCATCATGGGGACGAGGTTAATGGCGAGTTTTTCTGTTATCTCGCAATATCTCGCAGTATCTCCGAGCTATCTGTCAGATACACGTGCGAGTCTAAGTGGCAGAAGATAAACGGGTAATTTAGTACGAACAAGGTACAATTTTATCACTCTCTCCCCGGCAGATACAAGTACCTCTATAATCCAGCTATTGGTCTGTTCTTTGTCTAATTGATGAGCGAGACATGAAAATAATAAAAAGATGTTAAGATCAAAAGTTGGCTTGGGTTAAAAACTGCGCCGAGGCGACTAAAACCGGGCTTCTTTGATGATTTAGCGCCTTAACGTTTGCATTACCATCAGCAGAAAGTGTGATAATGTATGGAACACGAACATGAACCGGTATATTCAGGATATCGGACTGACACGTCGGGGTAGCAACACCCGCGCCTGCCACCAATGTAGCCACAGATTCGATCCCTGGGCATGCCAGTGGCTAGACAGTGTACGTAATCTCTCCTCGACACCATAGGTCGATATCATCGGGCTCCGGTTTACTTTACCCTGCAAGTCCGTCATATCTTGACAAGCTAAACGAGATCATCAAATCAACTCCATCTTGTCCATCACGCTTTTGTCAACAAGCCATAATTAGGATTACCTACTTGGAAACTAAACAAACATTTTGAAGCATAGTTTATATTGACGTTGTCCATTTATGTTTACCATTCGGTCATGTCGATGATCTCTGACTGGTCGCTGGCACAGAAGATTCGATTGTCAGATGGAAATCGGAGATTGTTTGCTCATTCCATCTACATGTAACCCTGTCCAACCTCTACCTAGTATCTGGGAGCTCTAATCGACGTGTGGAAATGTCTTGATGGACACTGTAGGTTTGGGGACGTCTGAAAGAAGCTCAGCTTCGTCTCGGAGGTTCGTTGACAATTTTGGGTAATTCACGTGACGCAGAATCAATAAGAACAAGCCTAACGGCAATAATGGTTCGCTGGTGATCGCCTGCTAGGGGAATTAAAGCAGATTAATTCCCTTTGAAGTGGATGAAAGTGTGGCTGATATGCACTATGGATATACAAAGAACCACACTCCATGCGTGCATGAATCATCGATATGAACAATAGACACACGATGACCAACATATATCGCACTGCTCTGTCTCCTGGCCCCAGTCAGATGATGTTAGTTTGGTTCCACTGACCTACTCCAGATGGCAGAATATCACTCAGCGCCACCATCGACGGCCAGTGGAACCAGGCTTGCACAGTGATTTTTTTGCGGACTTCAAGAGAAGTTTATCTGGCTTCTTTCAAATGAGGACCCTGTTGTCTGCTGTTCATTAGCAGAATACATCCAAGAGTGTTTTATGTTAAGGTCCATTTGATTTATATGTAACCGTGTCACTCTATACATGTATGCTTTCATTATATTCCATTGTTAAAACTGTTATACTGCTATCACAATCTTTGTAAATATTCTGTAATTCTTATGCCCCTAGAGGGTTGTGATTCAATAAACTAATTCTAATTCTAATTCTAACCACCCATATTATGGTGACCTAGTTTATACACATACGATCGATGTACAACGGCGGTGTATCACCAGTGCTCGCGAGTGTACACACCGATCAGGAATGCTCGACAAGACTTCGAATCTACGTATTTGAATGATCTTAGTTTTCAATTAGGCAATGGAGACTGTTGCTACACATAAAAGAATGAGTTGAAGCATGGCACCTTACCTGATGAAGGGTCAGTAATGATATCACAGCGCGTCGAACTTCTCAAGTGATGGAAAGGATGGTGGCCATTTTTTACTGAAGCATAAGTGCCGCTGAGATCATGTGATTCAGTATGACCAATCAGAAGGCGTCCTCGAAGATAACCTCGAAAATTTCTCAACAAAATCGTTGAAAAAATACGAAGCCGGTGAAATAATTCTAATTTCTGTGTTCGTGACACGCTTTGACCCCAAATGGTTTGAATATGCATCAATAGTCAATAGATTACATGAGAGGAAAAAGGTGAAAAATCGGTGACAAAACTGAAAAATGCTAAAGGTGTGATCTCTCCAATACGGCATACGTTTCTCTTTGAATCTTGTGAAACTTGGATGTTTATTGGATATTGCAAAGGTTTGTTACAATGCATTTCAAAAGTCTTGGCTATCGCAAAGGATTTGTTGCGCGGAATATGGGACACGCCCAGGAACTGCAAGATGCTGGAACTCGGACATTCAGAGAAACTGTTGAAGTCGCTTAGAATAGTAGCGCTGTCAGAGAATTTGTTGAAGAGAAAACACAACTCGACCAAACGCCGCATCTTTCAAAAACCCTCAGTGTTGACTTCTAACAAGCGTCACTCAAGCCTCTGTCAACAAGTCACCAGGATGTAAGAATAATACTCCACGTCCTCAACAGCATCCGTTGTTTACACGGCTCAATGGCCGATATTGAAGTTTAGATAAACATTGCTGAACAGTTATCATTACTAATGCCATGATGCCGCTTCTGACTCAGAATTGTTGGCCTGAAGTTGTAAGGAATCCGCACAAAGATGCACTTTGCAGATTTGTAAATCAGGTGATTTACATAAATCTGCCAGTAGCACTTCCATGCCATGCCAANGTTCGCTGGACAATTTTGGTAATTCACGTGACGCAGAATCAATAAGAACAAGCCTAACGGCAATAATGGTTCGCTGGTGATCGCCTGCTAGGGGAATTAAAGCAGATTAATTCCCTTTGAAGTGGATGAAAGTGTGTTGTTACAATGCATTTCAAAAGACTTGGCTATCGCAAAGGATTTGTTGCGCGGAATATGGGACACGCCCAGGAACTGCAAGATGCTGGAACTCGGACATTCAGAGAAACTGTTGAAGTCGCTTAGAATAGTAGCGCTGTCAGAGAATTTGTTGAAGAGAAAACACAACTCGACCAAACGCCGCATCTTTCAAAAACCCTCAGTGTTGACTTCTAACAAGCGTCACTCAAGCCTCTGTCAACAAGTCACCAGGATGTAAGAATAATACTCCACGTCCTCAACAGCATCCGTTGTTTACACGGCTCAATGGCCGATATTGAAGTTTAGATAAACATTGCTGAACAGTTATCATTACTAATGCCATGATGCCGCTTCTGACTCAGAATTGTTGGCCTGAAGTTGTAAGGAATCCGCACAAAGATGCACTTTGCAGATTTGTAAATCAGGTGATTTACATAAATCTGCCAGTAGCACTTCCATGCCATGCCAACTGTTCCAATCTTATGCATATAGTGTCCTGTACATCATGTACAGTACACGAAGGTAATCATTGGAGTTAATGCCAATGAATCTGTTGGCTCCACCGTTGCTTGGTGTAAAAATCCCTGACATTTTGTACATTGTCCTACAAGGACGACAAATCGAGTGTGTTGTGGGATCCGCTCTCTGGGGTGCGTATCGCTACGTATTAGATATCTGTCAAGGGTTACGTCGGGTCAGGGTGGCAGAATTTGAACCAGGGGCGCGTGTGAACAGAGGGCAAAGGTTCCAAAAACAACGGATCTCCGGTTCCTGGACCATGCCCGGAGAATGAGATTGAATTTAATCTGCTTGTCAACTTGTATAGATGTAGAAAAATATTCGAAGAATCACTTCGAACTGGTTAGGGATCCCCAGGGTGCTATTTTCACAGGCACTGCGTGCATTCTGACGTGTGCAGTACAGCGGGTCAAGAATAATGGCTGGAAACCTCGTGAAGCAATGGTTTCGAACCCGTGCTTGGAAAAAAACATTGGGATCCTCTTCTTGGACAATAAGCCTCAGATTTTTGTTATCTGAGGTTGACGATGCGATAGTTATGGTACATACGAGAATTTGGCGAAAGAAATTCGTCAACCGAAAAGAGGCCTTGGTTAGGCCCTATAGTGCCATACTCAGTGAAAATTTCAGCAGTGACTTGGTCGAATAGTTTGGGGAATGTACGATGACGAGCGACTCTGGAATGCTCTACACATGAACATTGTACACCTTGGTATGTTTACGTCTCCGTTCTAATCCAGCAGGGATCCTCCAACTTATGAAGAAGTTTACCACGAAACTCATTAAGATCATTTCGCATACATTTACCATTGACACTATGAGCTTTTAAGAACGACCAAGCCTTCGGCTATTTGAAATCTTGAATTCGAATTCGAATTTCGTCTCTCATGATTAACCCAGTATGTGTGGTCTTTTATTGTCACACAAGTATTGGCGGACACTAGGGACTACATAACCCGGAATTTCTTCAGGGAAAAAGATGCAGCATTGCTGCAGTCACCATGTTGACTAAAAAATTTACAGCACCAGGTATTTAAAGTCTTGTGAATGGGCTTTTGCCTTTAACCAATGAAGGTAAAGCAATAGTCCAGGTTTCAACGTCGATGGAGCAGCAACAAAAACATTCTAATGATATCATGCCGATTCCAGTAATAGATAAATCAGTCGTGAATTGGTTACTACAACGCCGACAGCTCTCAACGTTGAGTTGCGTAGTACAATCATGTATTTCAAGGAAACGTTCCTGCATGCAGCTTGGGAAATAAGGTACTACCTTTGAGGGTGTGTTCGAACTGGGAATTCAAAAGGATGCTTAGAAAAAGGTTCGCTGTGACTCCTTTTAAACCCCTTCAAACAAATCTTGCATTTTGGACCAACTTTCCCTCATATCAACATCATTTTTAGGAAAGACAATCTTTCTCCAACTTTATTATGGTCAGTACGCTTTTTGCTTGACCGGAACATCGCAAGGTGGACCTAAAAATTATCTTGTATGAAGACATGAAAGAAGAACGTTCGTCTTGTTACCTTATACATGTAATCACTTTTTTTATTCTTAACAACGATGAAAACTGCCACGTTCTCCAAGTCTCTCTGGCCTGGAGTGCCGTATGAACGGCTGCCGTTGCAAACGTTTTCGTGCAAATCTTCAAACTTGATTATTCAAACGACTGTCATTCGTTGATGTAACCAGGATTAGAAAGAAAACTACCTTCATTAGAGCAAAGAGCAATTTCAAGAAACGAAGCCGTAATGTCTTTGTGTCTTACTAGAAGATGTTTTTCTTCTTCTGTTTATCAGAGACACAAATTGTAATGGATTGCTATTCGGCAAACTGCGTGTAGTTTTCACATCTGCCTGCATGGCATGTCGTACCGTTTAAGTTAACGATGACTAGGTTTAGGCTGTCCTGAGCCGATAGAATAGAAAGTATTCTATTGTGAGTCGAAATTTTGGAATCACACCACATTTACATGTAGCAGCTGTTTTTGATGGGTCGATTTCTGTTCGACCTTTTCCTCTTGGTCCTATAGAAAGATAGCTAGTTATTAGGTGATTGGATGGAATGGAATCTCGTCCCTTGATTGATTGAAACCTTCACAATTTGCAGCCATGCTTCGTGTAACTTAATGCGAACATCTACTTTTAGTCTATTAGCGACTACTACATTTATCTACACAAATCGCCATCAGTCAAGAGGATGCTATCTATCCTTCAGAACATGCGGTGAACGCATTCTCTTTGGGGAGCACATAGCCTTGCGGCGTAAATGGTTCACGTGGTTAGAATTTGACAATAGGGAGTTTTCGCAAAGCCCCCGAAACGCCACCGCGAACGCCAAACCCATTGTTCGATGCCACGAAGAGAGCACCGAACAAAAGGATAGACGTTCCCGTTGGCGTTTCGGGGGCTTTGCGAAAACTCTATAATTCCGAATGGAGTAGGCGTATGTCGAACTGTGCATTCAAATTCATGTACACAACGAAACGAATTAAACAAAGCGACCCTTGATCTTCCATTCGAACAAAACACCCATAACCATTCTTATACACCACAACACTGACTTATAATCCACCACTCGTCGCAAGAGTCAACAGACATTCTTTATGACACACGTTTACACACACCAACCCAGATCAAAACGCTCATGCAAAGCCGATCTTGCTTCACTCAATCCACGCCAAATAATCCACATGTGATTTCCATGCATTCCTCAACCTCGCTCCACATGAGGTCAAATTTAAATTACACAAATTCATCATACAGGTATACTTATCTGCTCCTGAGCCCGAGGTTGAATGTGTTACCCCCGCAGAGATTTTAGCATAAAATCCCGTAAAAAGCATATTAAACGCGAAAAATCGTCATTTTCAATCAACGGGACACAACTAGGCACAAAAAGAAACCCATGCCACCTCATTGTCTTGAGACGCGTTAATGCTTTAATGCCGAAAATCGCGTTATATACATGTAGCTAAAATCGGGCCCACTAACGGCCACTTTATGTACGTACATTATAGGGACTAGGCCCACGTGAACCAAAAATAATAAGTTTGCATCGCTTCAGATGCACTCTTTAGATAACAAGCGCGTGTTTGCTCTACAATCTGTTTGCGTCAGGCAGTGCTGGTATGTCAAAAAAAGGAAACCGAAAACCTTCTGATTCCGATACTTGCCACCAAAAAAATATTTCTTTTGTTGCCAGAACCAACCGCTGGGAGAGACTATATTTCACAGCGACTTCAAGATCAAGCATGTAAATTAAAGTCGTATTCCCCTCAGACAGGAGGAAATTAACTTGTCAATTAGAAGTCATCATAATCTATCACCCAACATGATGCTGTTTGCAGTGTCAGAACACACCGTGTCTATTCGGTGATTCTACCCTTTCAGATGATTAACTCTTGACAGTTTTCAAAAATGGATGTATAAAAGTCAGCAATCCGCGACAGACTCCGGGTTTAAGGGCATCCGCTTTGGGTCCGAATAATGGTAGCTGGTAGCATGAAAACTGCTGGTTGTGTTAAATTCTGCACAGCTTGCATTCCATTCCGAACTTCTGCTGTTATCACTTAAGCCAACATTTCCCTCGACCCAGGGTTCATTAAGGAGAGGCAACACCATTGTTGCTTTACAGAAACTTCACCAACCAATGGTGTAACTGTACCCCTGGGGTTACGACTTCACCAATATTGTTCTTACTATTAACTTATTAATCGGAATATCGGAAGGGTTACTGAGTGCAACCTCACACACTTGGAATGCATGTAACGTGCTCGTTCTGATTCCTGGGAGACCATCTGTTCCTGCAAACCTACAGCACCCCGCATCCTAATTTTTTTTACCCCGGGGCCGAAACACACCTCATTAGACACGTTTGCGTACGTAATTACAGGTATCTATTTGATAACAATATCAACCTGTAGATATACATGCACATGTATCCTACACGTTCAAGTACATGTAGGCCCCAACGTTAAATTATTACATAAAATGAAAACAATGGATAAAATAATACATGTACATGTACATGTACAGTATATCTACTTCATCTGTGCTTCTCCTTAAAATTCACTTGACCCTCTCCATGCAGTCAGTACGCCATTGTGGCAGGAATGGTTGTCACATAGCCAGAGTCCTAGTATATTGTCTTCGCTTTGGCATCTTTTGTTCGAATTGTAAACATATACGGTTTATTTATTTACTTGGTTGATTATAATAGTTATTTTTCCTGTGTACAGGTGGCAGCACCGTGTATAAACAAATTAGTGTCATCTATTTTTATATCTATCTTGATAAATATTCTTGTAACTGAAATATATTTACAATATGTATGATATTACGCTCAAAAACAAACAAAAAGTTGTGAAAGGCGAGATTTAATTCGATTTTTATCCAATTTGTTAGTACCAGAAGTTGGCAATAGGCGGCACACCGTATGTTTACAATTCGAACTAAAGCGCCTTTAAGGACTATATCACTTTTCGTAACCAAAAAAACATCCCAATATTTTGAATGGTGGACATTTACTCTAAAGACTGCTTTTCCGTTTACACTGGTGTTCCTCTTGAAAACTTTTATATAATTTCACAGCGAAATTCCGTGAACTGTACCTGACCTTCAATATTTGGCGACAGATTATGTAAGGTATATTTGTTTACAATCCTTTTTGCAACTAAATAAAAACAAAAGTTAATGGTGACGGGCGACCTTCCTTCGACGTCGCTAAGCGATTTCAAAACCAATACACCAAATTAAACGGAAGTCACTTTGTTGACCAATATTCGGCGTAAATATTGAGAAGTGGTGCCGTTCAATTTTAGTACTGTCGTAGTAAATCAGCAATATCGGTTTGACTTTAAGGGCCATTCATATTCCCTCCGTCTTCGAAATGCTCCAACAAACCCTTACCGTTGATCGGCCAGCTTGCCAAGTCAATCGTATCCGTTCCACACCGGGCGGTATGGGCGGAAGTTGATCAAAGAATTTTGGATTTTTCAAAAATGGAATAACATGGCCATCTTGGATTATGAATATGTCCATAGGTATATCTGAAAAAAGCAAAACAAGAATACAAAGAATACATGTATGTTCTGTTCATTTTTCATGAATATCACGGTCAAATTTTGAATTTGTATATTTAAGTTCTATAAAGAAACACGTTGGCCCGCGTGCATGGGATTGCAGACGAGTGTGCACAGTACATGTGGGCTGAAAAAAGGATGGCTCGGACGTAATCCCAGACACGTTTCCCGTCTTCATGGCCAAAGCTTCGTTTGGCCGAGCAATCCATTATGACGTATTATTAGCATACATCATACATCATACATCATACGTTCCAAGTGGTAGCCTATAATGACAACTTGTTTGAATGCGCTGCAATGGCAATTGATAGCCTCTCCCGAATGTCATTTTAATAGTGGTTTCCGATGAGAAATAGCATAATACATGTAATAAGGATTCTCACTATCAATTTAATGGGCATAAGAAAGTTCTTATTGATATAAAATATTGGGCAATTAAGCGAAAAGGTATAGTGTTGGCACCCTACAGCCTCTTGGCAGAAATTCACCGAATGTCATTTCAATATTCCCAGACATGCTAGAGGAATGCAGGAAGAGAACGATTAAATTTAGGCCAATCACTAAAAGGTAGATTACAATTTTTCTGTCATCCTTCTATCAAGTGGTCTTATAATGTTTCCTTATGAATTGTAGCGAACTGTCATCCGTTGTTTCTGGCCCAGGTTGGATGTCAAAAATTTCTGGTCATGCATTGAAAGAGATTTCTGTCATGGTGGTTTTTGACAAGTTCATCGAGTACACTGCAGGGCCCATATTCATAAAACTACTTAAGTCTAAGTGTGACACTTATCCTTTGTTCAACACAAAAGATAAGTACCGGTATCACATTTTTGAATATAGACCCTGGAATATGAAAATATTTTAATCAAAGACAGACAGCTTGATTTTGATGCCTTTTCGCCACCCCCATTGGATCCTGTTGCAGTCAAAAAATGTCTTTCATTCCTGCTGACATAATGGCTTGCAGTTGCACCACAGTCGTTGGATGCGATTGGTCAGGTTCGCCAACTGCACCGGTGAGGCTGGATTAAACGCTCCTGGTTGGACAATCCAATGTGTCGGGCTTGTCGACCATTAATTCCGGAGACAATCTGGTAGCCATGAACGAGGAAGAATGCCAATCGATATGACTTGTGGTGAAGTGGCCATTTCAAAGGAATACAAGAGACAGAGTTTTAAATACTCTCTGGGAAAAAGTATCTCGCTTATCATTTCTTGCCATTTATACCCACGATGCTGCGGACGTCAAATACATGTAAAGGGTCAGCATTGTCATGTCGGGGAAGGAACAATCTGAATGATTCGAATTGACGGCTGGCACTGGGGATTGAATGGATGCAGTACGAATCGATGGCTGCAATATGAGATTAATGATGCTTGGCCGTAGTCGTAAACCCTTGGTCCGCGAAATACTTAAGAGTAATCTTAATTTCTGCCACTTCGAGCCAAATAAATACGGGCATAAATAATGCAAAATGTTGGTCTAGCTCACATTGAGCGGATCAGGAAATAAATATTTCAGTGGTGTTATATTTGTATCATACAAACATGTGTCAGTGTTTGAAGTTAGCATCGATCATACGTCATGTTATTGGCGTAAATACACCATTCCTTTCTGACAGCGACACGTTCATTTTACAAGGCCAGTTTGCCTCTCGGCCCACGGGGATGCCTCTAGGTTCCCTGCCGATATTTTTGCACATGTTTATGGCCCAAAATAGTTCAGAATGTGCCAGAGTTATTTTGACATGGTGATAATGGAATGATATTTGAGTAATGGTGAGAAGTTGGTAGTTATTCACTAAATATCTGCAGGAAAATGGATAGTCGGTAAATTGGTCAGTGCGTCTCGTTAGAATTCAGAGTTATATCGAATGCCTATGACTTTGAGGATTTTTTGAGCAGGCGTAAAGCACCTTAGTTGGCGTCAAGTGTGCTGCAGACTTGATCGTAAGAAGTCTAGCAATACCTACAACCCTTCGGCATTTTTTTTTCAAATGTGCATGTAGGCCTACATGTACATGTACGTAGTCCTTTTAAAATACCATGCTAACCAACTGTAGTGACTGCGGACCGCGATATTGCACTTTCGTCATTTTTGAAGTGGCCTGCGAAATCTCACCCACAGCCAACAGCTGAGCATTGGCAGTGTGTATAGAGTATACATGTAGTTCGTGCATTTTGAGCCTATGTGCCAGTCATTCTCTGTAATTATTTTTTTCCGCCGTGACATTTATTGTAAAATTTTGATATCCCCGTGGTTTTGCTAAAGGCGGCCACATGTTCCGTCCTCCCACCTGTACTCCGCCATTCTGTCCCAACAATAGCGGAGATCCGTACGACCCGTGGGCAATACACGAAGGATGAGCATTCCGTGGCCCCGATCATCTTTGATAGACGTTTGGCTAATTATCCATCGAATCAGCACGAATTGTCAACATTTGCCCTCATAGTCAGCATGTTCCTTCTTCACCTATTGTCCCGTGTCATTTAATGACCAATTGTCCTCGAAGCGCACTGAGGTTCTTCCCCAAAATACCGGAACCCACTGTTGATATTTCAAAATTTCATGAATGGATCTTAATAAAATTCACAGCGAGATGCATGCGTGTAATTTTAGTGCTGCAAGCGTCCCGTTATAAACTCAATAAACTATCACCCCGCTTGATCTAATAAAATCATTGGTTATAAACCTGTTAACGGAAATCTAGTTTCATGTGACTTTGTGAAATTATACCTCAACAAAGAATAATGATACTCAGTGCACAGTCACGCACCTATGGAAATACATATACTTCATTATCACCATGAGTGAAAAAACACGACCTTGTGCAATGGGCCTATACGTTGGTATAAAGTGATATTGCCAATGTGACTGTTTGTTGTTGAGGCCAGAAATTCCGAATATTTGACCTTCGCGACATGACTCTTCCTTTAGGATAGTCCAGTGATCTCGTTTTATTTGCCTTCTAGTGCAATGATCCGTCGACATTACGACGCCTGTACTTGGGCGACTGATCCAATGAAATAGCACAAGTGATGACTTGCAATCCCACCCGAAGAATTTGAACTGAAAAACTCTTATGCCATTGCTTTATACGCTTCCCGTCTTCCTCTAACTTTGTGACTACATGTATGTACCATTTCCAGATGTCATATATGCCAGCCTTAGATATCTTGGGAGATATCGAAACCATGGGTCTATTTATCCTATACCGGTATTCCTAAATATTTTGGAGTGGCTGAGAGGGTTCTATTGAGCGAGTGAGAGAGAAATGCTCGGATCCTGAGGGTTCCAAAACGTTCAGTGGACATTCTCAGCAGGTTCTCTGGAGAGTTTTACTAGGAACCGCATTAGCTGACGTACAGCTGGCTACATGACGGACATCTTGGGGATTCCACCCTAATCCTCGGTATAGTCATTCACATTGTATAAATGTTCAGCCTTCAGAGAAGACTGACGGCTTGGTGTTTGGTTCTCTGGCAAAATAAGATGACGTCTGAAACGTGCCTGCCTTACGGCACTTCGGATTCAGTTCATCACTGAACGACAACGACAGATAGCGATCTTCAACCGGGTTGCTACTGCTCATCTGTCATCTGTCATTCATTTGTCGCTGAGACCCCGGAGAGGACCGTGCAGTGTGAGAGGTGCTTGGAAAAATAATAAAAGGACATCCCTGGTCAATGGTGACACATGTGCCAAATTTAGTGAACGCTTTGTTATTACGTTAATGTTGGCCTAACCTCTCCATTGCATATTGTATTGGAGGGTGAAACAGCTGTTTTGGAGCCCTCTTAAGGTGTCAACTTAGTGGAGTCCTAGGAATAAAGGGCCCTACTCCTTACCCCTCGAAAGCCTCTGACGACATATACACCAAAGTCACAGACGTGGCTTCGTCACTGGTGTCTGACTACTCCAACATCACCATGTATCAAAAGCGGAGTATCAGCAATGCCGACCATCACCAACAGGAGAAGCTGGACCCCGGCAATGACAGACTTTGATGACCTTGCAACTGCAATTTTGGTGTATCTGTTAATGCCACAGTAAATTGTGGCCGTTTTTGAAAGGATTACGCACACAGGCACACGGTTGCTTGTGGCAGAGTTTCGGTACAGATATGCACGCTCAGTGTTTCCATCGACTTAGAACATCATTCAGTCCGGACCAGATCGTGCTCATGCTCCCAGTGTATTTGGATACCAAAAACTCGGGGCAGAGCATTCCGAATTTCTGCGATATGTAGACGAACAATGCAAAATATACCTTTGGGTAAACATACCATAACCGATCTAAACTCCCATCTGGCAGTTCTCAGCCACCTACCGCACTGCATGACTTTTGTGTGTTCATTGTAAAAGCAGAACCCTAATTAGACGAAGTTACACCACGTACAAAAGGAGAGGTTTTGGACCCTGAATCCCTCGTCTGTCTCTTTTTGTGTTATCCCATCAACATTATGGGTCGACAAAGGGCAAAATGATGGATATACCCGGGCAGATTTGTCGTTCAACACCCAAACATCTATCAGCATGAGGAGGGGTACATTTTCAAACAAAGTCAGTTCACTGTTTTTATTCTTTCTTATTTCTCAATACCTGCATTTGGCTTGGGAAAGTGTTCGACATAATTGGAAGGGTTGCTGAATTTGACATCATGAATACTATTGCAGTACCAGAAAAGCTAATTTGGCATTCGACTATACTACATGTAGAAAAGTGACTCAATTTGGCATCATCGGGACTACAGGAACATTTACCTAAGCTGGCATCATGAATATTGATCGAAAGGTCACTTAATTTGGCACCATTAAAAAGTTGGCGCTGACAATGTCACGTTGAAAAATTATAATAAAAACATTCGGAATCACGCAACGAGTGTCGTCGAATGAATGAACTGTAATTTGAATGAGATTTACATTTTTTGAGAATCTGGCCTGTTCTCAAAACCAACGACCTTGAAATGCAGAACACAATCCAAGAGGGTCAAATTTTCTATTTTGTATTCCTTGCAGTTATCATTTTCTCGTCGATGAACATGAAAAATACTAGCGGTCCCAAACGAATTAATCACGTGACAGGCTAATCAACGATTAATTCAATTATTCTGCTATGGGTGTCATTAACCGAATTTTCTAGTCCGAACCATTTAATTGTGAAAAAAAGCTGGCAATTTTTCATAAATAAGTTACCAATTCATGAAACATTGATTTATGGTGCATACATTTTGAAGAACACTTTCCTGTACCTTCCTAGGCCTTTTATTAATTGGTTGGTGAGAAATGAATACGCAGTTTTATTTTTAGAACGAACTGAACTTATAATCGATCATCAAATACGACCCTATATCAGCTCGGCAGACAATATCAGGCTTTTGAATGCAGGAGAAAACCGGTGATTAAAATACTCTTCAATTTCCTTTAAACTGGGAGAGCAAATGTGTAGATAATGGATGAAAAGACACTTTAGGAAACTAGATTCTGGCCTTTATTCATCATTCCGTTTGTGACGTAATGTCGGCGTGGAAATTTGTCCCCGGAATTGGTCCTGCTATTGATCGACGTTCATGATCGCCAAGTTTGCGGCAGTCGTTCTAGTAGTTTGAATAGCCCAAACCTGAACATCCTGTGTTGTCACGTATCCCTGAGGTACATCCGTGATATTTATCTCAGGATAAGCTTCATGATGATGATCTTTTCACCATCCACAAAGAAGGACCAAAGAAACTCACCGAAAAACTCTTGGATGACATTTTCATCTATCCACATAGAAAGTCTCTTATTTGACACGAAGGAACTAGTAAATCCACACAAAGTCAGAGTCAGTGTCCATACTAATATCATATTATTCTCCATAATTGCAGAGCGTTTCATTCGCAGTGCTTTTTCTTTCTGCCTTTTTGGAGCAGAAGATAGATCTTAACATGGCGGTGCAGGTAGTGACGTCATTCATGCGTATCGTTCCTACCTGGTGCATCATATTCAGCGCCGAGTATGACAGAGTGGCGAATTTACGGTAGTGGCCCCTGGCTGAAAATTGGCGCTCTGGTGAAGTCCATCGTTCGATTTGCTCAAACCCATCATGACGCCAGCTCGTTATCCTAGAGGGCGACAGAGTTGCCTTTTATCGGAGTATGCCGCAACCACCGCCAATAAAATGACCGAACTCAGGGGGTCAACTGTTCGGCAAAGAAATCGAATAACGGCTCGAGCTAGTTCAAGAGTGCTTCCAGGGGAGGTGACCGAACTTCTCGGACTTGATGAAAAAAAAAATTGGGCATAGAGGTATAGACGGTACCGAACCCGCAGCGTCGGCGTACGAACAAGAAGACAACTCGACTGTGCTACCGGGACCCGCTGTCTGGTGCGGAATTTTTCTTGATACAGTTTGTACAATATTACACATATAATTACTCATGCTAATGCTACCCCTATCCCTATCAGTGTCCCCGACCCTACCCAAAACCCTAACCCCACGCGACCCATACCCGCAGCGACACCACGCGGTAAGTATAAGCACTATACGAAGCCATCAATACGATGTCGAGCAGCTTAAATTTGAATTGTCTCACCAGCTTCTAGTTTTTTGTAAGATTTTTTGGCAAATTTTCGAGGTTATTTTTGAGGACGCCTTCTATTGGTCTCGCTGAATCACATAATCGCAGCGGCACATTACGCTTCAGTAAAAAATGGCCGCCATCTTTTTCATCACTTGAGAAGTTCGACGCGCTGTGATACCCTTCATCAGGTAAGGTAACATACATGTACTTCAATTCATTATTTTCTCGTTTCGGCAGCATAGACTGAAGATACAGGCAGCCTGGCTCGCTAACATTCAGCAGCATAGTTCATCTACATAAAGATTATCCAAGGTTTCCACGTGGCACTTTGGGCGCATGCGCGAAGCTGCTTTCTCGCGAGATCACCGGAATATTGGCAAAGACTTCGGTCGTTTCACTTCCGCTACGGGGATTCTATCCCCGGCCCATGGTCTGATATGAAAAAAAATAAAAACATTTGATGAGACTGATTGATAAATTGATGATTTTATTCATCGTTTCATAAAAATGCCTCTTGGTACCTGCGTCTCTGGACTATGAGTTGTGTAATTAAGTTACGGTTGAGAAAACTACTAAATTCCTAAACAAGCAATAATCTCAATCATACCACTACCAGTTCTTCCGCATTGGCCTCGAGCAGCACAAAAAAACAACCATATGTCACGAGGCTAGTCGGTTGATGAGTATCCCGACATAGGGACGCGACATCTTGCTTAATCCCACATTGGGGCAAATGGTGAGAGGAAATAAAACAAGATCAGATGACACCAACCTGTGGTACATCCGGGGAGCATCTTTAATGTTAACGGGTTGGAACACCGATACTGATGATTTGCTACGTGGCAAGTCTCGACCCACCATGCGATCATTGCTCGCAGATTTTCGAACCGACCAACCAACTTTCTCTGGAGTATATTGGTAAGTTGAACGTAAGGCCTTCATCTTTAGCTCATGCTTTAGTTTCTCTATATGAACAGAAATATCAAAACTCATTGACGAAATGATTCTTTTCAAAATACTTGCCTTGCGTTTGCTGACACACAGATAATCACCGTACTCGATCACCCAGAGAGCTTCGAGGCAACTGACAAAACAGTGGTGATAGAAGCGTTCTCCTGAAGGTATCACTCACCGATTGACTGTTCAGCAGTCCGGGGCCGAAGCACGAACTGACGAACTACACCCCCGTATTCATTCCGCCTGGCGGCGCTGCCTGAGTCGTAGTCGGTAATGACAGTGGTCCCGCACCGAAAGGGTTTTTTGGCTGTGTGATCTCTGGACGGCTGTAGAAACTTCATGGGTGAGATGAAGCCATCTCTGCCTGAAAATTGATTCATCAGCATCACCATCATCGTCATATTCACTAGCAACACGATCGTATCAGGCGATGAAACCAAGTAGACTGGCCTACATGTCTTCCATCCAATGCCGATATGTAGGCCTACGTACAAACCTTGGCTGCTTTTTGTTATCCCGCTCGTATTGTCCGGTCTCACATCCACGTGAACAACAATGTGTGGGATATTCAACGAAAAAAGAAATCTTTCGAAAAACTCGATTATCCTTGGATGGTTAAAACTCGTCACATCCAGGAAGGATCGACAGTCAGGATTCCTCTTGGTTGCCTGGAAGGGGTGATGATTGAGGAGAAAATTATTGCAGCAGATCTTTGATTTTTTTTATTCTTTAAAAACAAAAATATACTTTCAGGTTAACACAGCAAGATTTTTATGGATACTGAGGAATTAGGCACTTACTACTTCATGGTCCGTATTTTTTTTCTTGACTTCATCTCCCACGTTGTTAACGTTGACCATGCTGAAATGCTAAAATGTTGGTGGACATTGCTAGCAGCATATGCTTGCGGAAGAGGAAAGTCCTTCTTAAGTGAATTTCACTGATTTTGTGGGCCGTCATAATCGGATACTGCAGGTCAGCCACTTGAGTTTCTTCAATGTTAAGGAATAGAATTGACCGATTGCATGTTAAGTTTTATGACGAATGTGAATTCTGTCTTGTGTGTGAATTCAGTTCTTGGATGTTTCGAGCTGTACTCACGTCATGTTTTTCCAAGCTGCCTCTGAGTATTAACGAACACAAGTGGTTTTTGTTGAGTTTCAATGCATGATTAAGATCTCTCAGAGCCTGGAAAAGTAAGCGATGAGATGGCAGGGCGTGTTCAGATCTGTGAATTCTACTATTCTTTACCAACAATGCCCGAGCTAATCCTTTACTGCTATGAGTTTTTCTACGAATAACACATCAGGATGCCTTATCCGAGGGGTGTCGTTTTCTTACCTCATTATTTTTATCTGCTGAGCTCCGTACCAGTGCACGAACGCAATAGACATCCTGAAAAATTCGAAATTGGCGCCATCGGTAAAAATGCTGACCTTAGGTGTGTGTTTTTCCTCACGTCAGTGTTCTTTATTTTTGTTCAGTTCCATCGTTGACTGCCTGATTTCCACCACCTTTCTGGTGAAATTCTGATGGATCGTTCATTTCGAAATCCATGCCGAACTGAGTAAAAACAGTTTCTCTACATTGAATAACGGTAAGATGAAACGGGTTATCTTCCATTTTTCGCCATGTGAAATCAAATTCAAAGTGGATCAAATGTAAAACCTTGAAAGTGATAGTAATTGAAGAAACATTCAACGTACTGGGTTTTTGTTGTCCAAAATAACTGCACTTTCGGCATCATTGCTAGCGTGTCTAAAGTCACCTGAAAATAAAGTATATGTTCTGCATTGTAGACGTTTGATTTCACTGCAATAAACCGACTACATGTATGCATTTTATTGAAAAGGAACGATCTTATTGTATAATTTCAAATGTCTGCTCAACAAAGTAAGGTAAATCTATACTATAATTGACGTACGGGAGGTAGGGGTCTAATGTTTGTGATCGTTCTCCTCCTAAGTTTGACTTTCAAATGTCCCGTGACCGCTGGCCTGCTGTGTGTAATAATGTGCCGTAAGTCGGCGTGGAATGCTTTTTCGATGTTTTCCCCCGTTTTCTGTAAAAAACGCCTTTTTGTTCCATAATCGAAAGACAGGAGAGTTCCACATCCGTCCGACAGCGTAGCGCCTAGCGGCAATTGGAGAAACTACGATAAATACCAGTAAGACCAGTGAGACTGTTCACATATTAATATTCGTGCGCGATGTTTTATCACCAACATATGGCACTTGCGTGGTTTTATGACCAATATTATGG
>NMRB01000104.1:484805-515676 GCA_002633025.1 Notospermus geniculatus
CCCCCCCCCCCCAAAACACACTCCTCCATACTACCGCCCACGGGTACAATATGCTAGTACAATGTACTAAGGAACGAGCAAGTGACGAAGAAACAGGTCGTCCTTTCGACACTAGGGAGGTTTCGCAAGCGCCCGGTTAGGCCCTACGACGACGTTTATCAATTGTGTGGGTACATGTATACCCAAACAATACATGTAGATAAACGTCGTCGTATGGCCTAACCGGGCGCTTGCGAAACCTCCCTAGTCTCAGAGCTAGAAGGCCAACGATTTGCGACCGCTGTTGAACGTGAATTCATATGTATGGGCGGTCCTACTTACCTATTCTGGCGTAGGCAAATGCTCTCCTTGCAAAGACCGGAGTCATAAGACAAGAGTTTGCGAAGCAGCCGGCGGCACAACCGTTTTTAGGTGATGCTAAAGCATCCAAAGACTTGCTGTAATGCCCAACAGCTTTTTTATCCTCGCCCATTTGTTGTAACGCCCAGCCGAGGTGGAAATGAACTTCGTATAGCTATAAGGATAGAAGTGGATAAATGAATGTGATCTATTTTTTAGGTGATAACTAGGTTAAAGCAGGGTGCCTTCAGAAAGCCTCGATAGGAACTCTGGACCCGAAACGTGACTGGTTGCGTCTTTCTTTTTAGGACGATGAAAAGGACTCGGATGGAGAAAATCGGACCCTGCATAATATGGAATTTCTTCCCCGGCTATACGTACAAGAAGGCCATATCCAGATCTCGGGACGTAATTTGGTGGGAAGTTTTCTCTTGCAATCATTGGCACCAATCGTCGATAGCTTTGGACAGCCTAGAAAGCCAAGGAGAGGAATATCATGCAGGGGGGAAACGGCTACCAGCAATTTCATGCATCAATTCGAATAATTAGCGGCGAAAACATCATCGGCAGTTAAAAAACACATCGGTGTGAACATGCCTTTATACATTACATGTACTTTTACCTTAGACCAATGTCTTGCTCTCTCATGTATCACAGCTTGACGAAGCAGTTCAGTGGCAGCAATATTCAGTTCTGTGTAGTTACTAAAAGGCATCTTGTTGAATTTCCCTCGCCGAAATTCAGGATCGACAATGTGGGAAGCCATCAGCAGCCGACAGTAATCCTTGAGTATGCCGCTGTACACAGGTTCTTTGAATCAGGGCTATGTTGATGAGAACAGACCGGAGTCCCGCAGTTGTCGTGTTTGATATCTCAATAATTTTATATTCATTTGGTAAAAAAGTTGATTTATTAGGCCTACTTCATCTGTTCATTGTTTATTTGCTTTGTTCCAACCTTCAGACGTTTCGATGGCGCTCAGTTGCCTTTTAATTTTATCCTCTATGACGTCAAACACGAGATTTCATCTTAACAGCATCGTCTGCCTATCCTTTGAGACTGCTCCTGGAAATAGATTGGAGAAAAAATAGGTTGCCAACCCTAAATGTTGGTACTCGTCATGCAGAACAGAGTAATGCATTTGTTGACCATACTTTGTCGCCTGGCTATTTATTTGTTTCTGTTATATGCTCCATTTAGAAACATGGGTCTCTATTGCTGTAGCCATGCTATGCACGGATTCACAACACGAAGAAAAATTAAATATTAATACACCCAATAATAGTGTTTTATTCTCTCCGTGCTGTTCTCCCGAACGCCCAAAGGCATGCTGTTATTTCAATTTGTTTTGCTATCTGAGTAAAGAAAATATTTATTCGCATGTACTGTCATGTGTTTAATCTGTATAGAGATGCGCTGGTATTTGAATAATTTCAATAATAGTTTTTAATCATAATCGTATGCGCTGTGTACACAAGGATGAATTTCTTGTCAACACTCGATCAGGTGCTCTGAGCCATCTATACTCAGTACTCCACAACTGACGCAAAAACGAGAAAACCAGTCAATGGTTGACGCTGTCGTAGGCCTAGCTGGGTCGGCGCGAAAACGCAGTGAATCATGGAAGTCATGTTAATGTACAAATGATAACTCAAACAATCCAATAATGTTCTGTATTTTCCAGTTACTAATTTCAATATATCAGAGGAAGTCGATAATATGGACGGAAGTTAATGGCCGTGTTTGTTATCTGGTTGCCAAGGAACCAGACAGACACAGCCCAGGAGGTGGAGATGCCATAGTCAAGGCAAATTAGATGGAGTAAAATGAATTCACAGTAAGAATTGGATTGCCTTCTTTTTATCGATAATGCTATCAACATGTATTCTATTAAAGAGTGCTTCTCATTTCCGTCAGTGATCATCACTGCAGCCAAATCTGCATGGGAGATGGACTGGAAGAAAAGAAGTTGCTTCTCACAACGGCAGATCAACCGCCTTCATTTTCATTCACCAGGGCATCAGCAGTGTTCAAATACATGTACCTCGTATTTGCAATCTAATTGAAGTACAGGTACATTATTCTGATAGCCCACTGGCTGGATATCCATTACCAACTTTAGGTGTATATGTATTTGACGCCACGTTTTCAAAGGCGATAAATCAACTCTACAAAAAATATTCAAACGAATTGGCAGAACAGTTTGGTTCAGGAGACGCGCGTGAGAAACTCAACTGAAGACAGGAAACATTTTCAGCATGGGAAGAGCTGGGCTCAGTCATCATGGTCATTAGTGCTATGGGATCTGACGTCATAATAGGCGTATTAGAAAATAAGTTTGAATGCTATGGTAGTACATGCACTTTTTCACACGTCTTTATGTGAGACGGGTGGAAAGTGTAACCCCATGAATAAATGATATGTTCAATATTTTGACAACGTCACGGACCGCAGAACTCAGCAAGTGGAAGAGTAGGCCTTGCGTATCGTGTTTTCCCATTCGTTCAGGTGTTTATTGTAAGATATGTTTCATAAATACAACTGACTTACTGAGCCAGTGATAGGGCCTACTATAAATGCAATTAGAATATGCAGTCAACCCTGTGTCACAAAGCGAAGATAAAGGTGTGGTGCCCGGATTAAACCCGTATATGGGATTATCATGATGGTCTTACACCTTACCTACAATAACAGTTCCATTGGTCATAACTAAAAGGTGACTTAATGCTGTGTACCCTCGACAGAATCGTCTCATTCTATGTCAATGCACCGTTTAAGTTTTAATATCATATCCCCGACAGTTTCTTGTTCACTAGCTTCAAGCACAACATGAAAGTGGGTCCTAAAGCACTGAGTAATTCCTTGCAAAAAAGGAACATAAACCACTTACTTTCCGACATGTGGAACTGCACAACAATATCCCAGACAGAATCGTGTTAACTCTGAAAAATAGTCACTGACGTCTGTGTTAGTTGCTCCCCAATTCCACCTCGGTTCCCTTAACTACGATTAACCGATCGTTCTGTAGTGTTGCACACTTAGCCACCACGAGTTCTTGGATCAACTCTGCTTTCTCCAACAATCTGATATCATGGTCTCCGAGGAAGAGAACCAATCAGGGCTCAACAGTAGCACTGATTACCGCCACATATCGATAATGAACAAATTCTTCAACTGCTCCTATCGATCAGTTATCGATCGACAGGTGCCGCAAGGCAGGGTAAATGGTCGGCGAGGAAAGTCTCGATTGATAGTTAAGGTTACTTTGACCTGTCACCTACTTAAAGGTGCTCTAGTTCGAATTGTAAACATTACGGTTTACATGGTTTACATGGTTGATTATAATAGTTATTTTTCCTCGGACAGGTGGCAGCAGCGTGTATACCAAAACATTAATGTTACCGGTATCTATTTTTAAATCTATCTTGATAAATATTCTTGTAACCATGGTAACTGAAATATATTTATGATTTTACGCTCAAAAACAAACAAAAAGTTGTGAAAGGCGAGATTTAATTCGATTTTATCTGATTTGTTAGTACCAGAAGTTGACAATAGGTGGCACACCGTAATGTTTACAATTCAAACTATAGCACCTTTAAAGGTCTGCTGGTGGCGGAATGATGCATCATTTAGTTTCTTTTCACTGGACCAGTATTAGGTCACTTTCCAGAATGTTTTCAAATAAGAAAAGTTAGATTAATACATGTAGGCCTACCTGTAATATCCAGCTATTTCCAATGTACACTCGTCTTGTCGATAGCTTTACCTGTAGATGATAGGCTACAAGTTCATTTCTTCTCACCGAGATTGTGTAGTAGTACCAGGGATCAACCATTCCTTTATCGATATCAAACCGAATGTTTCACAACAGCATCGTCGCTCCCATTCTGAAAATGCCAACTCGCTGTCAATAAAACACCTTCCAGAATGAACGATTCCACTGCACTGGGAAGAGAAAATCCTGCAAACTAACTTTGAAAATGCTTTAAGCCAAGGGTAGCGAAATGGATGACGAGATTTCACTTAATGAAACTAGTTTATTGTCGTAAATTTTGATAATGATCAAATTAATATCATGCGTGTCGTGCTTATCCATGGTCCATATGATTTGTTTATCCTTCACTTCCTCTACACAAAAACGATTGACTGAGATTGACTTTGTTCATACTAAGTATTCTCTTCTCTTAAGGAATTCTTATGGAAATAAATCAGTGAATCTCATATCTGAGGAAGAATATCTACTCAGCATGAAGTGCTTTGACTAACCAAACACGCCTCGAGCTGAAGGTTCAGGAATATGTTGGTAACTGGCGGTTAGTTTCGAGAATGGAAGCAAATACGCATTTGGTCAGGGTATTCAAATCATAAGTACTGTACATTGTACATGTCTCTTCCCACGAAGACCTGTATAACAGGCTTGCGTTGTTTCAAAATGATTTCAA
The DNA here is from genome assembly GCA_002633025.1 of Notospermus geniculatus. Lineage (NCBI taxonomy): Eukaryota > Metazoa > Nemertea > Pilidiophora > Heteronemertea > Lineidae > Notospermus > Notospermus geniculatus. Next base: position 489,590 of record NMRB01000104.1, read on the forward strand.
ATGCATTTGATATCAATTCCAAAATCAGAACTGAAAGATTAAAGAAATGCACATGTACATGCAGTACATACCATAGGCCAACTTGTGGGGTATGTACAGCACATACCATAGGCCTACTTGTCGTCAAATTATCTGCAGGTTCACATGTGCACAGGATTTTGCTCTCAAGAAGAAAACGTTTGACGAAACACCTTCCATGCAAGACCAGTGCTGTAGTAGAAAAAGACACGCGATCATGCCCATGGGCTGTTTGAAAATTTTAATATTTTCTGCCAATAAAGATTGAGGTGTTTTCCTTCTAAACTCGGCAAGGCCTAAGCACCTTGGAGTCCTTCACTAAGTGTACTTTGCACAAAATAAAATTCACCATGAAAATATTGTCTATATTTGTGAATTATATTAACGGCAAAAATAGATAAGAGAGGATATTTGCAGTGGATTGGACTTATTTTTCCTGGATTATGCTAATTGAACTTTGAGTCATGGAAGTTTTGTAGGCCTTTCTGCATTCTAAATTGAAGTAAACCAATTAAAATCCACAAATAAATAGATGAATAGCAAGGGATTTCAAACAAACATTAAAGGATCATAATATTTTCGTGCTGTGACTTTTGATGGCCTACGGTATCCGCGGTTTTTTATGGCCTCCACACCTCACGGTGGAGGACATATTGATTTTGCAGGATTTCTTTCTTTCTATGGATCTCTCCAATTTTCAACTTCTTCACGCGGTTTTGCAAATACCGCTGAAAGGATCTCAGTCAAAGTTCGTCACAAGCTGCAATCGGGGAAAGGCTGGAATTCTTCCTATAATCTTTCAATGCTGCTTAAATGTCATTAGTTCCGGGTCTGCTGTACTGCCAATGACGTATCATAAATTTTCAACGACTCATTGTCTCGGAATTGACTGTTTTTCACTCGCTTTATTAAAAAGTGACACATGCAAAATATCGACCTAGAATTAGGTTGGCATTCATATAGCAAGGCTGAGATTCGCCCCAAGAACGAGAACGAGTTAAAGAGTTTCTGTCCGTGCAGATTACGTCATCAAATGTTGCTGTGTTGTTGCATGATGGTCCACAGCTGTAAACTTCAGTGCCTGATATGCCTGAAGAACATCAATAAACTTGGAAGGTCGCAATCTTCTGAAGCGACTTCCGCGAAGGTCATCGACTTGAACTCCTTCTTGCTGTCGTTCTCGTCCGTGGGGTGACATCTGAACCCTTTCACTGCCACGTTACAAGAAAAAGACTGAAAAGTGGAAGTATTCCTTGGAAAGCATATATACGGTGGCCCATAGAGCTCATTGATGAAAAATATTTACATTTGCAATTTTTTTTCAATTCGATAATTTTTTCTTGGGGGTTTGTAAAATTTTTGGAAGTTCCCACCGCGGTGAAAATATTACCACCGCGGTGAGAATATTTCCACCTCGGTGGAAATATTGCCACCGAGGTGAAAATTAATTTTCACCGCGAAAATTAATTTTCACCGCGGTGGTAATTATTAATTATCACCGCGGTGGAAAATAATTTCCACCGCGGTGAAAATTAATTTTCACCGCGGTGGAAATATTTTTTCCGAGGTGGAAATATTTTCACCGCGGTGAAAANAAGTGGGCTTGATTGATGCTTACACCAATAACAAGTTCAGTATGCAAAATTGTGCATTTTCTTTCATTACACGTCATACCTTACAACTGATAATATTTTTTCGTGTTTATCTGATTTTTTTCAATGTTCGAGAAGTTTTATGAACTTCATAATGACAATATAAAACGGGCACCTGTTCATTGCTATTGATAGAGGCAACATTTTAGTTTGATCAGTCCACATTTTAATTAGAGGGCGCCACCAGACGGTGCTGTATTTTTTAACATAGTTTCAATGTCGCCCGATGGTGGCGCTGTCGTCAGTAAGCGCCACCGTCGGACGGCCATGGAACTAATTCGTTCGTTCACTCACTCGGGCTTCTCCAGAGTAACTTTTTCAGCGCCTGAGGTCAGAATTAGAATTAGAATTAGAATTAGTTTATTGAATCACAACCCTCTAGGGGCATAAGAATTACAGAATATTTACAAAGATTGTGATAGCAGTATAACAGTTTTAACAATGGAATATAATGAAAGCATACATGTATAGAGTGACACGGTTACATATCAATCAAATGAAGCCAGAGTGTGTTCGCACCACGTGATCAAGCAAAATGCAAAATGGTGGCACTGGCACACAGCAGACGACATGGACGACAGAAAATGAAAGTCGCCCTGGTTGCCACTTTATCCTCACTATCTATCTATCTATAGTTGCATGCTGACCATTTTATATTCAATTTGCGTAAAAATGGCGGATTCGGCATGTTGGACGCCATTTTGACGCCATTTTGTCGAAAGGTATGTTGGGATATTTCCCCAACTAGGCCTAACCACCTCCGTCCTCGGCGAGGTAAAAGAACCCTGTAAATCCTCACCCAGGGGAGGCTCAGGTGAGTAAACGAACACGCTACAAGTTACTGGAATACTGGTTCCATTGGCCACCGTCAGATGGCGTATTGTATACACCACGCCATCTGAAGGTGGTCAAAGTAACCAAGCTCCTGTGTTCTCTTTCAGTAGGCCTACATTGTATTTCACTATGTCATCCTACTAAGCCTGTGGCTCTTGTACTCCTTACTTCGCCAAGGAACGGACTTGCGCATATTCGTCTACCGATTTCTCTCTTATTTCTCTATTTACTCTATTCTACGGTCGATTAGATCATGCATCCAGGAATAGGAATCGCTCTGGTGATGGTTGGATGCTGCAGTAATGTGTTCTTCCTTGAACTTCTTGTGAAGTAAGAAAATACAATCAACAATCAACAATCTACCTGAGCCTAAAACTAGGCCAAGCAATAGCTGAGCGTTAGATCTACATGACCTGACCTGGGCCAAAACGTCTGTAGGCCTAGAGGGTATCTACCGGTACCTAGAGACTACAGTACCGCCTTGATTGATAGTAAAAACATGAAAACTAGGGCTGCCCTTGCAAGGGTTTACCCCAACCCGTATAGGCCTACCGGTTTACAACACTAGCCCTATAGATCTACCGGTACCGGTACATTATTTAGTCTTCATTGCTTGGGTCTTCTTTTTCAATCTCACTCTGGTATCATACTATACCGGTAGGCTTAGTTATGCCTAGGCCTACAATTGAAAAATTAAACGAAAGTCACATATTTAAGCCTATAATTTTTTTCAGCCAAGAAGTGGTTGATCAGCCCCTCTTGCATGTCTTGTTCTTAATCTTACTGGTTATCCTTTACACCGAAAAATTCATCTTCTCCATCACATCAGTTACGCCTTCTCATGCAGTGTAGGCCAAAGGCGTCTCGGGTTAGAAAGAAATAGGCCTATAAAAGTTGATGAAGGGAAAGAGATGTTACAATCTGGATTAAACCATCACACCAATAGGGGCCTAATGAACTTTCATCCAACCTAACATGACCAAAACTTATAACTGGCACAAAATGTGGTCACTCAGCCACTCTGGAAAACTGCCCTAAATCACCCAGTCATAATCTCGGTTACTGCAGGCTTACATGAACATTAGTGACCTTTTATTAAAAATTCCATATTGCTTTTTTTTAAAATTACATTTAATTGTAGGCCTACCACCAATTTGGAACTGTGCGAGAACACATAGGAAATCTGTGGCCTATTTTACACACACCTGGAAAAAAATTGATGGAACATACACCACAGTGGTATTGACTTAAAAATAACTAGGCCAGTACTTATACATGTACTTCTAGGCCTGCACTTTTTTTAAATCCAGGGGCCAACCTCTCCTTAACTGACCTTCACATTGTCCTCAGTGGATAGCTAAGCCATTAGCCTACTGTTTATGTAGCAACTTCAGCAGTGGATGTCAAAGATTGCAGGGGGAGGAAGACGAATGTAACCTCCCCTTGATTGGGTTCCAGTGGCATCCAGACTGAGTTGTGAGGCATGGAATGTTTCATTTTACTTTTAGACTTTTTCCCCCCTCTCTTTTAGGGAACACCCTGGCAGCGGGAATATCATCACGTTCATGCAGTTCCTCTTTATAGCTAGTGAAGGACTGCTCTTCACAACCAAGTTTATGACTGTCCCAAGAAATATACCATTCAAGTAGGTACAGGTAGTTGAAGTATCAGGTGGATCATATTTGTTTTTGTTACAGCACTGCCGGTACTTGGTGGTTGGCCTGCAGTGCTCAAATATAAAGTAGGTACAGTACAATGAAGTAGACTGTGGCCTACATCTTGCTAAGCCTGTCATTGGATGGAAGGTAGACTTGGTCTTTCATTAGCTGATTAGGCCTACACTTAAAACAGGAAGCCATAACCACAATGAAGAAGTTCATTCATATGTTCTCAGTACGGTACCGGTACCGGTACCTGTCATGCCTGTGGAAGATCGATGTCCAAAATGATGGCACAACTTAGAATACCCATACCGGTATATCCGCCAGTCTTTGGAGTAGGGTCCATATGTCATGTGACAGATTCAATGCATCATTTTTCAGTTTGATGGAGTTTAAGAGGGAGTTTGCAACACAGTATTGCAAAATTGATTGTGATTGGGGATGCCAAACAGAGCATGAACAACAAACAAAATTCACTGATTTTTACATGCTTCTTCAATAACTTGTTTATGTCTTTCCAGAAATTACCTGCTGATGGTTGCAATCTTCTTTGTTGTGCAAGTTGTGAACAATTATGCTCTCAATTTCAACATTTCGATGCCATTGCACATGATATTCAGAGCAGTGAGTATGTCCCAGTGTTGCCTATCAAACATAATATGAGTTCTGTGCAAAATATTACTTTAAAAGCCCTCTGCAGCTGGTATAGGTAACCAGATCTTGGTAGCGATATTGAAAATCAATGACACTGAATACATATTCGCACAGAATGAAGATAGGCCTTCCTGCATCATTTTGTCAGTCCATGGCAGCTGGTGACAACTGGCACATGTATAAGAAGCATCAAAACAGATCACAGAGATCACAAAGGTCATAGATTTTCATGATAGATTATTACAGATTAGACAGGGAAGAGACATCATGTATTACATGATGCAAAAATAACCCTGATATACCAGAAGTTATACCGGTAGCGGAGAAAAAAGACAATTCACAGCTTACCTTGATGTCATTTTTTGAAGCAACAAATGATTACTGTACATTATTGAAACTTTTTACCATGTGATTTTCAACTGGTTTCACTGGTTGACAGTCTGGTTGAATTTGATTATTTTACTTGATAAGAATTCTTCTGTTTTCAGGGGAGTTTGATGGCAAATCTTATCCTGGGTGTGATAATACTGAAAAGGAGGCAAGTGTCGGGATGTTATTATTCCTATCTTTTAGGTTAAAAGTCATGAAACTTGCCAAAGTTCACATTTTCATCCTGATGAATACCCCGAGTTTATTTGGCCTTTCATTTGTGAAGGACTGGCATTGAAGGAGTTACCGGTAATCTTTTGTCTTTACCTGGTTAGTAATTACCGGTACATGTAGTGGCAATTGTTGCTTGGAGTCCCCGTCTTATGCCATGTCACAAGTGCTCTTAGAATGTTCAGTCAGGATTTGAAATAAATATCTCTCGATGTACTTTCAGTTATAAGTTATCCAAGTACCTTTCAGTCCTGATGATCAGTATTGGGATATCAATTTGTACGATCGTCTCATCAAAGGATGTTGTGAGTATTCATTTCCCCAGAAACATTGTCACTTTTGTGAAAGTTTGGTCAGAAAGTTGAATAGGCAGTCTTGGAATATGATGTCAGATACCAGGATATCTCAGTACCTTGGCCGGTCTTTAGTGATTTGATATCTTATTATTCTAGAAAGGACACAAAAAGGGAGGTGTAGATGAAGACCCACCATCTGAGGAAGAGCTACTGCATGAATATCTCAGATGGTGTGTGGGTAAGTGTACGATATCTTTAATATTTCAGCCCCACATGTAGGCACAATATTTTGTGACGTCATTACACTCACACAATAGTTAATGTACCTGGAACGCATCACACATCAATTGTTAAAGCAATTCACCCATAATTTATCGAGGGGGAGATAGAAAATGTGTTTGTGTTTGAAATGTGTTTGAAAGAGACATGACAGCCGTAATCTAACACAGATATTGTTAATTCCAGGTATTGCTATGCTGCTGTTTGCCTTATTCATGTCCGCCAGAATGGGTATATTCCAGGAACAGATCTATGCAAGGTTTGGGAAACACCCCAAGGAAGCACTCTTTTATAATGTAAGTGTGTTGCTTGACTTGTGTTAAGTTTCGCTGATGGACTAGGAGACTCAAACCTTGCCATGATGTTGTTTACAAGAATCCTGGCCTTTTTGTCTGTTCATTAGCTTTAAAAACTTCACTGATCTTAGGTTCTGAAATCAGTTGTTCAGCAACTTCCATCCCACTTCAATTACTTAGAATATTACCACATCATATTGACTGTGTACTAAATATTCCATTTCAGCATGCATTACCGCTTCCATTTTTTGCTTTCCTGGCGGGTGATATTTGGAATCATTGTATCTTATACTCACAATCAGGTAACATATCTGTCAATTATAAATATCATAATAATGTGATGCTGTCTACCCATGTTCGCCATCTAAGGGAATCCTGGGATGCTCAGGTGCACAAAGTGCCACTAATTACGTCACGCCTGACTGAACTCACTACAAAACTCCAAAAGTCATAAACAACACTGTGATATGCTACATGGTCGATGTTTTCACTGTGTGGACTACTGTATGTTTCTGCATTCTGTCATACAGTTGTTACATTCCTTATGAGCTACATGTAGTGACATCAACTCGTAAAAGCATTTCCATCCAATCATGTTTTCTTCACCGTTTCAGAACCACTCATCATCCCAGTCATTGGAGTCAGTTGCCCAAAGATGTGGGCCTACTTACTTGGCAATGTCATCACACAGTATCCTTTATTACAATGAACATGCAAGCTTCTCAGCATTCTGGAAAGGCTGAATTTGTTTATTGAATAAAGAAGTCAGGATTTATAGTAATGCTGGTTGTAACTTCTGTTGTAACATTCATGTTTGCATTTATTGCAAAAATTTGCTGAAGGGTTAGTATATACCCTACCGGTACGTGTTTCATTGATGGGTATTTTAGCTTGGATTCAAAAATTTCTTGCCCTGGTATTAAGTGAAGGTGACACCAAGAAGAAAAAGATGAGGTAATTGTAAAATATGAGTGAACAGCTGCTGCCTAAAAAAGAATAGTAAGTCTTCCAAACAACTGTTATTTTTTTCTTGACAGCGTCTCAGATACATCTGTATATCCGGTGTCTTCATCCTGACGACTGAATGTGCCTCTCTGACTGTGACCTTGGTGGTGACCTTGAGGAAGTTCATCAGCCTCATCTTCTCCATCTTCTACTTCAAGAATCCATTCACGGCGTATCATTGGCTTGGAACGGCACTGGTGTTCACGGGGACGCTGATATTTACGGAGACATTCCCACGGATTCGTGATGCACTGTTTCCGCCAAAGTCAGAAGAGAAGAAAGAATAATTGAGCCGATGATGTGTGGTTGTACTTATGTAAAAACTTTGGGAAAATATTGATGGTGCAGACTCGGGTCAATTTTTCACAAAAANTTTCTATTTTGGAGACGATCCCTAAAGAAGTCAGGATTTATAGTAATGCTGGTTGTAACTTCTGTTGTAACATTCATGTTTGCATTTATTGCAAAAATGTGCTGAAGGGTTAGCATATACATGTTTCGTTGATGGGTATTTTAGCTTGGATTCAAAAATTTCTTGCCCTGGTATTACCGGTAAGTGAAGGTGATAACACCGAGAAGAAAAAGATGAGGTTATTGTAAAGATAGAAAAAATATAAGTGAACAGCTGCTGCCTAAAAAAGAATAGGAAGTCTTCCAAACAACTGTTATTTTTTTCTTGACAGCCTCTCAGATACATCTGTATATCCGGTGTCTTCATCCTGACGACTGAATGTGCCTCTCTGACTGTGACCTTGGTGGTGACCTTGAGGAAGTTCATCAGCCTCATCTTCTCCATCTTCTACTTCAAGAATCCATTCACGGCGTATCATTGGCTTGGAACGGCACTGGTGTTCACGGGGACGCTGATATTTACGGAGACATTCCCACGGATTCGTGATGCACTGTTTCCGCCAAAGTCAGAAGAGAAGAAAGAATAATTGAGCCGATGATGTGTGGTTGTACTTATGTAAAAACTTTGGGAAAATATTGATGGTGCAGACTCGGGTCAATTTTTCACAAAAAAATTGGTTTAGGTGAATGTCAACATAGGTAACGTTTCTCTCGAACAACCTCCCAACCTCAAACACGACATTTCTGGGCCCCCCACCACCACCACCACCACCACCACCACCACCACGAAGGGGTCCAAATCTAATGTCCTTTTCTTTGGAAAACTCTGTTGGCCAATTTCATGTCATGAATTCTTACACACTGAACTTCTCTGGTTCAGATAAACAGACGTGGGGTCGTATTTTAGAACGTTCCTTAACGTTAAGGTCGACATTAAGTCTATTGTAAAACCATCTAGAACAATAGATTTAAGGTGGACCTTAATGTTAAGGAACATTCTGAAATACGGCCCATTGTATGTGTATTTGCTGGATGGTGAAAATAAAAAACATTTGGGGCCGTATTCTAGAAGCCTCCTTAAGTGTAAGGTCTACCTTTAGCTATTGTTTGCAGGGTAGAATACAAAGGATTAAAGTGGACCTTAGAGTTAAGGAGGCTTCTAGAATACGGGCCTTGAACTTTCTAGTCGATTATGTCCGACATGCCTTTTCAGAGTCTCTTTCCCGATTGCCATAAACTCCTAGATTGTTTTGTTGATATACGAGGGGCTAAAGTGCCTCTGATTGATTGATCGATTGATTTATTAATTCTATCTATTTCTAAAATGTAGGGTGATGAGAATTTTGGGACAGTAAATTTAGATTAACTGGTAAATGTTATGAACGCTCTCGCTTCAAAATGTCAAGTCTTGTATTGACTAATGGTTATGTCTCGTTAGATGTGTATTTAGTTATAGCATGGGATAATCTTTTTTATTATATTGTTGGTAGTGATTAGTTATTTTAAGTACCGTATTCCCACTTGTTGAGATTTTATAAGTTTTGTGTACTTCTGCGGTGGCAAGAATATATTACCCAAATAATATATCAACCGGTAATATATTCTTGGCAACGGTCATTGTGTTGGAACCTTTGTATTACCGGTAGCCATGTTTGAACCCAAAACAAGCTATGATGTCCAAACCTGCCAAGATATCATGTAAATGTGTCTTTAGCTAAGTACCGTAATCATGCAATTTATTCATGTTAGTTTATGTCCCTTTTCTTTTATCCATCAAGTTCAGGAATAATCGTTTTAAATCACCAACTCTTCTACTTCTAAGTTAAAGGCCTGTTTAGGCCTACACCATGTAGAGTTTACCATTATGTCTTGAATATGTGATACTACACATCTCAGAAAGTTGTGGAATCACCTTACTTTCTAAAGGGCTTTCACAATATTTGGCTGTTAAAGCGCTAAAACTGATTTCTGACAAATTCCTTGAACAGCCAATACTTCAAATACATCTTGTAAAGGTGTCTGAATAGTCCACTGCAGTTAGGTTCTTTTGTAATTTGTTCCAGAGCTAGGAGAGGACACTGAAAAAATGCAATCCACATAGATTATTGCTTTGGTCTTGTTTGTAAGATCATGCCTGTTAGGCATTATTTTCTATGATCACCAATAAACGGATCTTTGAAAAAATACCACTTGGATTTTCATCTTTGTACAAAATCTGAATGTTCCCCTTCCTGGGGACCTGAAGGAGCAGAGCAGTTCATTCTTCAGTCCCGCTCAACCACTTTGTCACCACGCTCCCTAAACAGGAAATCCTCATTCATGACCCATAATATAGGTCATTCAGGTCTATGGAACCCTATGGCTAAAATCTATTCACTGGCAAAGGCGGGGGCCGAGGATCTACATTGAGGAGCCCCACGCAATCTCCTGATTTCATCCGCTCATCTGGCTCATACTTCCAACACAACTCTTGAATATGAGTCAAATGTTTCACAAAATCGGAGTCAAGAAGACACAGTTGCGATATGGGTAAGACAGGCCGCCTTAGCCTAATGAATTCCATGAACTGTTGTGAAGTCTTCAGGCCATCCTTCCTCCTGTTGAAATCATCTTCGAACACCAGCTTTCCACTCAGGATCTCCCAGATGAGTAAGCCGAACGCATACATATCTGATTTGGAAGTGTACTTCCCCTTGCCTGGGCCTTGCTCAAAAACTTCCAAGGCGACATAGCGATGCTTCCACAGATCCTCTTCAGTCATTGACTGTAGCTTTATTGAATCAAGTATATCCTTGGGACTTGAAATGTTGGTCAGTTTTACAACTTCATGGACATCGACCTGAAAGTACATCACAGTATAGATTGGTACCGGTGTACCTCATGTGTCACTAAAGTATTGGCTCCAGAAACAACATTGGAATTACATGTAAATGTACAACAGGAGAAAAGAGGAATGGCTGACGAAAACTCATGCTATCAAAGTGAGTCGCCCTCTCTGTTACATGAAGACGATAGACATTGCGTCTCTCTGACAGCCAGTGTGATAAATATGCTGACATCAGAAAGAAGTTGACTAACCGCAATTGTGTCCATGGATAGGTCAAGTGCTGTCAATCCTATAGCATGGAGGTAAACTAGTCCATTGAGTATAGACTGCAGCCACCCTTTGATCATCTCATACTTCTTAGTATCAGAACTATCACGCAGATCCGTCGCAGCGATGAACTGTCGAAGGTTGCATTTCAAGGGTTCCAGTTTGTGGAAAATCTGACCACGTCTGATGCAGGTACCTTCAAATTTTACCAGATTCCGACACTCGTGGTGACTGCAAAAACAAAGTTGACAACCCTGACCCTCAAATCTAATAATACAAAAATGCCTTCTCAAAAGCAACACTCAGAATCATGAAGGATACAGTGCCACGAAGTCAAAACGGGTCAAGGGAATTGCTCGAGTATTGTACATATACTAACCAGTAACACTGCTCTTCATTGAGATATCTGAAGATATCTTTCTCCAGTATCACAGGCTTGATACGGCGTATTGAGAACTGGCCCATCTTTCCCGGCATCAACAGTGATTCACTTTGACTGCCAGCATCACTGGGACAGCCTCCTGCTGCTACGCAGGACATTCTGCTAAGGACATCCTTGACAATGCCCTTATCCTCCAAATGTCTCAGGTTGTTAGGCAGACTACAACTTCTTAGCCTCTGGTTTTCATGCACAGCAGCCCCTTCCACAGCCCGTTTCGCTCTTTTTTCACTGTCTTCACTTCCAACTGTAGCAGAATCATCATCTGCAGTTTGCTTTTCTTTGTTCAGTCTTTCAATCTCAACTTTCAAGGCACTGAAGAAATCGCTCATCGCTTCAGACATAATGCTGTCATCAATATCACTGTCTCTTCTCTCAATATCACTGTCTCTTCTCTTTGATAATTCATCAACAGATGGTGTAGAACCTGAAGCTGATCCTTCATCCAAGTTGCTCCCCGATCCATGTTGAGCAGTCTGCTGTTCGTCATGCATCTCAACAATACTTTGTAAGTTTTCCTTCATCATCTTCTCTCCATGTTGAATCAGAGCAGCAACCTCTGCAGCAGAAGAAGCAGGAGGTACGACACACATCATGGCATGATAGACATCAGCACACAATCCCTCACAAACTCTATATTGTTTGCTTTCATAGTAAGCTACGTCATCAACATCAAACATGGGGACATCCTTGGACACTCGTTTCAAATTGAATGTCTCAAAGTGCCTTAGAGCTTTCTGCACCGCCCCGAAACCCTTCCTCCGCCAGGCATATTCTTCATTGAGACGAGCATCAGTCCGTTCTTCAGAGATGTATGTCTTTATCATATCCCTGTCCTTGTTGATTTGCTGGGGGACAATTTCTGTGAGTTTCTCAATTAACTCTTGCCATGGTCCCATCATCTTCTGCACCTGTGCTCGCAAACCCCTGCGTGAATTGCAGTACTCCACAATCAACTTTTCAGAGTACTTCTTCAGGTATCTCACAGGTTGGTGACGAAAATCATTAAACTCGTGGCCTCTGAAGTAACCGCGTATGACATCACGCAGTTTGATGGAGCTCAGATAGATGAAGGCTGAGACAGCAACCACTGCAAAAACTGGGAAAAGGACACCTGCTGAGTAACCGAAGAAGGCACGCTGGAATGTCGTCATACTGGTGAGGAAGGGGTGAAGCCAACCAAATGCCCCTTCATCCTCGGGTTGCCGACTTTCTTCATCTTGATTGGAGACGAATTTCATCAGATTTTCAATCTCCCGGCCAATAACGGCAACTCGTTCTTCAACTTCGCGCTGAAACTTCGCCATTGCTTTTTGAAACACATGCTCCTCCATATCCCATCTGTGCATCAGGTCATCAAGGCGTAACGTCAAGCGCTTGTACAAGTACTTCTCCATTTCCTGCCAGTCCTTGATCAGGTAGAACTCACTTACATCCCAGTGTGTGAGTTTTTTTAACATACTATCACTCAAGATGTACTCTTTCAACTGTTTCACGAGGTCATCAACAACTCGATCCAATGTCTTTTTGAAACCTTTCATATCTCGAAGAGAAACTGCCTCAAGTTCTGACAGTCTCTTGATGGCATCACGGAAGTCTCTTTCCTTCTTCTTTCTATCGCTCTCTCTGTTGTTGACATGGACATCGAGAGCACAGATGATCTTCCGCAACATGTTTGCAATCCAGCTGAAAATACAAGAGTATGAATGAAGTGGGATTCAGGCCATTTTTTTATACGGTAACATCGAATACCACAGCTTCTAGTCAAGGAATATGGACATCTGTGGTGTCCACTAATCCTGTAATGTTACCCTTATTAGAGAGAGGTGTCCTGATTATGGAGGCCAAAGGTGACAGAACTGACCAATTTGGGAACAGACTTTGTGTCTTTCATAGAGAGGTGTCCTCCCACAGCAGTCTATTATAAACCAAGAGATAAAAAATCACTTGGCCTACAGAGCTAGGGCCTACTTACTAATACTTCATCCGGAGCTTGTTATCTGAACCAACAGGGATGAGTTTCTCAAAGCCGTTTAGGAGTTGACAATATGGCCTTGTCATGTACCCAGCATCCAGAACACTTGCAGTGTCTTTTGCACAATATGGAATAAACTGCTCTGACCTGAACCCAGGCCAATACTGGCTCAGTTTCTCAGAGATGTATTCCCTAATGCGGCCATAATCACTGGGGGGTATCTTGTCAAATTTATTTCCAAGGAATATGACTGACTCAGGTCGTAAAAACTGGCTGTCATCAATTTTGATATCATTGACTCCTTTGGCGAGGTTACGAATCTGAAAAGGGTAATGAAAAAGTTAGATAATCCAAAAATTTCAAGTTCATGGCATAGCCGGCAATTCTGAATAAAACCTGCCGTTAGGCTTGTTTACATAAATTTTGCTTCGCTTTTTCCAAGGATCACAGCAACATGAAAGATCAAATGCAATAGTAAAACTTATGTTTGGTGGTACTGGTACTAACCCGATCCTGCACACCTCCACGATTTTCTGTGTTGAGCACGAACAGGAAAACAAATGCATCTTTCAGATGTTCGAACACGTGTGTGGATGTTTTTGTATTGTCTCCAATACCTGGTGTGTCCACAATGGTAACCTCAGATTCCTGCAGAATAGGATAGAAACTGTGTGAATTACCGGTATTCCATGTTTTGTAATCATAATCTGAGATTCCTGAACAAGTGAGATAAAAGCTCTGTGAATGCTTCGTATCATTCACCACAAGAGCAACCTCTGATTACTGAAGTCATTTCTTTATTAATACATGTACATTTACTTCAGATCCATAATATTGGAATCCAGCTCATCATTACTTCTGCAATCTCTACTAGAAGGTGCCTGAGGAAGACCCCAAATAAATTGCAAAATTCGGAGACGACTTTTGTTTACTATCTGAATACTGAAGAGGATGGAAACTGTGTGAATTGTTCACAACAGCAAGCACTGTGTTTTTAATAGGATAGAAGCTGAAATATTCATCACAATACACCTTGAACAGGACAGACAGGGCCTACTGAGTGAAGTGGCCAGCACAGATGGCCATTCCTTATAAGACAGGCATTAAAGGGGAGCAATGAAAAGGGGGTCAGGGATTTGTCGTACCCTTAGGAATTCATTCTTCAACTGAATGTCGATTCTCTTGAAGTCGCCATGGCTCGTGATGTCCTTTCTTGCTTCAATTTTTTCACCAATAACCTCAAGGAAATCTTTTCCCTCCTCTGGCAAAATCTCAAATGGTGGTTCATCATTATCCCGGTCTTCATTCCATGGGTATGCCACAGCATGATTTTCATCTCCATAGCATATCTCAGATAATGCTTGAGTATTACAGAGGAAGCTCTCAGGAAGTACGACCTTGCCAAGCAAGTTATTGATGACAGACGTCTTCCCAGCACACGTCTCTCCTGCAGATCAAATCCATAATTATTTGACAATATTTGTACAACAGAGAAGTTGGGATTGTTTTCTCTATATTTACCAGTGAAATCAAGAACCATATGATTTTCGCCTTTGACAACTGAAAGTATAAAGACAGCTCAACCCACGGCTGAAACATCCTAACCCCACCACTAAAAACAAGAGTAAGCTACTTGCACTCAACACAACATGCCAACCCCAACCACTAAAACATAATAAAACTTGCACTCAACACTGAAACATCCCAATCCCCAACCACTAAAATGTAGTAAAACTTGCACTCAACACTTGAGTATCCCAACCCAAAAACCACTTGAGTATCCCAACCCAAACCACTAAAAACATAACTTGCACCCAACAAACATTTGGACACCCCATCCCAGCCACTAAAACCTAGTTAAATAACTAGTACCAAAAATAGATTATCTATTTTTGCTAGTACTCAACACTTAAACATATCGACCCCAACCACTAAAACACTAAATATCACAGTAAAACTATCATAGTGTTCAATGGAACAAATCGATCACTAGAATCAAGATGCAGTTGACCTCAATCATAATGAGACTAGGGCAGATAAAGAACAATGGGAAATACCGTATAAGTTGAAAAAGATGATTGGTTAATGAGTGGTGTCAAAAGACTTATGTTCTGACATGAAAGATAACAAATCATAGACCTACATTTTTTTGTGACTCCACTTGCAAAAATGTCAGTAGGTTTGGTGATACCCGAGTACAATGTCTACTCCGCAATTGCAAATTTGCCTGCACCAAAAATAGATAGATCTAGTTTTGATCACACACATAATATTTAGTGCGGACTAACACAATCATCAGTTAGGCTCTCTTCACACCCTCAGACCATTTTCAGACTGCCAAAAAATGGCTAAAACCTTAAGTTTAGATTTACCTGCGACGAGTAACTTGCAAAGTGTCTCATTCAGCTCCTTTCTCTCACTTTCAAAGTTCTCTTTGTAATCTTTGCAGATGATGTCCAGTTGTTTCCACAGGGGATCGTCATCTGGTACTCTCTCAATCTTTGTTTCTATGGCATCCATCAATTTAATCAGTAAGTTACACTTCCTTCTATGTTCTTCTTTGATGATCCTCAAGATGGCTGCCGGCTGAAAACAACCAAACAAAGGGGATAAAGGTGATGGGCCTATATAACCTGATATGAAAAGATTGCAGCACATCCCACCCTCCTAATACGTTTCTCCACTTAGTGCCACTTAGAATTCAGTGGGAAGATGTTTGATTGAAGGAAGGCTCGCTCACGTTCTACCAAGTGCACTCTAGTGTGAAGTAGAGTTATTACTTCAGTTGACCATGCGCCCACTGATTCTTTGTGGAGCCTGGATGGAGCAATGGGGATCACACACAGTAATCAAGTCCTATACAATGGATGCCTTTTGACAGTTTTGTGTGGGAAATTGATCAGGACCTGACATGCCTGAATGTCCCTTTCAATTCAATAGATTTACCACTGGTGACACCTATTGAGGCAGTGAGTTAGCCATCGGATAGGGAAGGATACAGTGTCCCTTTAACAAAATTTCTCCATCATTGATCACCATCATTCAAGCACGCCCAAGCAAGTTCTGTGTGATATTTTTTTAGCTACAACCCTCACGTTGATTTATTAGAATGGTGCAAAGACAAGAGAGTATAGTAATCAAAATCAAACAATTAAGTAAGGATGAGGTGACTATAGATAGTACACAATCATATGAATTTTGACAGAGGCTACATATAATTCAAGTAGGCCTACATTTTGACAAACACAGCACTTCTGACCCATGACATTTTGAAATTGCCCAAGTCACTTGGATAAGCAGCACTGACCTGAATTTCATGTATGGGTTTTTGTTTTGAAAGAAAAAATCCCCTATGCATCAGTTGTAATTAGCCTATATTACTCAATATCGGCGTCAACTGTAGGAGAAGATCATGGTCAATAAAATCGTTATTGGCTTTCTGGTGTCAAGGCCTATAGGCCTAGAGGTCCCCGAACACATGGGAGTTTATCAAGTAAAAAACGCCCTCAACCTCCCTCCCTGCAAAAAATCACAATTTAAAGTTTCTCAATTTTTTAGTTGTTTGATGTCAGCACAAATAGAAATAGAAATAGAAATAGCATGTTCAAATGAAATGAACAGAAACATTAGGGCCGTTTTTTAGACGACAGGCAAAAATCCATGCGATCCGATCGAATCCGATTGTGGCTCAAAACTCTTGCGTGTAAACGCTGCCCAATTTGGATTTAAAATGGTCCCAAATCCACATTGGACAGCACTGAACCACATTCAAATCTCGTCTAAACGCAAATGAGACCCGATGCGGGTCGATCGGATCCAATCGGATTGAATCTGAATGTGTTTTTTGGCTTGTCGTCTTGAAACGGCCCTGGCCCTATTGACACAACAAGAGAGGGCAGATTCTCTTGTTCACCTTTGACAAGAAATAGGTTACCCAGGCCCCAGTGTATTAGGATGAATATTGATTCCGGTCATGACCATTTGCAGGAAATAAGTGTTCTGGGTGCTGGGTGGGGAAAACTAGGCCCTATTATCATTAAAGTAGCCTACTGATGTATTTATTCATGGGAAAACCCACTGAGTTCACATTGCAACTTTTCTTTTCTTAAACTTTAGTTTGCACGATACGAACCCCTTCATCAGTTAAAATACATTTCTAAAGCGCTTCGACAGTGTACTTCTTTTGGCATTTTTTGTCACTTTTTGAAATTTGCATTTCACCAATAAGATGAAGAATTCTAAGAAACGCATGTCGTATACAACTTGGGATCTTTAATTATTAATTTTTATCCACTTTTGGGGTGTGCGAAGGCATTTTATCCACATCATAAAAGCGGGGCCATCGTCCGGTTAAACAGCACCTTGGAGGAATAATTCCTCCAAGACACACTTTTCGCGTTCAGATTCAGGTTATGAGGTGAGCGTCGACTGAGATAAAGAATGCTGTTGGCGAAATTCTCAGATTGTTCAGCTTGAGAAATAAAGAAAAAACCTACTCTTCGCGCTTGTGTAGATCTACTTGTTTTCCTCTTGATGATTTCAGTCTTCAAAAACAGTTGAGCTTCCTTCAAGTCTTGCAACCCCTTCATTGAGAGCCCCATCCTGGACAAGACATTCCTGACTTCTTTCAGGTTAAGTCTTGCAACATCATCTTCATCCACCCCTGGGCAAACATCATGGCAAGGTCTTGATGGCTCTGAATCCGACATTATGAGTCCTCTTCCTTCCTTGATCCTCTTTGTACTACACGGTCGGTGGCTCACAAAGAAGTGAACCAGGAATACAGTTACATGTAGGAGGAAACTGGTGTTAAGTTTGATCAATTCAAACACCTTTACTCCCCATCGGACACGACTGAAAACCTCAACACCGGGAGNCTTCGTAAAACATATATAGCCTACCCCAACCATAAACCTAACCATTCGAGGATCTAATCCTAACCCTAATAACCCCTAACCCTAATCCCTAACAATCCCTTTGAAAAACCCTTTTGTACCTCTGTTTGCTCTCAGATGCCAAGAAAATGCATCTGAAAGCACTTAAAATTGTCAAACTTTTCTGACCCCCCATTCCGACTACGTGCTTTCGGTGCTCACCCCTCCGTCGAGCCCCCCCCCCCTTTCTGTCAATCCTGGATCCGGCCCTGGAGGTGCCACATCATGTCTACAGCCAGCGCCAACGTTTTGTCTTTCGTCCCAGTGTTGGAGAATGATAGTTTTCGCAAAGCCCCCGAAACGCCAATGCGATACTCTTCGGCGCTCTCTTCGTGGCACAGAACAATGAGTTTGGCGTTCTCGTTGGCGTTTCGGGGGACTTTGCGAAAACTCCCTAATAAGTATATACATGTACATGTACATGTACAATGCTCACGTGGAATGAGAGTTATACTCAACATGGGGCGAGGTTCGAGGGGAAAATATGCGATGCAGGAAGAAAAGCGAAAGTAACCTCGTTCTTAATTAAGGCTAACAGTTGTCTGACCATATACATACTAGTGGAAATAAGATTTCGGAAACATGGGGACTGGGGTTGCCATTCCAGTAAACGCGGATGTGGACATAAGTGGTTTGACGAACATTGATCGAGTAGATCTACCCGAAACATGATATTTTGACCCATTATTTTATCCACTTGGATTTTTTCCTTGGCCTACGCACTGGCATGAATTTACAAGATTTATATTTACAAGTGCTTAGACAATGTCCATCGAAGGAAGAAACAGCAAGATGTGCTAAACGACACACATTATAGGGAGTTTTCGCAAAGCCCCCGAAACGCCTAATCCGTTTTCGATGCCACGAAGAGCGCACCGTAAAAAGTACATTTGTGTATACATAGACGTTCGCGTTGGCGTTTCGTGGGCTTGGCGAAAACTCTATAATGCCACGATTATTAACATACACCAGTTTGGCGGTGCCATCAGTACCTTTGCGTCAGGGAAGAACAAGAGGAACATGAATAAGCGTTCAAAATCTCGCTGTCGCAGAGTCTGTTCTTTGAGACTCGGCAGTTGACGTCACAAAACCTCGTCGAAATCTGAAGTTTTACGGGGTGACATTATCAGCACCAACTTGATATGTGCGTATTGATTTCGTTACAAGGAAAGGAATTTGATAAGAGGTGATAAGACACACAATTAATTATTGGCCTGCCCTTAGATCACATCCGTCATATATATGAGGAAGTACCGGTTGTGCACAGTTCGAGATAGTGTCTCACGAGACGTCAAGAATGATTTTGCCAGCGCTGTTTGCCTCATTGGGCTTGTGCATTGTGATGCCGCTGAAGGCAGGTGGGTGAAGGTTGACCAGTGCGCCTATGGCAAGCCGTTTGTTCATTATTTCCAGAAACTTAGTTTTTGCCTGGATAGTTCTCCTTTCCTTCTGCTACGGACTGTTTGACCGCTATTCCGAGGGTACCGTAATCACTTTACTTGGTCATTGTTTCAGTTGCCCTCAAACCAGAGAATGCTACGGTCGACCAGGGAGACACACGTGTGTTTCGATGTCTTGCCCTTCAAGGTGTGGGGTCGCTGAGACTGCAGGAAGTGTCCTGGAAAAGAAACGACCGTCCCTTGGACACGAGTGGATTCTCCTCTTCGAGGTAAACCTTATTTTAGTACTAAACCCGCATCTCGAATGACGAGAGTTTTAATCTCCATCTCGAAGAAGTTCGATGCTTTCAACCGTTGATGTTTCAGGGTATTCCTGCTTGAGGACAGCAGCCTTGTGCTCAGCGGGGCCAGAATCGAAGATTCAGGCACCTACACCTGCGTCACCGTGTGGAAGAACAATCGAGGGGTGACAGTACTTAAGAATTCTTCGGTCAACCTTCGTGTTATGCGGAAACTTGATGAAAAACTGGAAGAAAGTAGGTACAAACGCCTGCATCTCCTATGCTAGAAAGAATCACTCTATGGTGAAACTGTATTCTGTATCTGCGGTACGCAACATTAGGGTTTTTTCACAGTCCGCACCGCTCTATTCATTGGGTATGCTGATCCTTTGTGTTCCAAGACTTTGACAATAGGGAATGCTCGCAGTGAAAAAAAGCCTATTTTCATGTTTAGCGCGGAATCACCTGCGTCGAAGGCCGCCATTGGATCGTTGATGGCTTTGTGAAATCGGTACAGGTGAGATTGGTGATCGGACGATTGAACGGTTCATGGTTGATCTCAACTCAGCGAACTCATGAACCAAGAGCGTGCTATTTTCTCATGCTCCATTTCAGGATGTGGCAAGGTTGGCCTCTCAAGACGGGCCGCGCCGTGGATGGCGATGTTGTACAGTAAGACGAAAGGCCAACCCGGGGGCCAACCTTTCTGTGGTGGAACCTTGATAAGCAACCAGTGGATCCTCTCCGCATGTCACTGCTTTTATGAACTCGACACTGACTTCGAGACTGATGTGGTGGTGAAGCTTGGGGCAGATGACTGGCACGGAACAGAGTATGAGATTGCGACTGATGGTACGATCTGTCACGGGAACTATGGAAGTGGGAGTCAGTACGACCAGGATCTGCTGCTAATAAAACTGAAGGAGAAGGTGACGTACGATAATGACGTCTGGCCAATATGCCTCCCGGCGACGAATATGAGCACAACATTTGGTGAAAGGGGGTTAATGACCGGCTGGGGAGCCAGAAGCTTGAATGGAGGCCCCAGCCGAAATATGAAGACGCTGCGGATGTTACCAGTACGGGACAGGGACCAGTGTCGTTCTACCATCCCACGCGGCCACACATTTACCACGAATATGTTCTGTGCCGGGCAAGGCAACAGAACCCCTGACCAATGTAAAGGCGATTCGGGGGGCCCGTTTGCTGTTCAGCGGTCTGGAAAGTGGTATCTTGGTGGGGTGGTCAGTTTTGGCCAGTCCTGTGAAGGAAGGCTGAACAGATTCGGCTACTATGTCGAAGTTAGTGAATACTACCAGTGGATTAAAGAGAAGGTGTTCGAACACAATTTCAGCGCTCCACCAGATTACGGTTACGACTACGACGACTATCCCGGGAACCATTCTGATGAGGACTACTAAATCAGCTGCTTTGGCGTTCTTAGACATTTCTTCAGAAATTAAGATCATATTCAGTCTCAATCTGACCACTTCATGCCACATTGTATGATATTCCAGAATTTCGAAATTTGTGCAGGCAAATTCATGTTCATATGAGGGGAAACCCGACCGCGGATTAAGACGAAAATTATAAGGGTTACTATGTGTTAAAGAATGGCAGGTTTGCTTGGCCCAGCAAAAGCCTCTCGACTGCCTAAAACCGTTCGTTTTAGAGGGTCTACCATTGATGTATAGGCCGAAAGGCTGACAAAAACCTTGAAACAAACGCTTTAGTCATATTTTTTGTAGTTGAAAACAATAAAATTTGGCAGGCTCATACTTTTGTTCAAATCTTTTATTTTGCTTGCAGTACTCGACGTCATGCATTCAGTACGGTGACCCATAAAGGACATGATTCTCCCGAATTACCACCGCGGTGGTAATAATTACCACCGAGGTGGTAAATAATCACCACCGCGGTGGTAATTCGGAAGGAAAAAATTAATTTAATTCAAGAAAATTATATGTGTTGAAAAAAACTATGTCCGAGTCGGAGCTGAGAAAGACGTTGGATGGCGCTGCAGTCAATATACTATTCATCTACACCACTAGTTACATTGTGGTCGGCATGACACGACAGCCCCCAAACTGTGTGATGAGTCGGAAACTTCTGGAACCTTTGGAGACGAGGCATCGTTGATATCAAAAATTCATAAATTTTTGCTGATATGCAGGGTGGACTCCCGTCAAAACGAACTGCGACCTTAAAACCAACGCTGCAGTATTGGTAAAGATGTACCTTCCTCGAGAATGATCACCGTCCCATGTTTACTTGGTTGAATGGTAAATCCGTAATACTCGCTGTGCTGTACGGCCAAGGAGACCATACATCCCTCAGCATGCTCAGTCAGAATGATCTGTTCAATTATAAAGAATCTCATCCAAGGTTTTGAAGCCGTATTTCTGCGGACAACGCGTTTCGTTTATGTCCCGACCAAGAGGCTTGTCAAACACGATGTACTCCTTCCCCATCTTTTCCTCTGACCATCGGATGACCTCGTCCATGTAGGGCGTCTGGACGCCGACAATTGTTGCAATCCCTCGCATTACGACCAGTCCAAGAGGCACGTCCACTGTGAGCTGGCGACACCGGAAATCTGGAACAAGTTGTCCAGACTCTAACTGCTTCATCTTATGCCTAAGACCAGCGCGATCCCAGTCGTTGGCAACCAAAGACAACACATCTGTGTCATTGGGCTCATCGATATCATGTGTAATTTTGTATAAGTCTTTTAGGTGGATAACACGACTCAAGTCTATGCCAGGTTTCTGCCGACAGATTGCCTTCGCGACGCTGACCGCTTCGTCGCCGATGCCGGTGGCAAGCCCTGCGGCAACCTCATTGATACCTTGATAAAACAGCGGCGCACTATCCATTGCTTGACCGTCCCAGTCGCACCACTGACCGTACATGACACACGGATTCAAAATCGCGTCCACGTCAGTCAGGCTGTCCCCCAAAATGTGACCTTTTTCAGCTAGCAATGGACGGCCGTATAACAGCTGCTCCAGCATCTTTACAAGACCTGTGATTCGAGGAGCGTAAGTGCCGCACCCTAGTGTTGATACCATGGCCAACTTTTTCGTGGACGTGACAGTCACAGCACAACCGAAAGTGTTGATGTGACACACCCAAGGACATGCATTAAAGTTTACCAAAAGGCATTGCTTGAGTTGATCTGTTAGGATCGCTTTTGCTTGGAAAGAAAAGCCGCATCCACCGGGCATACCAACCAACACGCAACCCGGCTCTAAAAAAGGTCTTATTGCTTTGAAATACCAATCATGATCAGAAAGCGGCCCTGTGAAGATGAACATCTGACATCCCGGGGCAACTTGAGACGGGTTGTGTGAGACTATGTTTGGTTTCGTGATGAAGTGTTTCTCCTTCCTCAGCTCCCAGTTCTTCATGGCGACATCAAAGCCAAACTCAGCCGTTCTGGAATTCCACAGTTCCGCTTCGCCAATAGATGGCGTCAATACTCTAACGTCCACGTGACGATGCGATGACGTCACCCCTGCCAAGGCGTGGGCACAACTTCCCGTCCCGAGGACAAGCAGACGAAGTGTAGAGTCAGCCATCATGTGTTACTGAAAGAGAAATAAACTTTGAAATGAATCTGCATTTGGTCGCACGTTGTTGCAGGCGATCGGAAGCGAAGTTTATCAAAAGGAATTCGTCCTTCGCTATGACGTCATGACGTTTTGATGGTTGCATTGAGAACAAAGAAGAACTATAAGAGTTAACAAGAATTTATGCGAATTTTAAAGTTCAATTCCTCCCATTGATTATTTACTGTCTGGTAGAAAACATACCTGCAACACAGTTATTGAATTAGCAAAGAAATCATGTTTGTGGCCACAGCAGCAAAGATTTAGAACGTCTCATTTTTTGCGGCGCTTCAGGCATAGCTGGTATGCGTCTTTATAGAAATGTCTGGCTAGGGTTTTTATGTTATTTTCAAAGTTCACCAGTGCGTGTTATAGGTAAGCAGGAAGGCATCCATCGAAGATGCGATATATCATTGACACCATTCTTTTAGATGGTAAGATTAGAATGCAACAATCCTTAGCCTAACACCATTGTTGAGGAAGTAAGGGTAAAAAGATGGAATATGGTGAAGCGGTCGTCAAGACACGGTAGAAGTGAAGTTGGGCTGGCCTACACCTGACTCAGGAAGAATGAGCCAGTAGTTGTGCGATCGCTCGTATCAAATTCAGTTTGATTCGATCTGCTCATGTTTCTTGAACATTTGGTTGAAACATTTCGTTGCACTTCCACTCTATGACCTCTGGAAACCGTTAAAAATTGGGTTATTCCGCCAAATACGGCTAGGCCTACCCCTCGCTATATTCTTTTATCAGCAGGACATACAGATTTAGGGGTGAAGAGGATCGATATACCATGGAAAAAAAACCGAACGTATCGTCTGTTTTTCCAACAGATGCCTCAACAACATTGAACTATTTACATCAGTAACACCTGCATCGCTATGAATAAAGTAACATTGCTATAGGTAATATCAATCGTGAACAGATTTTGCTCACGGCTCTGTGGGTTCATTAACTGAATTCTCCCGACAGATAAGCCTACCTGTGAAAAATTCACTGAGTTTCGTTTTACCCCGCAGCCCAAATATTGTCATCACGCAGTCCACGGTGTCCGACCGTCCATTACGCCACAGTCAATCATCAATTTTGGTGTGGCGGTTGGGGTTGTTGCACTCCGTTATCCACACTCGGATCAAGACCCGGTGTCTAAAAACTTTGCTATCTGGGAAGCGATCAATTTCTTTTTCGTCCAATCAACTGGACGTGGGATGGGGTAAGGTTGGCAGTGGAGCAAATCGGATGGAGTATAAACGAGGCATTTCGCCATTACCTTAGAGTCCGTTCAGCCCAAATGCCAAATTCTAACGGACGATCGCTCACAATAGAATGGAATTACGAAGTTCAACCTACACTTTCCGAACTCAGTTCTGCCCCGAGAACATAGGCAGGTGATTCTGGACCATTTGGGGTGGATGGGTGTAGAGTCCATGCTAAACTGACCAAGAGTTGACCATGTGATGTACTCACCTCCCATCAGAAATCGGATTAATCCAATGACGTTAGCGCAAAGGATGAACCTTTCGCCTGATGAGATACCTGTTCGTCGATGTTAGTTCCAATATCTGTTCCAGAATCACTGATCAGATGCACCTAGTACTGCAGCCGATTGATGGCGTTCCAAAGCAGATAATTCCGACCCTCAGTGTAGACAAACGTAGCTCAAGCCCACCAGATGATTCAATGACGATCTGAAGAAATTCTATGTTGTGCAACAAAGCAATCTTACAACAGAAAAAAGATGTTGGAAGAATTAGTTCCAATAACTCAGCTTTATTCAGATCCAACATTATTACATACATGTAGACAAAAAACTAATAAATAGGACGGAGAAGTACATGCACACAATGGGTCATATGAATAAAGAACTAGTAAATGCCTTTACTTTGATTTTGCAGTACAAATACACAACGCTATGCTGTACAAATCTGAAGTAAAAGCATTTGCTAGCCTTTATTCATATCACCCAATATGCACCATAAGGAAAGACTCTACTGACTTCTATCTCTCATTGTTACCAATGTTTTACATCATGATATTTGGACCACATTGGGGTCACACCCCAAGACAGCAATCTCTCCTTATGATCTTGTCACAAATATCATATGCCATATCAGTGGATCCCCTTTTTATCAGCATTGAGAATGAGATTAGGAATGGTGTCCCTACAAAAAGAGGGTTCAGGTCTCCTTATGTATAAACGGTGCTATGAGGTCTGGATCAACAAGTGATTTATCCAATGGGGCTTCGGCATTATAGTCATGTGCCTGTTGGATATGGCGCATCTTCTTGCTACGTTGAGGGATCGGGAGTTCAGAATGGTGGGCTGGAAGCGGCTCCTTGAAGAAGTATGGGTGAAGTAAAGCCTGTAATAAGAAGTTTTTTCACCTCAAAATAAAGGAATACCAACAAAGACAAGGACTTCACACTCTGGTCTGCATTTCAATTCTCCAAGCCATCATCATTGTGGAACATTGAAGTAACACCAGATGGAACTATCTGAAGTGGTAACTTGCAGCAAAGTTGAACCAACCTGTTTTGCCGATAGACGTTCTTTTGATGGGTAGACAAGAAACTGCTTTAGGAGATCCAGAGCTATCGGTGAGGCATCTGGGAGAATTTCCTCTAAAGGAATAGGTGGGTTCTCAGAGAACATGATCTTGTTGTAGTCTGGCAGTTCGGAAATTCCCTGCAAAGAGGGGATTCAGTT
>NMRB01000104.1:515736-526141 GCA_002633025.1 Notospermus geniculatus
AGTGCACACCTGCCAATAGAACCAAACAGCACCAGTGGCTTTTCCATTATCATATCATGAATCAGGAATGCAAGTGCCAACTCTGGGCATTTTCACTACTCATTGAAAAATTCTGGATGATATTTCTGTAATATAGGAGGAAACCAGAGCCCAAGGGAAACCAATGATGTCTAAGAGAGACTGCCCTCTCCACCACATAAAGCCACTGGACAATGGGTCCAACCTGCTACCTTAGCGGTGGCAGGCAACACCCCGACAACCCCCATTCTCTTCTTACCGGCCATATCTTCTCATTGGGCGTACCAAGCACACGAAGCACGCTACTCAGCTGCTCAATATCACTTTCACCCTGGAAGTCAGGAATAGACATAACAGAAAACTGACTGGCAACAACTGGCTTAAGTATCAAACATGTTTGATATTCAGAAAATGTTTCTGGCAACAATTTCATTTGTCACTGACCCTCACTGACCAGACTCTATATTACATACCGGGAATAATGGAGAATTGTTCAGCAGCTCTCCGAAAATGCACCCGACAGCCCTGCAAAATACAAATCAGAGAGCAGTATAAGTATACATGAAGGAAGCCTTTAAATATATCACTGCAAGGGAAATGTGAATTTGAATTTATAAATTCTTTCTTTTCCCCATGAGAAAAGAATGAGACATTTTTGTGTCAGAATAGCTGAGTTCAAAAGGTTGATTTTCATTCAGGTCTCATTCACTCATTCTTCTTCTACTCAGTAGGCCACGAAAATTACACAGAGAGACAGAATTTTAAACGTGAGAATTTTACGGTAGATTTTGAGACGTTGATATCTGCAGCGGCAAAGCAGTGAATGAGTTACATTGTAATAAATCTGATATAGAATTTTATTTTGGAGCTGAAGGGTTAAAGCAATTACAGGGTTGATTGAAATGACGTGGGAGGGGATTATTGTCTATTGATTTTGTTCCAAAGAGTCAAGGGTGATCATTAAAATAATTGGAATTTGCAATCAATCTAATGACATCTTGTTTCTTTCGTCCTCCAAAGTAGCAATTATAAAGGATCAGCCAGCAGATACAAAATATGTCTGACAGCTAACGAACTATATTATCATGTGATGTCAATTTGACAATATACAGTCCACTCCCGTTATACCGCCAGTGGCGGTATAGCGAGGGTATTGTTGTTGGCAATGTTGAAATGCCTTCGACCGAGGAAGTCAATTGTCTATGATATATCGAGGGGTGGTATAACGAGAGTGGACTGTAACATTAATTATAATCAGACCGACAAAATGAATATGGTTGAACCTCCCTTAGAGGACACCTCTGCCAAGATGGACACTGACAACTAGGGGCACCAGAGTCCCAATAGTCTTTTCTCTGCAGGTTGATTGGTCTGATCCCTTCACCTCTTAATTGAGGACAGCATTTGACAGTCCCAAAAACAGAAAGCCTCCACTTTATTTATTCTAATTACAGTGAATTGAAAACTCCATTAAAGATTAACAATACTGGATTATTTAGAGAATGAACACTGCTAATTTCTTTCAAGGCAGGAAGTGATTTAGTCTTGGTTTTTTCCTTATTTTTTTCAGAATTCACATAATGGAAGAGTGGGAAAATCTTCACTGCTTGGTTTTCCCGCTGAATAATAGACGTCTCCCTAATCACTCCATGAGCGGAGACGAGGCAAGCACATTAATAAACGACAGCAGTCATTGTGTATCGCGTCCTGTGTAGATGTCAACATGATGACAGTCATCACAATTGAATATCCAATTTTGTCAGATTTGAATGATGGGGAGGATGCTTGTGGCTACTGGAGTGAAAATATCACGATTGTTAGGACGTGAAGTTTTACCATGAGAATAAACCAATAAGGAGGATATGACATGGTACAAATAGGGGATGGTGATGCTGACAATTTGAGGATACATACTAATCTGATGAGGATGCTGCGACGGAGGTACGGAGTCCAATACTAGCATGGAGTACTCATCTGAAGCAAGTGTACAGTGTTAGCCGGCATCATGGCCAATAAGACATCAAATCAATCCTGCCATCTGCAGCATAACTGAGCCATCAATAGTGTAGATAGCACAGACACAGTGGCTAGCATTTAGCAATCACCTATCTGATACCGTGGCTACATAAACATTAGGACTGTGTTAGCATACACGGAAGAGCCTTCTCACCAAACATGGCTGATTGGTAAGTGCTGTGACAGATCCCTATTTCTTCACAAATTGATATTCAGAAGCGGTAAAAATTGTCAGGAAATCAGAAATTCACAATTGGTTGCTATGGAAATTACTAATACATACATGTCTTAATACATACATAATATTTTGGGTGAGGTCAAATCTGAGGGTTAGGTGTTGGCATTGAGTAACTCACACCAGCATTTGGCCAACACCATGAGAATACACTCCTCTCGCAGTGTTTTGTTTCGCTCCGTACCTACGCTTCACAAACCACTGCTTCGAATGGCCGGTATTCTGCCGATTTACCGCCAGATGGCACCACTACTGTCCAACCAATCAGCGCCCGCCATCAGGCTGCAACTGAGTAAAATCCTAAAACACTTTCTCCAGCGCGGCAGCGGGAACAGTAGTGGTGCCATCTGGTGGTAAATCGGCAGAATACCGGCCATTCGAAGCAGTGGTTTGTGAAGCGTAGGTACGGAGCGAAACAAAACACTGCGAGAGGAGTGTACATGAGAAGGGTAGGTGTTGGTGTTCAGTGAATGTAACACTAGCATTGGTTGGTGTTGCATTACCAGTAGTCTAACAACACCAACATTTTCTGCCTAAAAGGCAAAGGCTGAGACTTCTGTTTGCTTGTGGTAAGCTGTCTTGTCATTTAGGATGCAGTGTTCAGGATTTCAAAGCTTATGTCCAGAGGGCAACTCCAAGTCAGCAGAGACTGCAAATTGCTGAGATCAATAATCTAAGATCTACGGAGGTTGATAATACATACATGTATTTCTTGTGGCAGAGATGCTGGAAGCTGGGTGTAACCAAGAGCTTGAGCTGAATAAGTAATATAATGAATGACACCCGAAACCTAAAATATTACATCCATACAGCTGTGTTTTTTTCAAAATAGCCTGGTTCTATGTATGACATGCTATTCCCATGGATGTGGCAGTTGCCACGGGCGTCCATTATTGGGAATCCAATCTATCGTAATTGGTTTTCGTGAGATCACAAAACAAATGCCAGTTTATGGCCGAGAGTGGATGGATGAAATGGTTCCACATAATGGTTGATTGATTGGTAATCCCTATTAAAATAGATTCATTCTACTCAGCAGGACATTAACCACTCAATAATGTCAATGAGTATTTTGCAGCAAAATTATCCTCCCCCCCCCCCCTGAATCAGGCTTTTCCATAAATCACCTGAATAAAAATTTTCATTTACCATGTACGACAGCCATAAGTTCTGACTGCAGTTGTCAGAAAGCCCTCTCAGTTTATGAATAGCACTCATTTCAAATTTGTTCGCCTAGATCTCACCAAGAACAGTACCCTAAAATGGTCCGGAACCTACCCTTGGTGACTGTACTGGAGTGGTTTCTCTGCGAGTACACACAGCATAGCATTCCCAGCAATCAATAGCCCAATATCTCAGTGGTAACATGATTAGAATACATCATAGATTATCTCCACCTTCCATGCATGTGCTTAAATGCTCCCCTGAGTCACTTTTTGCCCACCTCTTTCGGGCAATAATATGATTCAGTTGTCCCACAGATGGTGGGATTGATCCCAAATCCATAGTTTTAATTTTGCTATGTGCCACGATACGATGTTCTTTCCCCTTCGTCTGAGAGCCCAATACGTGCAGAACATGGTAACTATGATTGAACAGGGCAACTTTTATTCAGCAGGCACCATCTAGACTCCAAATGTAGTCGCATGAGAGCTTCTTCGCTTCCATTTTTTTGGAAGTATCTCTACCACAAATGAGGTACCGTATGAAGAACAAGCACCGGAAAACCGCCGACTGATTCAACAACAGCTGATGTGTCATATGTCACAAGAAATATCGGTGTCTTGTCACCTCTGAGTTTCCGGGTCCTGTTGGAACCCCCTCCATGTGCAACTCTCTTTGACAGAGTAGATTTTTTCTGGGCATGTTGTGTTCCCTCCTGCTGTACCGGTACATTAAATTCGGGTTGGAGAGGGTAAATGTCAAGCTATTTTTATTATCATTTCATAGTTTTCTCCAAGAAAATACAATCATTGTTTAATTTTTGATCAGCTAATACGGAGCCAAAAAATTAATAAAAGCAATTTTAGGGTCTTGAGAGAGGACAGTTGTCAGCAAAATCAGTATTTTTGGCAACTTATCGGCACCATGTCAGTAATATTTTCAATAAAGCTTAGGCCCCTAAGTGGCTTGTAGGATTACTTTCAATAATTATGAAAATGAGGATCGGAATTATTATCCTGATATTCCCTCCACAGTTCAGTTATGAAAGACGCTCGGGTCCAGCATGTGGACAAGTCTAGGCAATAGTGGAACAGGTGCTCATAGTCTATGAGTCATAACAACCACGAATATTGGTACTGCAGCCATCTAGCAGTTGTCTAGCATTTTCTAGCAGACAACTTTTTCATTTTTTCCCTAAGTTCACTTTACTGCACATGCATTTTATTGAAATCAAGTTTATCCAGGGCAAGGCACATAGGTTTGAAATTTTCTATATTTTAAACCACAGCCAGAGCAAATTTAGATAGGTTTTAGTCTTGAAAAAGCAGGAGCTGAAAAACCACACAGCACAACAACAGCAACAGGACAGGCATGCCTTCGGCCGTAACCATGTATGATGATGATGATGATGATGATGATGCCATGGCCACGATGATCATGATGATGATGATGATTAGGCGACCTATTCTTAGGGCTAGGCCTCGGCCTACCACGCTACCTAGACTCCTAGTCATGTCTAGGCCTATCTCATAAATCTAGCCCAGAATGTCAGTGGCCTGGCCTAGGCCTAATACATAGTCCTCACCCCCTAGGCCTAGGCCTAGCATGCCTAATAGCCTATTGCATGTCTACTGGGCCGTACACCGTATGGGCCTAGGCCTAGGCCTACCTCATTTTTTACAACTTTCTGTAAACTGTAGGGGCCTAGGCCCTAGTGTAGGCATAAGGGCCTAAGACATTAGGTCATATGAATAAACATGATAAAGACTAGCAAATTCTTTTACTTTAGATTTGTACAGCATTGCTTAGTGCATTTGTATTGCAAAATTCAAGTAAAAGCATTTACTAGTCTTCATGACCCCTTCTATCAATCGAGCCATGCCTACATTCCATTCAATTTCATTAGTACCGGTAGGCCTAGGCCTAGTGTAGATTGTCTTTTCATAAAATCTGACTGGATCCTTGACTCCTCTGGTCTACTCAGTCTCAGATAGACTCCTAAAGCCTTGCGCACATTTGCGACAAAACTCAATGCGTTAGGGGTATCTGTTAAAATCGACTGGCTCAGTGACGAGTCGACAGCGTTGGGTCAGTCGACTTTAAAAACACCCCTAACGCATTGAGTTTTGTCGCAAATGTGAACTTGGCTTAACACTTTTGCAACTCCCCTAAAAAGACCCCCGTCATTATTGGAGTAATTACAATTAATAATGCAGTATTCGCCATTGTTTGAAATGTCACAACATCAATATTCTGAGTAGAAAACATGCAGATCACAATTGATGAGTTTCTGCAATTGTAACACCTGGGTCCAACTTACCAGCCCACCAGTTGCCATATGAGGCACGATGCATGACTTTTTGAATGATTTCTGATCGCAGTTGGACAATAAGCCCTTTCATTTTGATGTTTAATCCTAATAGTTTGCTATGTATCATGAGCAATAACAACAGATGAGAAACTGACCCCTTTCGAGATGGTCGAAATGGTCAAAGAATTATCTTTTGATTGCAACGTGTTCTGAATACTACAGGGTGGGCCAGAGAAAGTGTTCTTCGAACAATAGCATTTCTATTGTTTCCCTGTTGTTCGAGGGACACTCACTCTGGCCCACCCTGTAGTACTTTGGTAGGCCTAGTAGTACCAGTACTAGGAACATAAAACTGACATGCTAAATTTGTGAAGAAGTGGTGATTGAAAAACTAAACCTACTAATACCGGATGTGGAAACCGAAGGTAGTGACAATCTAGAAATATGCATTGTTATCAACAAATTTTTGATCAAATATCAGTTCAACGCCCACAGTACCGCAACAACATTCTGGTTTGGTTGGGATCTCAAAAAATAACCAGGGCCCATATTCATGAAACCTTGCTAGGCTTAGTTACTTACTTACCGTAATTATCCTGTTTGTACAGGCCAATGTACACCACTAACAACCAACTAAGCTAGCAAGGTTTCATGAATATGGACCCTGGGCTCTATAATCACAGTCGAGAATCACATGACAAACCTTTCCACAGCCACCACCGTCAAAATCACCATTTCAGCCATCCATGTTCACTTCTGTTGCCATGACAACCACCTCCAGATACTAGCATAAGTACCGGTGCAGATAGGGGTGAATGAGTCTTAATTGAGAAGATAATTTACTTTGGCCACCAAATCTGGCTCCAAACAGTGCTCGAAAAGTAGCTGTTTTCATCGCCATTGGCTACAAGATTTTCCCATTTGGCTATAAAGGATTTTGTCAATTTCGCCAATTGGCTACAAGAATTCCTTGATTTTCACCATTTTAATCGCCATAAGTCCTTTATATTTCCATTGGCAGTATCTCAATCATAGATATTTGGCTATGAAACTTTGTAGACATTTAGCCAAATGGCNAATAACAACAGATGAGAAACTGACCCCTTTCGAGATGGTCGAAATGGTCAAAGAATTATCTTTTGATTGCAACGTGTTCTGAATACTACAGGGTGGGCCAGAGAAAGTGTTCTTCGAACAATAGCATTTCTATTGTTTCCCTGTTGTTCGAGGTACACTTTCTCTTGCCCACCCTGTAGTACTTTGGTAGGCCTAATACCAGTACTAGGAACATAAAATTGACACGCTAAATTTGTGAAGAAGTGGTGATTGAAAAACTAAACCTACGAGTACTGATGTGGAAATCGAAGGTAGTGACAAACTAGAAGTATGCATTGTTATCAACAAATTTTTGATCAGATGTCAGTTACACCCACAGTACCGCAACAACATTCTGATTTGGTTGGGATCTCAGGGCCCATATTCATGAAACCTTGCTAGGCTTAGTTACTTACTAAATTATCCTGTTTGTACAGGCCAATGTACACCACTAACAACCAACTAAGCTAGCAAGGTTTCATGAATATGGACCCTGGGCTCTATAATCACAGTCGAGAATCACATGACAAACCTTTCCACAGCCACCACATCAAAATCACCATTTCAGCCATCCATGTTCACTTCTGTTGCCATGACAACCACCTCCAGATACTAGCATAAGTACCGGTGCAGATAGGGGTGAATGAGTCTTAATTGAGAAGATAATTTACTTTGGCCACCAAATCTGGCTCCAAACTTAAGAACATCCAACTTCAGATATTCCTTTAGTCTGTTTGCCATGTTTACTCTATCTGGAACCGGATGGGAGGATCCTTCGGTTGTCATGCTGGGTTGAGATCTGGCCTCAAAAGAGAAGCGATTATTAGGTGGAAGGCGATAGTGCCAGTGTTACTCCATCTCCACTGCAGTGAAATTAGAACTAGTATCACAAGCCTGTCTTTCACATTCAATATGTCACCAATTTCATATACATGGTAAAAGAAAACAATCCAATTAAGGTCCCATGTCACAGTGTGGATCGAGACATAAAATATCATTAGCAAGGATAATGTTCCTGTAGCAAAGCAATTGACTTAATGAAACTAATTTTCACGATGTTTTCTAAGTGTTTATATTTTGTTTGAAATTGGCATTACTACTCCCACTGAGGAACTCCCACCTACGAATTCATAATGCTAGTGCAGCATTACATGTTCCCAAATATCTTTTTAGGAGATGTCCAACATATTACACTGTGTCAAAACGATCACTAGAGAAAATTTCTCAAATTCAGTCGCTGACTGGGTTGGTAGGTACCGGTACATGTATGATTTGATGTATATCAACCTTGCAATTGCCCATTTCAGTGCCAAACTGAGGATATTGCTATTTATATGTTGACGAGATAGTACCGTACATTATCCAGCCCAAATATTCTGTAGGCTATCTATAGTCTTACTGTAAACTATAGTAATAGTATTTCTTTAGCTCTGTTCGCAAACCACACTCCATCAACCATCTGACAAACAACATCGTTTGAGCAGTCTAGTGGCTTAGGGAAGATTTATGTTGGGACAGTTTACAAGATATTGATGAATGGGAATACGCTTACAGTGTACATGGATTGTTTCTGATGCTGATATAGAAGAAGTACAGAAATCAATAAGCAACTACCGGGGTATGTGTTTTTGAGGGAAAATTTTACAAAATTTGAAAGATGGGGAGAATCGACCCCGCGAATAGAAGGCGTAGTCAAATTCAGTCATTACACATAAGAATTTCTGTAATGTATTGTTGCAGGTGACAACGAATTGATTCATGCAGATAAATGTTGTGACAAAAGCACCCAAATTAGAGGGAATTTCTCTGATCTGGGAATCTAAAGCCCTGCAGGCATTTTGAATGGTAATGATTTGAATTCCTCCTCAAGAACAGAATGTTTGTTTGCATTCAATGAAGATTTTCATTTCCAATAATGAGCAAATTGAAAATCCTTCTAAGATAAATTCAGTACATTGATTACCTAAAGAATATCATACAATCCAGCTGCACTTTACTACCTCTTCGTCCTATTGAAAACACAAACGAGACAATCACCAATTTAAAGCCTTCATGTGGGACGGGTGCGATGCGCCATTGACAGAACAATTTGCCAGCGGGTTGTCTATGTCATTACCGCTACAGTACAATAAATAAAGGGGTTGGACGTCATGGTTGGTGACACATTTGATAGAAAATCTCAAGATATCTTGGGACAATATCATTGGTTAACAAATTCTCAACCTGGATAAAACACGGCTCTGTACAGTGGAAACCACATACATATACAGTAGAACCTCCCTTAACGGACACCTCTGCCAGGAGGACACCTCTCTAATCAGGACACCAATGTTCAGTCCCAAACTTGTCATTTCTATTCATTTCAACCTCTGTAATCAGGACACCTCTCAATTAAGGACAGCATTTGTCAGTCCCGAAGGTGTCCTTAATAGAGAGGTTCGACTGTATTGTGTATAATACTTTTGAAACCGCATGGTAGGAACATGTTCCATAACTTTAACTGCCTAGCAAGTACGTACTTGTCATTTTCATCATCTTTCCCCATAGACCTAACCCTTATGTTTATCGTTGTGTATTTTTCAGGTGTAGATGATACAGCAGACAAGAACCAACATCAACCATTACGAATTTTTGTCTCATCCGTGGCCTGTTCGAATCAGAGATGGTCCTTGAGACGATGTAAAAGATTCCATGAAGATATAATTCCAAGGATCAGCCCTGCCCAACTCTTGCCAATTCAAATTGAACTTCCAGTGAAGAGAAGATGAAAGAAGGAAATATACCGAACTCCTGAAATGATTTGTGCGGACGACGGAAGGTATGCATTTATAGTACATACATAGACAGCCGAGGAACAGAAAAGAATCAAGTGGTTTCTACATGGGTGTGACTGTGTCTGCCAGAGTACCAAATGAAATCTTCAGTACAGCCAGATTAGGAACTGGGTACTGGTAATTGTGTCAGCCATGATTAGCTGTAACCACGAATTGCAGATCTTACGATTCAAATGGTCAGTAGTCAGTTAAAATCAAGGGTGCTTGAATGTGATAGCACAGAAATGAAATCTCAAGCAATACTCTCTTCAGCTCATCAACTATTTGCAATACAGTATTCTCCCAACACCATTTATATTTTCAGATATGTATTAATCAAATAGAGACTGTGAGCCTGTATTAATAATTCAAATGGCAATTCATTAGCCAGACATTGTGAAGCTGTTTGACTTCATTGTGCGGGGAAACAAATGGGGTATGCAGAATTGTCGCTTTTCCATGAGAGATTATCATGACAGTATGTAAACTGACTTTGCTAGTTGCAGTTTGGACCCAAGTATTTCCTGCAAATATAATCATATGACAATGTTTTGTTCAAGGAACCAAAATTCACGACCGTGGTGCTACAAAATGGAAAGTAAAATCCAACAGAATTCGTTCAAGTGGAAGATCAGTATTTGATATTGAAATCAAAAGCTATTTTTCCGTGAACACGAAGTGACAGTAAAATGGCTACCATTCGCCGCTGGTTTACAAACACTTTATTCTATAGGGGGCGCTCCTTGTGTACAA